>OZ038491.1:80228237-80255737 GCA_964036315.1 Acanthosepion esculentum | reverse complement strand
GGAGATTGTCGGCTACAACTGGGCCACACCCTCTATTGATTGAGGGAGCAAAAAAACAATTGCCAACTAGGAATTAGGAGTACTTAAAACATTTGGGGAGTAACAAAACACCCCACGTGAATAATGCAGGGTTAATCTGGTTTTAATTAGAGATATTCCCCCACCGCCCAATCAAAGCGTTTTGCAGCGATCGAAAAAAGGTAATCTATTGGTGCAAGATCAGGTAAATATGGCGGTTGGGATGGAACAGATCAATTATTTCTTGTGTTATTCTTGCTGTATACGGTCTTGCATTGCCGTGGAAGAGAACATTTTTACTATCGACGAGCGCAGAATCCTCTTTGACAAAGCTTTTATGAACACATTGCAGCTGCTTGACGTTTAAATGTGCATTTAGCATTTCAGCGATTTTTAAGAATTAAGTCCACTTATATCGCAGTGAATGCTGGACAATTTCCTCACAGATGACTTGTTTTGATTGTTGGGTTTAAAAGTATATCAACCTTCGTTAAGTCCGCAAGGCTCCATCCTTGGCCCTACTCTGTTCCTCATATTTATAAACGACCTTCCTGACGCCATAGACTCCCAAGTCGGTATCTACGCTGACGACACTACTATTTACTCCTGCCTCAAACACAAATCTAGTGAGGCGGACAAAATTAACCTGGCAGATCAAATTGAAAAGGACCTCCAATCGGTTGTGGACTGGGGAGAGAAATGGATGGTCAACTTTAACGCCTCTAAAACAAAACTGCTCTCCATTAACCACCACAAGGACCCATCCCTGCATCCAATTAGAATGTCTGAGGACCAACTTCTCGAGAGCTCCCCTCTGCGGCTGCTCGGTCTCACGCTGTCCGCTGATCTGAGATGGAACAAATACATCCAATCAGTTGCATCATCCACCGCAAGAAAAGTTGGTTCCCTGTGCCGAGCCAGGAAATTCTTCTCCCCGGAATCGATCCTCCAAGGCTATGAATCTACCATTCGCCCTTGCATGGAGTATTGCTGCCATTTATGGTCTGGGGCCCCTGCGTGTTGCCTCAGGGTTCTTGATAAGATCCAGAGACGGATATGCAATGTGATTGGCCCTGATCTGTCATCTCGTCTGCAGTCGCTCTCTCACGAACGCGATGTTACATCGCTCTGCCTTTTCTACAAGTACTTCCACGGTAATTGCTCCGAGGAGTTGCTTTCGCTTGTCCCTAGGCCTCATGAATTTAAACGTCCTACGAGGCTGGCATCCCGTTCCCACCCCTTCACCGTTGAAACTGTTAGATGTAGACGTCTCTTCTACTCCAATAGCTTCATGTTTCGCACATCTCGCCTGTGGAACTCCCTTCCCTATTACTGTTTCCCTGACAAATACAATCTCCAACGATTTAAGTGTAGCGTCAATCGTCATCTCCAGTTGCCTTGATCTATCCACTTCCCTTCTCCACTTCCTTTCATCTTTCATTCCTATCTGCTCTCGCTCTAAATCTTCTGCGGCCCCCTTGCCTTGATCGACCCTCCGTCCTTCTCTTTCTCCACATCCCTTCCTTTACCACTCCTGTCTGCTCTTCCTCCAACCCGTCTGTAACCCCATGCGTGATAGTGGCCACCAGCCTTGCTTGGGGTGATACGCTTAAAAATAAAAAATTAAAAAATTTTTTTAAAAAGTCATTTTATGGCAAATAAGATTTGATTGGGTATCATGGTTTGTGTTTTAAATTTAATTTGTGAATAATATTTTAGTTGAAAGCGACAGCCTTAGTAAAAGAGTTTATTTAAAGTTAATGATTTTCTTATTAAGTTCAATTAGAGATTATTTTATTTTGTTGATTTGCTTATTAGCCAAGATTAAGTATTGCTTAAATATTTGAATATATCTAGGTTTCCTTAAGAAATTTATTTTATTTAGATCAATACTGAGTTCAGTCATATTGTTTGCCTGATAATACCTTTCACGAACCAGACATAAGTCTATACATTATACATTTTATAAGTAGATGTTCCACTATATATCGTTCACTACATACATAATATATAGATGGATCTTCCTTTTTTTCCTCACAAATAAAGAAACTTCTAGCAACAGAAATGTAGTTCTACAGAAAGATGCTGAGAATAACATGGACAAGATATATGAGTAACGACGAAGTTTTAGAGAAAATGGGAACAAAAAGGAAACCTATACATAACATCAAAGAGTTGAAATTTCTAGAGCACATAATGAGGATAGAGGGCGTGGAAAACTTGACACTCAGAGTATATTGGTGGCAACCTGGACAGATGAAATCAGCGCATAAATTACCTAATGAGCTTGTGTAAATGGTTGACAGAACAGGACTTAAGAGAGATAGCAAAATGAAAATTTATTAAGAGTTACAAAGGACAGAAAATTGCGGAGAGCCGTGATCGCCAACGTCCTGAATGGATACAGCACATAGAAGAAATTAATAATGGCCGCTGATCCTGAGAAAACCACAATATTTTTGAAGGTTCATTCCTGTCAACTCTTTGCCTTTTGCATTGAGCATTGTCGTATATCCCATTTTTCATTTTCTGTTGGGATATATTTAAAGAGCAGTTAGTTAAGATGATACATTCGTCATTAGAATTAGTTTACAAAAAACGAAATTATTTATGGTTCCAGCTAATATTCACACACACACACACACACACACACACACACACACACACACACACACACACACACACACACACACACACACACATCCCCAAAACTGGTAATTAAAATAGGAAATGAAATACATTCCTACACGAAGTAAAATTTTGTAAAAAAATATGTCAACATTAAGTAGCCTGACTTCCTCAATGCAAGCTAGATATCACAGGATCGGCAGAAAAACAGGAATCTTAAAAAATAAGTGGAATCATTAATTGCAGGAATACAAAATTAACACATTCAAACAAATTACGTTCAAATCAAAATGAACAGAATATGCCGTGTGTACAGATATTGTCTATAAAAGAAGGTAAACAAAATATTCTAAAAACGTCAATACAAAAGCGCTATAAACAGCAAGTAAAAACTAAGAATGAAAAGAAAAGAAAACATAATATTATGAAATTCGATGTACACAAAGATCATTTGATCGTCACAAGAAGACGAGTTATAATTTTAATAAGATTAGAAGATAGAATTAATTAACATTAAGGTAGCGGGAACAGATATATAAATGCAGAGAGGAAAGAAAACATTGCACAAGAAAGAAATACATTTTTTGATATGATAATATTTGGGTTTATAAACTTTTGTTTCTGGATATTCTCTCTACTTATGAAATGTTCTAATCAAATGAAAATCTGTGAGTACGGAAGAAATTCCCATCGTAATAATCTTATTTTTTATAAGATTTCTTTTGCAGAGTTGCGTGCCGTTGCATTGTCATGCTGAAGAATAACCCCATTTTTTTTCTATCAAAACAAGACTAGTTTCGTTTTCTCAATGAAGTTGCTGACAAACGTCTGCTTTGATAGTTTTTCCATGTTCCAGTAGCTCGTAATTGACGCAACCTCCCATGTCACCAGATACAAAGCAAAGATATCCGTCGAGCCAGTAATGATTTGGGTGTCTGCACGGGTTTCTCATTTTATGTTAACCATTGTCTTTTTCGTTTACTTTTGACATCCGAAAACCATTTTTGATCACCTGTAAAAATGCGGTGCAAGACTGAAAGGTTGGATTTTCTGGTTAAAAAATAACTGAAGCAGGGAAACGTTGTGTTCAGTCTGTTCTCAAACGAAAGTTCGCGAGGAACCCAAATTCCCTTTGTAAGTTTTCGACAATTTGCTTGAGATTTTCGTGGAGAGTTAGACGTGACACATTAAGTATTTGCTTTGGCATAGATCCAATTCAATAATCTCTTTCGAAAGTTCTTATTTTAAAGTGGGTCGCCTTCCTGAGCGAAGATTGTCGGATATGTCACAATCGCCATTTTAAAACCTTTTATACCACAGCTGTCATGTAGGAACATTCACTGCATCTGTATACACAGCACAAGTGTTTTGAAATGCCACTGCAGCAGTCTAACATTTTCGGATCCATATAGTAAGCAATGGCGAATTTGTTGCTTTTAGATGTTATAATCTTCCATTGAATTAAACCCTGAAAAATTCTGTAAGCGACACATTTGAATAGAAGAGATAAATTAATTCTAGATGCAGTTTCGTACCATTCAACTTTGGTTCTGCTTTGGATGGTTGACTCCTAATTCTTAGCGGTGAAATACGTTATTACTTTCCGAACAAGCTAATACTTTTTATACACGTCAACGATATCTGTGAATTTCTATGAAGATGAATTATTATTATTATTATTATTATTATTATTATTATTATTATTATTATACCGGGCGTAGCAACAAAACTTTCCAAATCGTATAACAGCATAATTAACTATTCCACAAAAGAAACCACTAAACTGAGTTTCTTTTAGCCAACTTGACACCATTGTTCGTAAGAATCACTGAAAAACTCTTTGATTGATTCAACTAAAACACGACAGGTTAAAATCGTTTTGTGTCAGACCCACTGTCTTCCTAGTTGAGCAATGGTGAGAGGAAAAAGATCATTCAGGCCTTCAATAATGGTATCAACATTCATACTCTGGTTTCCATCTTCAAAGTCCATTCAAAAACAATCACGAGAACGATGAATAAGTTTTAAAAAGATTGAACACTAGAGAGGAAAACTGGTTCAGTAGATCACAATAGGAAGAGGAATCATCAATTCAACTCAGCCCTGATGCGATCAATTATAAAAGATCCAACTCATTTCATAAGACAATTGGCATGTGAATTCAACTATGATAGTCCAAAGAGCAGTGAAAAATTATTTGAAAATGAAATCGTACGTGAAACATGTGAGGCAACTTGCACTCCAGGATAGAAAGTTAGAAGGTTACAGACATTTTGAATGTGTTAGAAAATGACCCTGAAATAATATATATATATATATATATATATATATATATATATATATATATATATATATATATATATATATATATATACATATATATACGTGATTTCAATGCTTCATGAGCTTCCGATCCTTAGCTATGATTAATTAATGATGAACATTGTTTTCGTTTATGATTTATTTCATCACGATATTTCTTTTGAGCTTGGAGAGTAATTATACATTCTTAATGCTCAAAATAGAGTCCAATAGTGTTATAAAATCCTCGGTGATTTCCAGTAAGATATCTTTAACCATTTGTAAATTACAACGGTTCAGAGTTTGATCTAAGAATTGGACAATTTTGCTGTTACACGATTTGGACAATTTTGCTGTTACACCACGTACACTGATTTATTCGAATGGTTTTTCTCATATTCAGTGTTATAACCTTTCGGCTCTTGCAGTCTTTGGTGTTCTTCAGGGCCTGTCATAATTGATTGCATGTTATTTAAAGCCAGATTTTTTTTTAGACTGTAAGAATTTTTTTTAGAGACAATAAACATTTAGTGATAGAAATCGTACTAATGGACCCATAGTTGGAGGGAGAAGAGGTGGATTCATACCTTTCCCAAGGGTAATTGCATGTAAGAGAATATAACGAAATTGGAACTTGTTTCTGTTACACCATCTGCACATCCAAACTGATAGCGCCTGTTATTTCGAAGCGGTCAGCCATCTAGGTACTGACCAGGTTTGTCTTTGCTTAAATTCCGTGATCGTACGGGAACGCTATATGGCCGTATGCCTTGTCATAATTTGTAGTCTTCTTAGAATTAGAACTCTAAGCCATTCTCATTCTATTGTCTATGCTCGGGGATAACCACGTTTAAGATAAATTTTCTGTTCTGTCATATAAGCGTTTGTTACGCGGTACAATTTATCTGGCTTACGCCCACATCACGTTGAAACACCGGTTCCTGTACGATCAATGAAATTAAGCAACGTTGAGCCTGGTCAGTACCTAGATGGGTGAGCGCTTGCAAATACCAGGTTCTGTAAGCTTGGATGTGCGTGTGGTGTAATGAATAATTTATCTTCAGCTATGGGTTAATTAGTAAGACTTCTACCACGAAACCATTATTATCTTCCTTCCAAAAAAATGTGTACAAAATATTTAGATTTCGGCATTCAGTAACCCATAGAGGTTGATATACCGTGAAATAAAATCAATCAACAACATTTTCTCTGGTAGTCCTGACTATCACTGGATATAGATGCCACTGCTCGATTCAGTCCCTGGAATCCATATTGCTTTCTTCATAATGAAGAATACACAAAAGGAAAAGAAAATAACATAACTAATAAAAGTTAAAACAACCGTATGAAAACAGACTACCTTTGAATAACCTTCTCGGTTCGAAATTCTAAGAACTTTACCGAATAGTATAGGCACCTAAAAAAGGCTTAATACATCGGATTGTTTTTTTTGTTTTTGTTTTTTTTTGCAGATTGATGAACGATGATCGCCGCCATCAGTTTGATTTGCAGACAGAAGACGACAAAACCATCTCAAAACAGAAAGTTGTTCGCTGCAAAATCTGTAGTCAGTGAGTGATTGGAGCTGCGTTATATGCCAAGAGAGACGCTCTGACCAGCTTCACCATGGTCTTAAAGTGGCTCTCAAATTGCTTGAGATTAAATAAGAACAGGTGGCGGTTTTATGGTATAGAGATGTAGATCATCTCTATCCTATTTTAATATCACGTTAAAGAATACTGAAAGTTCTTTAAGAGCACACAATCTTGTTTTTTTTTGTTTTTTTTTTAAGCGTATCACCCCAAGGAAGGCTAGAGGCCACTATCACGCAAGGGGTTACAGAAGGGTTGGAGGAAGAGCAGATAGGAGTGGTAAAGGAGAGGTTGTGGAGAAAGAGAAAGACAGTGGGTCGATCAAGGCAAGGGGGTTACAGAAGATTTGGAGCGAGAGCAGATAGGAATGAAAGATGAAAGGATGTGGAGAAGTGAAGTGGATAGATCAAGGCAACTGGAGATGTCGATTGACGCTACACTTAAACCGTTGGAAATTGTATTTGTCAGGGAAACAGTAATAGGGAAGGGAGTTCCATAGGCGAGATGTGCGAGACATGAAGCTATTGGAGTAGAAGAGTTCGTCTACATCTAACAGTTTCAACGGTGTAGGGGTGGGAACGGGATGCCAGCCTCGTAGGACGTTTAAATTCACGAGGCCTAGGGACAAGCTAAAGCAGCTCCTCGGAGCAATTACCGCGAAAGTACTTGTAAAAAAGACAGAGCGAGGCAACATCGCGTCTGTGAGAGAGCGACTGCAGACGACAGATCAGGGCTAATCACATTGCATATCCGTCTCTGGATCTTATCAAGAACCCTGAGGCAAACAGCAGGGGCCCCAGACCATATATGGCAGCAATACTCCATGCAAGGGCGAATGGTCGATTTATAGACTTGGAGGATCGATTCCGGGGAGAAAATTTCCTGGCTCGGCACAGGAACGTTTGGTGCCGTTTTCGATTGGGAAAGAAGTCATGATATCAAGAGATTTGTTGGGCAACCCAAATTAATCAAGATTATCCAGAATCCCGATCTGCTCATGTTCATATGTTGAACACCTTTATCCAATCAACAAAAGTGATATGCACCACACCTCGTCATTTTCTTTCTTTAAACCATATCGGATGTTTCTCGGTATAGTGATTTCGACAAACTGGGATACTGGGAGATTTAGTCATAAGTCAATTACAAAACATTTTTTCGTATGCTGTCGGTTTAATATATGTATATTTCATTTTTTTGTGCCATATTCTTTCAGAACGTGAAGTATCATGGTGCGTCACAACGTCCTGTTTTTGTTACTCTAAGTAATTTTTCGCCATTTACTACCCCTCTTTTTTCTTGTCTTGCCATTCATTCAGCCAAATTACTCAAGTAGTTTACTCGCTGTTTTCTCCTGCTTCTCTTGCCATTAGTATATTCTATAAGTTCTAAAGTCTTCAGACCATTTCTCCACATTATGTGTTCCAGAAACTTATTCTCTTTCGGACTGTAAGAATCAATTTCTTTTTTGTTGTCTCTTTCCTTAAAACTCTCGTTGATTACATGTTCTCTCCATAGTATTCTCGGCATTCGTCAATAGAGACCACGTCTGTTACTAAAAGTATCTTCATCTGTGAAGAGATTATCCACTAGTCACTCCCATATATGAAATTCGATATTAGATCGCAGCGTAGCATTCTTTCCTAACAAAATTCCCTATCTCTTAGCTTCCAGAAGGTATCTTTCCATATTCCTGTGTACCTTCGGATGTCTGTATCACTCTGTCATCTGTTACTATATTACCTAGATAGTTCAATTTCTGTGCCTGCTTAATTTTTACCTTCCCTATATATATAGATCACACATTTGGGCTCTCTTTTTTGGCCGACAGCCATGCATTCCGTCTTCTTACTGTTAATAGTCCTTTCTTTTTATTAATAAAAGATTAACCTATTTTAAATAGAGCATCAAGTAAAATCCAAAAATATCACATGGAGAACATTACATTTTTTCAGGTTAATTAGAAAACGAAAATATTAGGGCGTTTGGTAAATCATTACGAATTACTGGTATGTATGTAAAAAAGTATGTATGTCAGAAAAAGTATTCTGTATGTAAGAAGCAGTATGTCAAGAGAGGTAAAAAAAAGTAGTATGTAAAACAAAAACATGTAAAAAATGTAAAAAAACACGTCGTATGTAATAAGCGTAGTATGTAAAAGATGTAAAAAAAAACCCATAGTATGCAAAACAAAATAATCAAAATAAATGTAAAAATTAGTGTGCCAAAAATAAATATGTAAAAAAAAAAGAAAGAATGTAAAACAAAATTAAAAGAAATGTAAAATATTAGGATGTCAACAAATGTAAAAAAGAAACAAAGGATGTCAAAATCAATGTAAAAAATATGTAAAAAACTGTAAAAAAGACAAAGTAAAAGAAACAAAGTTCAAAAACAAAGAATATAAAAAAACAAAATATGTAAAACAAAATTAAAATGAATGTAAAAAAGTAATATGTAAAAAAAGCAAAATATGTAAAAAAAAAAGCAAAATATGTAAAAAAAGCAAAATATGTAAAAAAAAGCAAAATATGTAAAAAAAAGCAAAATATGTAAAAAAAAGCAAAATATGTAAAAAAAAAGCAAAATATGTAAAAAAACAAAACAAAGTAGAATGTAAAACAAAAACAATTAAATGAAATGTAAAAAAAAATAGTTTGCTAAAAAAAATATCAGAAAACAACAAAGTATGTAAAAAAAAAAACATTACTCCAATGTAAAGATAAAATAAACATATGTAAAACAAATATGGGTTAAATTATTTAAAATTTTGTTTATCAAACATATAAGTAATCATTTTCATTTCCAACGATTACACTCCAACGGAAACTGGTTATAACTAATTTGGTATTGAATTCATGCGACTACAATAACGAATCCCGGAAAAATATTTACTTTAGCATATCTTCACACGTTTGATCTAAGTCGAAATTGATGTATTTTGCCAAATGATAGGCTTGAGTTTTGAATCCCCCATAGAATATTAAGTCTGTATAACTAACCTGGAAACATGAAAACTCGGTTAACAGACGAAATAAAAGAGAAATTTTAATGACTTTCTAACATTTCCATTCGTTTTCAGATAAACCGAAAAAGTGCTTATGTAAATGAACTATTCACCTTTCATAGGGAAGAAACTTACGACAATATTCACAGTTAATAAAATATTTTTTTTTTACACTTGACTTCACACGAGTCATTTACCACTCGGTAAAACATGCTTGATACGAAATAAAAACTTTTTTATCTAAAGCGGTAATAAAAAATGTAAGTGAAGATTGCAGCTTTTTATTTTTTAAACGCTTTCTTTTCACCAATTCACGACTTTGATATGAGTACTTGAATAAAGGCTTCATTGTCACTTCTCTTATATCCCTCATTTTTCTTTGTAAAATTCCTTCTTATGAACTTCAGTGTTTGAATATCTTGTGAAATAAATCAGGTAGCAAAACGACAGTGAATGAGAACATTTTTAATGCTCCAATATGCCTTTTCTGCTGGCGAGGAAATATAGGGCAACAAAATTAAGAAAAACACTTCGAGATTTGTGGTGATTTTCTAAGCGTAGCTTAAATGTTGCTTAAGACCAAAAGTAAGGGCACCCAGTGAGAATCGAACTTTTACACAACTGTGATTGTTCTAGTGAGACAAGTTGGCTAACCATTACACCACGTCAACGTGTCCAGTGTCGGGATATACGAATGTAATCAACAGAGTACAGGTATATTTACTCGGCCTCTGTACTAAAGCAGAGTGTGCCTCAAGGTTATTTTTACATTGGAGGAGGGGGTGACCACACATATGTATGTATATGGGCCAAGGCTCTATTACGTTTTTACATAATAACGATTCATTTTATTTTTATATTTAATATTTTTTGTATGTAAACATATAACACCGATTCTCCTTCAGTTTTTCAGCGACTGGATTAATCTTCCCCGTTTTTTCTACTGCAGTTTGCATCGCTGTGAACAAAAACTAGGAAATGCCTTATGTACGTTTACAATTGAACGGAAAGTGGAAATACCGCCAAGGAAAGAAATGTAAAAACGAAACTTGTTTGAAAGATATTTGGTTATTTATTCACGGATTCTCTTGTCATGGCCTGGGAGAGAAGGTAGGTTACACTTGAGACATCTTCGCTGTTATCTCTGTCTTCTTTCACGACAGACTAACAGACCAGATCCCCATGGCCAGTGAGAATTCCGACTCTTTTTTAACCGCTTTTCTCCCGTCACTAATCTACCATTACACTGCTCATCACTACATTTCCACCATAGGTTTGTCGTCCGCCTACGGACGACTCGAACGTGACCAATTCTAACTGTGTCTACGACTGTAACTTCCTAACTTTCAGACAAATGGTGCTTGACCACGAACATAACCTTTCATTTTCATTCGCCCACCGCTTTCAAGATCTCACTTTAAGGCTTTTCTGCTGATCATAAAACATAATTCACTTTACTTTGCGGGTCTTCCAACCACCTTCGGGTTCCATTTTACCACACAAAATACACCGTTAAATTCATTCCTCATTACGTATCTCCGAAATTTCACCTGACTCTTTCTAATTGTAAGTGTACTTTTAGATACTATTTTCTTCAAATGATTAACGGGGTAAAAGTAGAGACAAATAATTAATACCATTTTTTTTTAAGAGAAAATGAGTTCAGCAGATATACAAAAATAGAAAATGGATGTGTCTTTTCACCGGACGTATTCAACCTATACAGTGAGGAAATTCCGAGAGAATTAGATGTCCTACCATTATTGGCGGTCACAATCTTAACAACATAAGATATGCAGATGATGCAGTGTTGATAGCAGACACTGAAAGAAAACTAGAAAATCTCCTACTGAAGATAGTGAAGGAAAGCGATAAGAAAGGATTAAACCTAAACTACAAGAAGACATGATGCATGGTCATTAGCAAGAGGATGGGACCCAAATGCCAATTACAAATCAGCGATAGCAAAATAAAATAAGTAGAAAAATTTAAGTATCTGGGAAGTCTTCTAACAAAGGGAGACACTAAAATTCAAAGACGCATTGTGATCACCAAACAAGCATTCAAAAAGCTAAGAGTATTAAGAGACCGAAACAAAGAAATGAGTACTTAACTGTTACGTGATATCTGTCTTCCTACATGGCAGTGAATGCTGGACAATATGTTCAAAGATTAGGAGAATTGCAGTAACAGAAATGTGGTTCTACAGAAAGATCGTACATGACGAGGTTTTAGAGAAAATGGAAACAAAAAGGTAGCTTATACTTAACACGGTGGAGTAATGGATACTGGCATGGATTGAGGAATCGGAGAGCCGAGTTCGAATTCCAGTCGAATCCATTACAATCACTTACGTGTTAATACCCTTGGGAAAGGTATGAATCATCTTCTCCCCACCCCCACCCCAGCTATGGGTAAATAGCCTTGGATGGCAACTGGCCTACCGCAGAAAGAAATGGCGGGGAAAAAATCTGCCTCGTCAGTCATGGATCGAAAGGTAAATGATCGCCTAAGCGTGTATCACGCATGGCACTGACTGATACTTAACACCAGGAAAAGACAGTTAAAATTTCTGGAGCACAAAATAAGGAAGGAGGGCTTTGGAAATCTGATACTCACAGGACAAATGAAAACAACGTATAACATAATGAGCTTGAGTAAATGGATGGCGGAACAAGGCTTAGGAGAAATAACAAAAAGACCAGATTTAATAAGAGATAAAAAGGATAAAATATTGTGGAGATCCATGATCGCTTACGTCCAGGGTAGGACACACACAAAGAAGATAATATCGGATTTTTATTTTTATAATACCGGTGTACGGTGTAATGGGTTAAAACTTACTCATTGCTCAGTTTTGTCTGTGTGAAGAGACTGCTCAGCATTAATGCCATGAGATTTGATATTGCATAAGAGTTCATCAATCTCTTTGTTGCTTTTGAAAATGTATTATCTCTTAATTATTTCCTTAGATTTTGAAAGACATATTCCTATGTGTCTTCAGATTGCTGGTTCACTACACCACCCAGGTATAGTAGAATTTGGTATCTGCTTGCTTTTGACGCCTACAATATGAAGCTGACACACGTTGGGTTGCCTCTTTGTTGACAGCCATGCATATTGTCTTCTTACATTTAACAGTCATTTTTTCCTTCCCTTTACTAATTTGTCTTACTGTTTTTCAGTATTCACTGACCAAGTTCTCTAACCGCAAGCTGTTTGTTGCCATTAGAATTTTCGAATTATACTAATATATTTCACATACAAAGAAAGCTTTCCTATCAGTTCAAATAGGTATTCGTGTTTTTACCACTTTCGTTTTCCATTTGTATTGTTCACTTTTGTTGTTTTTTTTCTTTTCTTTCCAGATGTTATAAGTTCACAACAGGAAACCTATTTAAATGTGGCTGATTATGTTAGTCTATATCTAGGATTATGATTTCTTGTTGCTTGGCACTAATGATAAAATTTAAAGTTTTGTAACACTGATACCTACCCTTTACCACTGAGCAATAGATACATGTAGGATTTCAAGATAACTTTGTTTGCGATACATTAAACTATTATTTTCAACCGTACAGAATGTACAGGAAGCTCGATTTTCCGGAAAATATACTTAGGTAAAAAAATCGACAAGAAGGAAAACGGAGTCACTGATATGTAGATTACATTCACTTTTTAGAACTTGTCACATTATCATTGCCCTATAAAATATCTGCTTCTCACAGGCCCCCAAATAAGCATAATTCTTTTACACATGAAAACGTATCACGCATACAAAATATGTTCTTAACACATTTACATTCAAAGGACGAACGAAATCACAAAACCACACAAACATACG
Source organism: Acanthosepion esculentum (assembly GCA_964036315.1). NCBI lineage: Eukaryota > Metazoa > Mollusca > Cephalopoda > Sepiida > Sepiidae > Acanthosepion > Acanthosepion esculentum. Next base: position 80,242,347 of record OZ038491.1, on the reverse strand, counting down.
CATACAAGCATAAAAATCTACATATATACGAACAAAAATAGATATCTGTACTAGGGTTGACTGAGTCAGTCAGTTATGTGCCATGCGGGATACACTCTCAGGCGAAATGGTATTAGGTTGGTGCAAAAATAATGTCGTTTTTTGACGTTCAACTTCATGTGAGAAAACGACATTATTTTTGCACCAACCTAATATATTTCCCTCAGTAGGTTGCCATTTCTTTCTGCGGTAGACTAGTTGCCATCCAAGCCAGTCTGTTCTGCCAGTCCGATGGCTGGGGGGGGGGAAGAGGATTCATATTCATTTCCCAATTAGCACGTAATTCGACTGGAATTCGAACTCGGCTGTCCAATCCTCAATCGGAGCCGCTATCCATTACTCCACCGTGAGGTTCTAAAGATTAGGATGACCTTTGGAAATTGATGGCTTGAGGTGAGAAATTTTCAGCATTTCTAAAGAGTCAAACAAAATATATTCCAAGCAATAAATTCCAGTTATTGAATAGCAATAATTATATAATAAATATATTCATAAATCTACCCATTAAAATACGATTAGTCACGCGTAGTTCTGAATATTAAGTAAATAGTTAAAGATTGTATTTCTTCGTTTCAGCAGGTTAACGACTTATTTGAGAACAAAACTATTCAACTTATTCTGCTGTTTCGTCGTCGTTGTTATCTTTTGTTTTCTGTTCAATAAAAAGGCAAAGTAGTAAATACATGCATTCCGTTTGCACAAATTCCGATGTTAAATGATATTAACATCGTGTTTACATTTTCTTTACACTCAACTGACTACGCTCGCCAGCATATTTTTCTCTAATACGATTTCTCAAATATTCAGGCAACTAGACGAAAATAAATATACTGTTTAATAAACAAACGGAGCCTCTAATCGAATACGAGTATCTACTAAAAATAACGTTTAAAGTGATAAAAACTGTGGGATTAATAAATCCATTAATTCTTTAGAAAATTGTTTTGTTTATGTTTGGATACAAAACTGAGCAGATGTGAAAACTTTCGAGAAGTCTATGTTGTGAGTAATTTCGCTTGAAGGCACTATTCAACTTTGCCTGATCGGCTAAGTTCTTGGTGGCTCAGTCGGTTAGAGCATGTCGGCTCATTTTGATCTTGGATGAGCAGTTGCACACAGTAAAATTGTAAATGAAGTGGGAGGATCTAATAGGGATTTCTTAATTAACTTGCCTGCACCATTTTTTGTTGTACTCAGATCTTAAATTATAAGTATTATAAGTATAACAAGTGTAACATTTTTTTTCAATTTCAAAATACTTTTGTTTACTTATTTTGTCTGTCTTTAACAGGTACATTTTTATCTGACAATACTGTCATATCTATGAGAGAGAATTTTTCGTCTTTAATCATTGTATCTAGTCTATTAGCAATTATGTGTATCAGTATGTGTGGTGAACACGCGACATGTCTGTCAAAACCAGTTACAACTGAGTTTTCCCTATCAGCAGCGGGACAGCTTGGGATGTTCAGATACGGGCCTCTCTGCAAGTTATCTAAGATTTAGGTTTCTGCCAGCGTCTCCTGGCAATAAAATAGACGGGAAAACCAGCAGTGGACAAGACGCGGTGTCTTGTGAAGTCGGTCCCGTGAGCATCTTGTTCTTAAAGTTACTGCGTCATTTTGTTACCTTTCGTCTCATTTCTTTTCTCTGTCTATTACCACTGTATCGGCTGGGATTACTATCGTTTAGTTGTCACCTCCCTCGCCAACCTCAATACACCCTTGACGTACTTTCCAACAGTGTGAATGGTAAAATTCCAATTAATAATTATCTCAAGGCTTTTAATGATTAGTTCAGAATGATGTTCATACCATTTTTTAAAACATTGCCAACAATACATTTTATCATCTATTACTGTCGTGCTAAACAAATTTTCTCGATAGAATTTACCTTAACATATTTATAAGTCTATCATTCGCCCTTGTCTTGAATATTACTGCTATATATGGTCTGGTGTTACTGCTATATATTTAGAGATTCTTGATAAAATCCAAAGAAGAATTTGCAATGTTATTGGTCCTCACCTGGCATTTCAGTTTTAGTCATTTTCCCACAGGCGTAATGTAACTTCCCTGTGCCTTTTCTATAAATACTTTCATGGTAATCGTTCTGATGAACATTCTTCTATTGAACCTAGACTTTGTGAATTTAGGCGCAATACTAGATTGGCGGCTAGGTCTCATCATTTTACGGTTAAAGCTAGATGCAACCGCAAGTTTTTTCTATCGCCTGTGGAACTCTTTTCCAGCTTCTTACTTCCCAGTCAACTTTGATCCTCAAAAATGTAAATGCCTTGTCAATCGTTATCTTCTGTCTTCTTACTTTCTGTTTTTTTTATTGTCCTCTCTCCTTAGCATATTTTTCTCATATTCTCAAACACTCAGTAAAGCCTTGTGTCTAAGTGGTTTTATTGCTTCGCTTGGAATGAAATGATAAAAAAACTACATATCTAAAAAAACATACGTTTACCCTGAGAGCATAAAATTATGTTTAAAATATCTGAAGTTGAAGCCATAAAATTGCGTACAAAATATTTAGATTTCGGCATTAAATAACCCATATAGATGCTGATATGCCACTAAAGAAAAACAACCAACATATTATTTTTCAATACTGACATCTCTTGCAGTGAACATAATGCCCACATCTTTTTGTGTTCCTTTTATGTTAAAATTAGGCAGCCAAAAACTAAGTGATCAATAGTCTCAACATATTGTTCACAATCTACATATCGAGCCTGCACCATTTTTTTTATTATAATTTTTTGTGAATAGACGCTGGTCAACGACATCGATATTTCTGAGTGCATATTCGCCATGCATGATGCTTGTTCACAGGTGATTTTAAACTGTTTAACCTTGTATCTTAGCATCCTTTTTATGAGTTTACTTGCATTTACTGATTATTTTTGTCTATTTCTTTTACTATGCAGTTGAATTCATTTAAGAATGTGTTTTCTTTAAAATAGAGAATATTTTTAACGCTTTAGTATGTTGCACCATCAAGTCAGATGTAGTATCTAAATGGTTTCTTTAAACAATAATTTTAGCTAAACTCATATTGCTTCTCTCACCATTATTTCTAACAATATATAAGCATTTAACATTCGCTTTCTGATTGGTCATTTTAATGGAAAACCATTAAATTAAATTGGAATCCATTTTCTTTATTTCAGATCACCATCAACATTAGTATTATCCTCATTAGTATCATCATCATCATCAAAATCAGTAATATTATCATTAATATTATAATCATTATCATCATCATCATTAGTATCATAATCACCATTAGTATTATCATCATCATCATCCGTATCATCATTATTATCATTTATCACCGGTTTCTGCTTGTGCATTAATAATTTGATATTGATAAATATCCTGAAGAAAAATCATTTCAAATACAGAAGACTGCTGAAAGGTTCTCAGCCCAACCAACTTCTCAACGTCTGAAAAAAAGTTCAAATATTGTAAGGAAGAGATTCTTGATCAGACTGAACTTTTTCAGCATCATATTAGGTTGGTGAAAAAATAATGTCGTTTTTCTCACATAAGTTGAACGTCAAAAAACGACACTATTTTTGCACCAACCTAATATATATATATATATATATATATATATATATATATATATATATATATATATATATATATATATATATATAAGCAAGTTTTAAATAATAGTTTATGTATTCTTCCAGTTTATGACGGGTGTACCTCCAAGTGGAGTAATTCCTAAACGTCCTTATTAACAAAAAAGCATTTCAACTGAAGCCCACAACTTGTACACACCAGCAGTATAGATTTCACTGGGCTGTTTAGGATATCAAACGACGAATGAAACGCAAACAGGAATAGGAAAACACTCGTAAAACTGTTAGCGTCATAGATACGCATATAAACTCACGTGTAGACATGCACACACAAACACACACACACACACACACACACATATACGTCAATATATTTGGGTGTAAATTTCTTAAAAAGAACATTCTTCGCTTTGAAAATTTGACAGTGAATAGAAGAGAAAGTGGCGCATGTAAGCACTGCTAAAGATGTATGCAGAAATTATTATTTAGGCCAACAAAATCAGGTTGCCACATTAATGCACGTTACTCATGTATATCTATTTCGACAAAGGCAAAGTTTCTCCCACAAACAAGGCATGTGCAGAGAAACGCAAAAACTGATAAAGATACATACACAATTGAGTGTCTAAATTAACGTAGGGCACTTTTAGCGACGAGCAAAATATTAGCTTGGCCAGAAAGTCCTGATTCACTTCGGAAGCCGAAAGAAAGCAACAACATTTTCTCGAGCGACAACCAACAACATTTAGTCTTCAATATAAAAGTCCATCATTCTCGACGATTTTCTGCCAGCGATCATCATCCGAATATATCCCAGATACCAGTCCGCTGGCTTTGAATAGAAAAAGAAAACTGTGAACAAGCTTCCTTCATTTCAACAAATGTGTTGAATCACTGATTGCGTAGAAAGTGTGCCATTCAACAGAATAAGTCACAGTCATGCGGAACAGCACCGGGACTGAATGGTCGATGTGGAAGCGTTTCAACACCGTCCATCTGTTTGAACTTCTCCTTAGTCAACCTGGCAGTATGTGGCCTCGCATTGTCTTGCCGAAATAAAGTCAGACTTCGACTGGCCAAAGCAGGATGCTCCTTCTTTATTTTGTTGTACACACGGTGTAGCTACTGGCAATACAATTTAGCATTGGTAGTGCGACCGTGTGGAACAAGCTTGAAATGGACTTTGTAGTTTTCTTTCTGCTTCCTAAGCGAGTCAGGACTTTCTAGCGAAATTAGTATATTTGGCGTATAATTGTTTCAACTTTCTACTCCCAATTTACAAGAGTTGATGGTTGATTAAAGAGATTCTCCAAAACATTTATCCAATTTTTTTTATCTTCAGGTTAGATAGACCAAAAAAAAAATGAATGCAAAGGAATCAGTCAAATAACGCCATGCTGTCACAGTCTATATCGGCATATTAATGTCCGCCTTTTATTACTGAAAAAACAAAAACAACCTTTGTCTATATTTTTGAGATGAGGTATTGTAATTTTTTACACTATTTACAGTTTTCGGACTGCTATCCTTATCTTTGTTGCCACATTCACGACGTTTCGGCTGAGGTAGGCTCCGACCTTCAGATGATTAAAATTTCAAACTGAACCCTTTATTTCGTCCACCGTGGTAGATTGATCTAGTTCCATGTACCGTGCCTCTTCCGGATATCTCAGTATCAGTTATTTCCCTTTAACTCGACTCTCCAAGCTTTTGCTCACCTCTGCTGTAACCAGGTATGGAACGTTCAATTCTTTGGTTCTTGTCACTGCATTACAAACGCTTTTATCCACTGGACCATGTGTCCGTGAGGAAGGCCGGAACGTACAACGGCCGAGACGTCGTGAATATGGCAACAAAGCCGAGGATAATAGTCCGAACATTGTAAATAGTGTAAATTAAAAATACATTTATTTTTCATAAATATTTATTTTCAACAATATCCTCAGTGAATACACTACTTTACTGTTGAATAATAATCGCGTTGATCGAACATTATGCAGATGAGATTTTTTTTTTAAAAGTGCTCTTTGGCAGAATTGTCCACGGTTTGAAAAGGAGTACCGACTCAACATGGGTTTCAACTAAAATAATGTTCGGAGTAATATAAGTTTTTTTTTACTTGAACTTCTACTGGGAGTAAACTGCCTTCATATGGATAGAAAACGAATTGAGTCTCTACACAAAAATAGAAAGTAGCGTAAGACAAGGATGTGGCTTCTCCCCTGATTTATTCCATCTCTATAGAGAGGCTATCCTAAAAGAACTGGAAACCCTACCATAATGGGCGTGCTCTTAATAGAAGATACGCAGATGACACTGTGTTGATGACTGACAAGAAAGAAAATTACAGGACCTCCCAGAAAGAGTAGTAAAAAGAAGAAAATAGAAAAAAAAAACGAGAGAAAAAAAGGACTAAACATCAACTGCAAGAAGACATAAAATAGGGTCATCAGGAAGAGCCCAAGATGCAAGTTACAAATTGGAGAAATCTACATCAAGCAACTACAGAACTAAATATTTGGGAAGTGTTTTTAGCAAAGGATGGAAAATTGTGACACCGATATCCGAAGCACGCTTTGGATGAACGAAAAAGTCATTCCAAAATCTAAGCAAAGTGTTGAGAAACGGAAAATCTCCGTTAGAAATAAAGAAAAGAGACCTGGATTGCTATGTGGTATCCATCCCGTTATATGGCAGTGGATGCTGGACAGTCTCACCATGAATGAGGTTTTGCACAAAGATACAGAAAGGAGACCTGACCCAGTGGATTAAAGCGTTGGTTGGATCCAGTGATTTGACCGGAAGAGTTGTTAGTTCAATACCTGGCCACTGTAGTGGTGAACAAAAATTTGGAGAGTTGAGAGAGATTCGGAAAAGGCATGACAAGTGGAATTAGAGCAATTTACCCCGGTTCACTAAATAAAGGGTTCAGTTCGAAATTCCAATCACCTGAAGATGGCCGGAGCGTACAACGGCCGAAACGTCGTGAATATGACAATAAAGATGAGGACAACAGTCCGAACAATTTAAATAATGTAAATAATTACAATATCTCATCACAAAAATATAGACGCTTATTTTTAACATATCTTCCTCTGTCAGCGGTTAATAACTACATAGATCGAACCTTATACAGAGAAAATATCAGATCAAAATTCAGAAAATAACTGCGTATTAGCTATTGATCCATCTCCGTATTCGGTTATATGAAACAGAGACCTACGACTTAAAATTGGCTGCTTGAATCAAACATAATCGAGAGACAATATTTTATCTAAGGTTAATTAAAACTTGATAAAAAGTGTTCTATTTTTGCAAACATTTTTCTTTCTCAATAAATCATGTAAAATAGCGAAAATACACTTCAATCTCAAAGTACAGAGAGCAATAATGCTCTAAAACGAAAGGCAAAAGAGACGATCACCAGCAATACTCGAAAACTTTCAGCAGAACGAGAACAATCGACAGATAACATATGTAGAGTATTCCATAAGATTAAAGAACATATTGGAGTTTTTGAGGACAGTGTTTATAATATTATTTTCTATATTAGTCAGATATAATAATGGCGGATACAAGTACTGAGTTTCTGGAAAATTTGAGCCATTATTCTAAATTGAGTCTCCGCTGAATTTACTATCAAAATTCAAGAAGTGGAAGGGAATAAAACAAAATTTTATCGTAGGGGTCAAACTTAAGTCTTAAAGGCTAGTCCTAGGTTTGACGATAAACTACATCCGGCAGCAAGGTTTCTGATCAGGGGATTGGAGGTCTAGAAGTGATGCTAGAGATTCCGATGTCGTCTGGAGGCAATGGTTGAAGCCAATGGCGATTTTATTGAATAGATTTACTCTTTAGTATTTCAAGATATTTTTTTTGTAATTTTGGTAAATATATCTGTTAAAAAGAGATGTTATTTATTGCGTAATTTCGACAATTCATCCATCTCACCCTATACACACACACACACACACACACACACACACACACACACACACATATATATATATATATATATATATAGATAGATAGATAGATAGATAGATAGATAGATAGATAGATAGAGGGAGGGAGGGAGGGAGGGAGGGAGATAGAGATGTTTTTTATATGTATGTTTATGGACGTATGTCCACACGCATAAAATGACATTCTTTTATAAGTTTTGGGAAACTACTTTTGTCAGTTCGAATTACCTGTAACTCTGTAATTGATTCAAACGTGTCTACTTTTCTTCGAGTCCATCTGAAAAATTATAATGAAGCAGCGAAAAGAGACTAATCATTTTTCTGTTTCCGTCTACATTTCAAGCACAATCAATCATTCAACGGTCAGAATCACAAACAATGGCTTTCGATTGTGACCCATAAACATCGTCCCTGGTGTAACGTTTTCGCAAGAATGTGCTAATTAAAACAATGTAAATTCATATGGGATAAAGTTTTTGACAAATAATTTCCTTCTCCATTATAATCATTATAAACTAGAATTAACTTTCGAATGTAGATGACTACCTTAAAAACATTTAAGCCCTGGGGACAAATTACATCGACACTATCGTTTATTAATGTTTAGAAAGCCAGTGTGTTAAGCCATTATTACCGTCGTTAGTTCGAGTTTCGGTACCTATTGCAAACACTTCTTAAAACCTTAACCCTTAAACGTCAAACAATATCATTTGAGGTTTCAATGGAAATTAGTGGATGTCAACTGACGACAATTTTTTCCAAATGAAACGGGCATCATTCATTCTGAATTCGAATCTAAACTACTAAGCGAAAATTCTAGGATTTATTCATTTCCTGGGGTATTTGCCCAAAAGTAAAGCTGAACGAACCAGTAAAAGACATTGTCTATGTTTGCAATCTTGAAGCGAAAAGAGGCAAAAAAATGAAAGCAACAAAGCATGCAAACTATTGTGTCTATATTTCTGAGGTGAACTGTTTACACGCTTTACATAGTTCGCACTGTTATCCTCATCTTTATTGTTATATTCACGACGTAACTGAACGCTTGCAAGCCGAGGCGAACACAAACAATGGAGAGTTGAGTTACTAAAGGGAAATAAATGAAACTGAGATATCCAAAAATGGCATATCAGTGTTAAAGTAAAATATTAAATTCAGGAGCTCATCAAGTGCATTACGCGCTACTTTCCTCTGTCCCTCTTTCCTCCTAATCTGTCCTGTGAGTATCAGGTTTTCCAAGCTCTCCTTCCTCATTAGCGAAAATAAGCATAGATCAACTCGTATAATAATCTCGTTTTGCGCACGTTCGTGCAAATTTTTACAACCGTTTAAAGGTTAGATCGCAAGAAATAAACTTGTTCTGCATGGCTGCTCTGAGTAACAATTCTCACTAGGTGTCCTAGAATTCCCCCCCTCTCTCTCTCTTTCTCTCTCTCTCTCTCTCTCTCTCTATATATATATATATATATATATATATATATATATATATATATGCGTATGTGTATGTGTGTGTGTTTGTGTTTGTGTGTCATTCGCAGACAGTACTTTTTCGCTGTATCACAGCTTCTCAGTGCGACTAGACATCTGAATGCTTCAAGCCAGGACCGAAACCGACCGATTTGGTGTCAGTCAGACTTTCTACCACTGAGCTATCATCATTCAACAGAGAGAAACAGCTAATTCTAGCGCATAGTTTTTACGTATATATATATATATATATGTGTGTGTGTGTGTGTGTGTGTTATGAGATGGGATAACTCCGACAATTATTTAATATATTTTCTGTTTATACATCTATCTATCTATCTCTAAATCTCTCTCTCTCTCTCTCTATATATATATATATATATATAGATTTATATGATGGACTCTCCCGTCGAACTCGACGTATGAGGGTCAGGCAGATCAGTTCCCAGAAACTGAAAGCCCGACATCCACACAGGATTTGATTATAGTGGTGAAGGCTTTGTGCAGGGCCATTCACACTTTTTGGAGGGACGAATACAGGGACCTGGTGCAACGAATACCACAAGGTCCCCAAACGACCCTCCGCAGGTTTTGAATTCAGAGTTGTCCTTCTCCTAGACCAGTTGCCATCCAAGGCTGTAGAACGCAGTCTGTCCTGCTATTAAGAGGATTCACACCTATTCCCAAGTAAGTGAATGTAATGGATTCGACTGGAATTCGAACTCGGCTCTCCGATTCCTCAATCCAAGCCCTTATCCATTACTCCACCGTGCCGCCGCCGCCGCCTTCTCTCTCTCTCTCTCTCTCTCTCTCTCTCTCTCTCTCTCTCTCTCTCTCTCTCTATATATATATATATATATATATATATATATATATATATATATATATATATATATATATATATATATCTTTTGATGTTGGCGGATGGTAAATGCTGCAGCAGTTTTTTTTTTTTTATAATTATGCCACTTTCATTAATTTTATATAATAATGAAAACCACATGAGAATACAACTATACAGCGTGGGCAGTTTTCATTTACATGAGTCGGCTTATTTTATTGACCAACACCATCGACATCTTATAGATGAAATTTCTGATATTCTTGGCGTAATTATACAAGTTCCAAGCAATGACCACGAACGTAACGCTTTATTAGCCAGATCTAGAAATGTTTATAAAGTGTATTGATATTTTCTAAAATAGTGCCAACCAACCGCATATATATATATATATACGTATAAACGAACACATACACAGACACTTACACGAAAATTGCCCCACTACACATACTTTAAATAATATCACACCCAAATATGTATCCAAAATATGAACGTACATAGGCATACAATTATAAATGCTTAGATGATGTGAACTTTAGAACAAGTTAGAGTTATCAAGTACATCACAGATTGTTACGCATGCGTTAACATGGGTCATGTCTTTTCATGTGTTAATTTTAGTGATGTGACAAGTTGGATTGGGACTAAGTCATAGGAGATAAAAAAAAATTAAGGGCGGGAGGGATTGCAATGCAAATACACTAATAACTCGTAAACTAAAAAGTAATGTTTTCATTAAAATCAGTAAAACTTAAGTTATTTCAAAGATTATATTAATGTGTACGAACACTGGAGAAAAAAGTTTAAAGATATAAACATTTTCTTTCGATATACCCTCTACGGTAAGTATAAAACTGTTGTTGCTCTCTTTGATTTGATTCAAAATGTTTTAATGACGATAATAAAATAAACCCCGGGAAAACATTGAAAAATAGAGAGACGTATTTAATTGTCACAATTAATATATACTTTTTTCTTCAGTTAATTAAGATCATCTCCTTTGCGGCCACATGACGTTGAAACACCGGTTCCTGTACGATTACTGAAGTTAAGCAACGCCAGGCCTGATCAGTACTTAGATGGGTGAACGCTTGGGTGAAATGGATAATGTCTCGGAATTGTTAATCGAAAAGTCGAGTTTCAATTCCTGTCAAGTTCGTTATATTCACTTACGCGTAAATATCATTGGGAAAGGCATGAATCCACATCTTCTCCCTCTCAGCTATGGGTTAATTCGTAAAACTTGTATCACTAAAGTATTATTATCTAAAAAACATTCTTACAATGTAAAAATACATTCTGGCTTTAAATAACCTATAAAGAATTGGTAAGCCATATAAAACTAATGAAACAAAAAAAGTCCTTTACAAGCAAACTTTTGTGATGTATGGTGGCCGTTAATAATTAAGTATAACTCAAGACTTCAATGTTAAAATAAATCAGGATTTAATTACGACCGGAAATGAATACTTAGCAAGAAGAAAAACGTAAAAGTCAACCCAAGATAATTAATCGTTTCAGTGAATACCTTGTTAGTAGCGCGGCTCGGTTTAATGTCCAGCAAATCCTAAATCAAAACCCAAATCCTCGACGAACAATAATTCACACTAATTCGACTGGCTAGTTCCACTAAATAGTCGCTCAATAATCACTGCAGTCAGTAGCCTGACACCGCTATTTATACACCTGTCGGAAAACATATATTCATAAGTCCACAGTGTCACGCTCGAACCTCGGTGCCGGTAGTTACTCATTTTCTTCCTATATGACGCAAGTAAAAATATTTGTGCATTTGTATTTATGTATTAGTCGATCAAAAGGTAATTTTTAAAATACCATGTTTCTTCAGGATGTAGGCGATCATGAGTCCATAGAATCCTTTTTCTTTATTATCTGTGAATTGTGCCTTCTTGGGAATGATAGAAAACAATGAATTATTTTACATCTGTCTTTACTTTTGAGATGAGGTATTGCAACTATTTACATTATTTACATTGTTCGGACTGTTGTTCTTATTTTTATTGTCATATTCACGACATTCGGCCGTTTTAAGCTCCGGCCTTATTCAGGTGATATACGTGTCCCCATGTACATATGACCCAGTGGTTGAAGTAATCCAGTGACTTGACCAAAGAGTTGTGAGTTCAATCCCTGGCCACAGCAGAGGTGAACAAAAACCCGAAGAGCTGAGTTACTAAAGCGAAACAACTGAAACTGAGATATCCAGAAATGGCATGTGAAACTAGAACAGTTCGGTATGAAATTCCAACGTATATCAACTGAAGAAGGCAGAAACATACAACGGACGAAATGTCGTGAATATGACAATAAAGATGAGGACAATAGTTCGAACAATGTAAATAATGTAAATTGTTACAATACCTCATCTCATAAATATCGACAGATAGCGGTTACCTAGTTTTTTCTTGACAGCAATCTGTCTATACATCAGGACAACAGTCCAAACAATGTTAATATTGTAAATAGAAATTTTTGACGTTATATCAGTATAATACATGTGTGTGATATAATATATACCAATGTTTTCTTACATACCTTCATATCACAAATATGCTGAATAGCTCCATCTTACAAATTTAACCTTAATTTCCATGTATTTCTTTAAAAGAATTTACTGAAAACTTTATGCATTAGAATAGTTACTGCGTTTTGTTGGTAATGGTTGTAAATGTATTAAAAAACACGCCCAAACATAGTTCCATTTTCTAATGTCATGACTCCAGATTTCTTTTTCTTTATTAAATGTAAATTGCCATGACTTCTTGGGAAAGTCAGTGAAGTGGTTTCTCGTTGCATTTTCTGCTGTGTGGCATTTGGTGTTTTTCTTCTTAGACTAGTTGCCACCCAACGCTACAGAGAACGCGCTAAAATAGTCTGAAAGCTAGCTGTTCTCAAATTTAAAATTTGAAAATTTAGCACTGAAGAAATTTCATAATGACGTATGAAAGCCGAAAGTATTTAGACATTGGAAAATGTATTTTTTACATTTGTGCCAAAAACGAGGAAAGTCGCCCGAAACATACAAAAATTTAAAAATTCTTAAAGCAGACTTTGTCTTTAAGCAAACTTGTATAAATGAAAACATGCTGTCCAAATACGCTCAATGGAGCCGACTCTCACATTATATATATTTATTTTGCAGATATATGTAAATGAATCTGCAAAGAATGTTAAAAGAAATGAGAAGAGGAAAATCTTATGCCAAGCTTTCGTTTCTTGAATAACGTAACATTTTTTCTTCCCGTTACCTCTGTGTATAAATACAGGTTTCCAATTTTTTTACACTTGCCTTCACAAATATCTGCAAGGAACGAAAAGTGTCGACATAAAAAGTTATATATATATATATATATATATATATATATATATATATATATATAACGAGAGAGAGAAAAAGAGACAAATAGATAGATAGTTATAGAGAGAGACAGAGAGGGAGATAGAGAGGGACAGAGAGATAAAGAAAGAGATAGAGAAAGATACAGAGATATATAGAAATATAGAGATATTTAGATATAGATTGAGAGATAGATAGAGTGAGAGAGAGATAAATATAGATAAAGAGATAAAGAAATAATAGAGATGGAGAGAGATACAGATACAGATAAAGAGAGACAGAAAGAGATAGATAGATAAGTACAGATATATATATAGAGAGAGGTACAGAGAGAGAAATATATAGAGACATGCAAATGGATATAGTGAGAGCGATACAGAGAGAGATATATATAGAGATATTCAGAGAGAATTAGATTCAGAGAGAGATAGAGATACAGAGATAAAGATATATATATATATATATAGAGAGAGAGAGATAGAAAGAGATACAGACATACAGATATATATATATATAGAGAGAGAGAGAGAGATATACAGACATACAGATATATATATATATATATATATATATATATATATATATATATATATATATATAGATAGATAGATAGATAGATAGATAGAGAAAGACAGAGAGATATGCACACATAGATATATACAGAGACAGAGAGATGCACAGAGATAGAAATTGAAATAGTTAGATAGATAGATAGATAGATAGATAGATAGATAGATAGATAGATAGATAGATATGAAGGAAAAGAGATCGAGAGAGAGAGGTACAAAAAATAGATATATATAAATAGAGAGAGAGAGAGAGAGAGAGAGAGAGTCTTCTAT
>OZ038491.1:80185025-80228037 GCA_964036315.1 Acanthosepion esculentum | reverse complement strand
ATATATATATATATATAGAGAGAGAGAGAGAGAGAGAGAGAGAGTCTTCTATGTATATACCACTAATCATCTGCACCAAACTTTAAATTTTGTTACATTTTATCAACATTGGGTTATATTGTGAGATAAATCTGTTTTCATATTCATGTGTAAAGATTGTTCTGGAACATATAGAAATGTAAAATAAACAAGACGCGATCTTGTCATGAAAATAGGCGACTAGATTGACAACCGATGCAAACATAGCATTAGTCTTCTTCGCAACATCAGATACTCAACTGCTAAAATGGTTAAACAAAAAAAATTATTTTGTTGTTTACAAGCGTGGAAGAGTCATCTTTTAAAAGTCTTATGTCAAATAGCTTTGTGATGGCTGCTTTTATTTTTTTTATGTGATGTGACAATTTGTTATTGTTTTCTGCCCAAGTCATTTCTCCACTCCTGTCGGGCTGAAAACATTCGACATTTTTTTTTCCCAAACAGTTAAATGCTTTTGTTTAAAAAAAGATAATCAGATAATTATTTTTGTGTTAATACTGAATTATTAGGTACTTAAGAACATTGACGGGTTTTTACTAACTCATCTTTTTACAATATATATTTTTCATAATAAAATTCCTGATTAAATTATGACATTGGTGACTGGGCATTTTAAGAAAGCCATTGAGATTCAAATCGGATAACTCGAATTTCTCTCCCGTATAAAAAATATATTGGAAATATCTTTTATGGTTGATGCGAAAGGGAATGATCCTAGTGAGTCTTCAACGAATATGTCATTACATCAAATTTGACATAGACCAAACAATCACTCTACAGAGTATCCCCGATACCTAAAAAGGCTAACTTATTTTTATTCTGGCTATTATATTCAAGATTAATTCTGTTTGATCGTTAGTAAGTCAGCACGGGATTTTCACACTACCTTTACCTCAGATAAATAATGAACCACTCTAAGAAAAGATAGACGATATAGCATATAAGAGACGCTGTTTGATTTTAGTGAGAGATAATGAACCCCCAGAAAGAACGAGATCAAGAACGGCGCATGTAGTTTTTCCTGAGTGTACAGACCGGTGGACAAAATAAAACTGTTTAAAAAAAACAAAAACATGGGGTCCATTTCAAACACGGATATCCACTAAAAATAACGTCTGAAGTAATGAAAATGTTAAGATTAAAACGCATCCATTAATTGTTTAGAAAGATAAAGCCAGATAGGTAGAAAGAAAAGAAGAAAAGGAGGGCAGAGGAGAGGAAAACGCTCGCAAATCTAGTGGAATGGAAAACATTGTTAATTTTGATCTTTTTATTTGCGCTTATCTTTATATAACGATCCGCAATCTTACTTATGATTGTTAAAGTTGTTAATCTCAAATATTTTACGATACAATAGTGGAATTTCCTGGCGTATTTTTTTAGTCGGAGACTAAGTTAAAATAGGAAAATTTTGAGATTTTCACAGGTACTGTTAATATTTAATTAATATGTATATGCTATGGGACAATAGTTAGCAAGCTTATCTAGTCAGTCAATAAATGGCGGGAGTCGAAAGTGATGATTACTTAGATACATGAACGCTTAGGTTTACAACTGAAAGCAGCTTATGGCCTTGTGTCAAACTCAGTAAATCTGAAGTTCCTTTAATGAAAATACCAGTTAGGTCAACATTTGGTTCATTCTCTATTCAGTTTTTGTTTTTTATGAAAGAGTGCCGACTGAAATACGTGTGTAGTTGTGTTAGATGGATTGTCTATGCATGTTTTCGTGTGTGGAGTCCCAAACTAAGAGTCAATTTGATGTTTCGCGGGTGCACGTGGTTTTGAAGCAGTTCCGACCAGACAAATTACTGAACTCATCAGTTATGGGTTGACTTTCACAGACAACAAAAACAAATGGCGGATCACAAGCAAGTTAGAAAAGCCGCCGCCGTAAGAAAGATGTTTCACAAAAGATGCGTGAGTATCTGAAAAGATGACAGCCTCTCGCTTTATATTCCGATGAGGGAAGTAGATTGCAGTTGTCTTTTCTTCATGCTTAAACATTTTAACACGCATAGACGACCGTCTTTAAGAGGGAGACGTGTAGCGGCTCATTTAGTAATGAGGTTTCATTTTATAAACTTTTAAAAACCTTTGATTCACTTGATATCAAGGAAAATAAAGTAGACATTGGAAAAAGTATTGTATTAGGGCTAAAAAGAAAAAGAAATACACCATTGCGTCAGTAAATAACATATTTCAGATAAAATAATTAATATAATAATGATAATACAGTCAGCATCTTGTTGGATCTCAACATCAGAACTGACCGTGAGGCCGACAGACATCGTCGTTGACAACGAAACAAGAAAAATACCTGCTCGTTGACGTGGCTGTTTTTAGCAGCCATGATATGGGGTTGATTGATTGATTCGTTTTTTACCGCTTACCAACCCTATGCAGGTTATTTAAAGCCAGAAAATATTTTTAGATATATTTTTAGATAATATTTTTTACATTATGGTTTAGTGATACTGGGGATAAGAGGTGGATTCATATCTTCCCCAAAAGTATAACGAACACAACTGAAATTGGAACTCGACTCTCCAATTAATTCCTAGCCATTATCCACTACGCCACCTGCACACACAAGCTTACAGCACCTGATATCCCCAAGCGGTCACCCGTCGAATATCTGACCAGACACGACGTTACTTAATTTCGGAGATCGTACGGCGTTTAAAAGTAATGTGGATATCAGGGTAAAAAATTAAAACAGTCAGGTTTCGATCCTAGATAGTGGCAACCGGATGTCTAGACACACAGCGAAACAGTCTGTCTGTGGATGTCTATATATATATATATATATATATATATATATATATATATATATATATATATATATATATATATATATATATATATATATATATATATATATATATATATATATATATATATATATATAATGTGTGTGAGTGGAACCTCATTAAAGATTTGTAGGAAAATGCTATAGATTTAAGTGATATCACAAAAAAAAACTCACACACAAATTGATTCATTTTTGTGCACATGTCGGCTCAAATTTTAATTTCCACGTTCACATATATTAATCACAGCGCACTCAGACCGTTGAAATTTTCAGACTACTATGTTTATCGTCTGCTACAAAATTTGTAGGACCACTTCAAAAAATTGATCAACATTTTCACTCCTTAGAATAGATATTTAAAATTGAGTTTAGTAATATGTGAGATTTCCGGGGCCTTTATTTCTAATAAATACTCGTGATGTTATTTATTCAGTTTTCTGTTTTTCCATAAACTTTTGGCCAAGCTCGGTTGTTCGTTGTTGTGGACAATCTGAATTCTCAAAAAACTTTCCCATAATTTAATGCGTAATCTTTCGTATATTTCATTCGAGTATACTTTATTACAAAAGTTTAGCGATGTTAAATTAAGCACATCTAAAAAAAAACAAAAAACAAAACATACGAACCGAGTTATTGTCAATACGAATTTTAACAGTATAATACGGCTTTCTATGCCTCCTGGCATGTTAGTAAAAAATTACATACATTCATAATATAATATAATGTAGACACATTATTTCTTCTATCATACTAATGCAATTGATTCCAATGTACTGTAAAGAAAGACAAACAAAAATATTTTGGGTGAAATTGTTTCGCAAATAATCCTGTAATTCATTAAGATGGAGCTAAAAGGTAATTAAATAATTATAAGAGTAGAGTAAGATAAGCTAAAATAATAACTGGCATTCTCGGTTGACATAAAGTGGAAAGACTATATTGAATACATTGTTAGGTCAGCTACTAAAAATGTCGGTTCACTATGTCGTGCGAGACATTTTTTTCTTTCCAGAATCTATCTTACATATATATGTTTACCCTTCAACCATGCTTAGGATATTGCTGCCACATCTGAGCCAGTGCTCCTGCTATTTACCTTGATAAAATCGAAAGAAGAATCAGCAATATTATTGGCCCTGTTCTGGCGTCTCGGCTTCAGGCCCTTTCCCACGTCGTGAGGTTGCTCCACCCCTACTGTGCCTTTTCTATAAGTACTTTCATGGTAATTGTTCGGATGAGCTCTTCGCTATAGTGCCTAGGCTCTTCGAATTTAAGAGCAATATTAGACTGGCCACGAGATCTCATCAATTTACAGTTGAGTTGGTTAGATGTAACCGTAAATTCTATGCTAACAGTTTCTTTTCTCGCACTTCTCGCTTGTGCAATGTCCCTTCCGGTTCTATTTTAAATAATTTAATGGTGATAATATAGTCTGTACCTACAATGTTGTGATAAAACAACAACAATATGGGTATAAAATAATTTCATTAATATCTTTACAGGATTTGCTTGAGAGCTTCAGTCAGTTATGTGCCATGCGTGTTACACGTTTAGGCGATCATGTATCTTTCGATATATGACTGACAAGGCAGACTTTATTTCTCGCAGTAGGTTGCCATTTCTTTCTGCGGTAGACCAGTTGCCATCCAAGGCTATAGAATTTGGTCTCTCCTGCTATTTACCCATAGCTAGCGGGAGCAGAAGAAGATACATACCTTTCCCAAGGGTATTAGCATGTAGGTGAATGTAATAGATTCGACTGGAATTCGAAATCGGCTCCCCGATTCCTCAATCCGAGAGTCTAATGAAACAAATATCTTCGTATATTTTCCAAAAATTACAAATCAAATGAATGCACTTTTCTGTGTAGGCGTCTTTTTTTTTCTATACCCGCCAGAGACAGTGATATTTCTAATAACATTTAATTTAAACTATCAAAGAACTATTTTGTAATGTTTTAATTAAAACTTCTATCCTTAATTTAAACCGTACTTGACGATTCAGTCATTAGCTAAACGGATACATTCGTGATAAAAACTCTAAACTCATTAGAAATGATAAAATCACAGTTGAAACTATTCCACCTGTAAAAGGAGGAGTCTTATTAATACTGGTATTAACCTTCACAATTTTAAACCTATATATTGTGTTGCACTTAATGGTGCCCATAACGACGAAATATACTTTGAAGAGACGAAGAAATAAACATCTATCTTTCCTTTTCAACTTCTATGATGTAACGTACATCAAGACCTGTGATCATGACCCTCCACAGCAAAATATTATTTGTAGCTCCATGTATTGTTTGGCATCTTACAACCCCTCACAGTCATTGAGTTTTAAACAATTTAAAAATGGCAGAAGTTTTCTCGGAGTGGAATATATATGAAATGGTTATCAAGTAGTGTTTGAATCCATTTGATGTTAATTTAATCTTGTTGTACTAATACCCCTAATAAATGATCGTGACTCCACGATTGCCCACGGACCATCTGCCACTGGCTAGGGAGCTCTCTTTTGAATCTCCAGACCATTCATTCGTTTATCTCTCCTCAATGCTGTAAGCTAGCTCTTCTTCCTCTATAGTTCTCCATCTTCCCAAGACTGTGTTGTACTCGATAGCATTTCCGATAATATAGACAAGGCTATCTCTCATATATATTTTCGTGTTCGGTGACTTTAACGCCCACCATACCAATTGGCTTAAAAACTCTATAACTTACCTTGCTGGCATACAAACCCTTAACTTTTCAAACCCCTACACAAGTGGTTGACTTTCCTACACGTTTACCCAATAACCACGACACATAAGGATTCCCTTCTCGATCTCTGTTTCACCTCCAACCCCGAGTCTTGTCGTGCCTCGCAGCTCTGCCTTCTTGGCAACTTTGATCGCGCCGTAGTGTCTGTTAACATCTCTTTCTACCCCTCCCCCAGCAAAGAATCCCCTGCCAACAGAACATCTTTCTGTTATCAACGAGCAGACCGGGACTCGTTCCGTGATTTCCTTCGAGATGTCCCCTGGAATGTGATCTTTAATCTCCGTGTTCAAAAATGCGCTTCCGATGTCTCCTCCTGGGTAAAAGCTGGAATCGAGGCTTTCTTCACAAGAAAATATAAAGTTAATTCGCGCTCACCCCCTTGGTTGATCAGCTGCTATTGCCTATAGGGATCACTTCCTCCGTTGTGTACCGAAGCGACATATCAGATTGACTCTGCCCGTAATGAGTGCAAGCGTGTTCTCAATGAAGCAAAGTCACTATTTACTGAAAGAATGGAACTACGTATTGCATCTTGTAAGTTCGGTTCTAAAGATTATTAGCGTCTCTGCAACAGCGTGCTGAACAATAGCAAATCCACAATACCTCCTTTATTCAATTAATTCGAGGTCCTGGTTTCCTCAGCTGATAAGGCTGAATGCTTTGCTCGGAAATTCCCATCCAATTCAACGATCGACTCATCCAGTGTACCCACACCAGATTTCCCCCACTAGAACTGAGTTTCTATTGAGAGAGATGCACATAACCACATCGATGGTATTGGGCATCGTCTCTAAATTAGACTCCCTTAAGGCTAGTGGAGAGGACGGGATACCAGCCGTTCTCCTGAAGAAATGTGCTCCTGAACTGGCTCCTGTCCTCTCCAAACTATATAGCTATTGCGTCAAAGACTCTTGCTTTCCATCTTGTTGGAAGTCCTCATCTGTTGTTCCTGTCTGACAAACAATACCGCTGGCGTGCTCACGGCCATAACTGAATTTGTATACCAAGCTCTTGATAATAAGGGCGAAAATCGAGCAGTGGCTCTAGATATATCTAAGGCGTTTGATAGGGTTTGGCATGCCGGCCATCTTCGTAAGCTTCAGGGATACAGTGTTACAGGACGATTATTTGATTTAATACAATTATTCCTGCAAAACCGTGAAATGAAGGTCGACCTAAACGGATTCTCCTCTAGTTCCTTTCATACGAACGCTGGTGTTCCCCAAGGCTCAATCCTGGGTTCGACACAGTTTCTGATCTTCATTAACGACACAGTGGATAAAGGCATTAGTTAGATCCAGTGATAGGACCCAAAGATTGTGAGTTCAATACCTGGTTAAGGCGGTGGAGAACTTGGAGAGGAGAATTAATAGGAGATAACTAATAACTGACATCCATTAGACATGACACGTAGAACTAGAACAGTCTACCCCAGTGAGCGAAATAAAAGGTTCAGTTCGAAGGGTACAACGGCCGAAACGTTATGATAAATATGGTAACAAAGATGAGGACAATAGTCCGAATAATGTAAATAGTGTACATCATACCTAATCTCATCGTTGAAGCGTTGATATTTACAAAATTATATGGATTGATACGAAAGAAAAAAAAGTGGATTATGTAATTTGGGCAGTCAGTGGAGACGGTTTTAAAGTTTACATAATTTTTAAATACTTTTAATAATTTCAACCCATTCGAGGCGACAATGTCACTAATTCACAAGAAGTTACTGGGGGTCAAAGAGATTGTGATGACTTTAGAAGGAATCGGAAACTCAAACATAAGCAGAAAACAAGGTATTAACATCTACTCCTGTTCAAAAGACGGCGAAGAAGTGTGAACCATGTTAAGCTCAAAACTTTGATTAGGTTGTCCATTTGTGGTTGTGTGGAGCTGTGTTGACAGGGTTTAGTGTTAGAAAGGGTTTTATAGACTGTAATAGGAGAAAAGGGAAGATGTTATTTTTGTTTCGTGTTCCATGGTTGGAAAGACAATATCGATTTAGTCGATGAAAAGGTAAGCAGGTGCCTCGGCCGCATCAAAAGAGGATGAGATCCGTTTAACCTTTTCAGTTTACACTTGCTGCAAAAGAGGAATGCTGCCTTAAAACAAAAGGGGGAATTGCATCTCAAGTAAGGCATTTTGGTAACTTCCTTTTGCAAAGAAAATAAACTTGTAAATCACAGGAAGTCGTATTCATTTTTTCCAGTTATTCTCGAACGGGTTTCCGGTACGTATTTTAATATATATTGTCTGATGTTTGAATACTTTCGGCTTTCATAAACCAGTATTAACGAATTTTTGTGCTATGTCATTTTCATCGTTATTCAAATATATTATCTTCACGTTTCATGTTTTTAAAGTATTGTTTTTTCACTTGTCTGCTCGTGTTGCTTATTTTATTTATGAAATACACTTAGGTTTTTATATTAATGTTCACCCAATACAAGACTCAAAAGCTCATGGTCGAGGTTTACTGAATGAGACTGTTGTATGGGCGGAAGAGGAGGTAAGAAGTGTATATTATATAGGATAGATAGCGATTGGCGCCTAAACATGAAGAGGTTAAAATCATAGTGATCGGGTAAGCATTCTCTCGGGTGTCTATTCCACAAAGTATTACTTCTTCGGAAGGCGCTGTCTGAATGGAACTTTATCCTTACTAATGGAATACGAAGGGAGATGAGGCCGGTTCGACTCTGTTTCCGTGACATGGTTGGTCCTAGTTGTAAAGGTCTGGAGTGGTGGAATTAAGATATGTTGCTGCTCTGAATATTTCCCATGGAGATAGCAACAGTGATTCGTCTGCGGGAAAAGGGTTCTAGGATGGGAAATGATACAGCATAAATGGTTCTGTATGTCAAGACTAGAAAGAGAGGACCGTGCAACTTCAGCCCAGATATAGCAGTAAAACTCCATTTTTGGTCTGATCTAAGTCTTAAAGATAGAGCATACCAGGAGGAGTCTGGTACATTCTGGAGAGTTACAAGCGACCAACTAACCTCCTCAGCAATGAGTCGTATATATTGCACTGTTTGTTCGTAAATTTGTTAAAATTTTATTGATGTCGGGGTGCTTTTTATACTTTTTGTTTTTGCTTTGGTTTCATGCGACACCCTCTTTCTTTCTTTCTCTCTCTCACTCACTCACTCACTCCCACCGTCTCTCTCACTCACTCACACACACTATCTCTCTGTCACTCACACACACTATCTCTGTCACTCACACACACACACACACACACACTATCTCTCTCTCTCACTCACACACACTATCTATCTATCTATCTATCTATATATATATATATATATATATATATATATATATATATATATATATATATATATATAATGTCTTTCTGCTGCCCAAAACTCCTAACCACACACACTTTACTCTTAGCGACCTATCTCTCTTTTCCATCTCTCTAATGATATAACATATGAACTATACCTCTCTCTTTAAATATGTAATATGAGTCGCTGACTACAAAAAACAATTAGCTCAAACAGGCTGAACCCCAGCAGAAACTAAAAACAGATTCGCACACACGTGACCAAGTACCAACGTTGATCGGGAAAAGATCAACAGAAGCCAGTTGGGTAACGAAAAAGTCAGACCGGCTATAAAATCGCCGTGTAACCAGAATTACCGAATTGAAGCGAATGAATGATGTTCCCAAGTCACATATATTCCAAGCACAGAATCAAGTCTTGTGCAAATAATACCTCTTTTTACTTGTCAAGCAAGAGAGATCTACGATAAAAGAAAGGAGGAGATTAATAGTGACGAAGAGACGATAGATTAAGATGGTAGCAGTAGAAGCTTATCCAAAAGAACCATCCCTAGCCTAATTAAACAAATTAAGAAAAGACGATGTGAATAGAAATAGGGAAATGCTTAGAACTAGACGTAAGAGAAGAAAAACAAACTTAGTGAGAATAATAGCTGGGCACACGGTCGATCATGTCATATTTCGAGATGAGATACTAAATCAATTACAAGTAAATGTGCAGGAAATGTAACAAGCCCAAATTGAGCTAGAGAAAGCCAAATTAACCGCTAGATCAGAATTAGAAAATGTACGTATGGAACAAGAACACAGATTCGGGGAGTTAGAAATAAATAGACATGATGGCGACGTAAGGTAAAAAGGGTTTGACCTTACAAGACAAGTTAGGCTAGTACCTAAATTCCAGCAGGACGAAGCAGATGACTATTTCTGACATTTTGAGAAGACAGCCATTAATTTGAACTGGCCGAGGAGTACCTGGCCAATGTTATTGCAAATAGTCTCATGTGGGAAAGCCCAAAAGACTTATGCATCTCTTTTGGTAGAAGACAGCGCGGCGATCCTGAAAAGTTATGAGCTTGTTCCTGAGATACTGTGGCAATAAAGCAATAAGACGCAAGGGAACCCTTTCGTATTAATAACTTTATTGCATTGCGTGTGGTGAAATGGAAAAAAGTAAAAGTAGGAGAAAAAGAAATTTAAGTAGAGAGAATAACAAAACATAAATTAAGACAGAAGATAACGGTTTATACTGCATTAAAATTTTTGAAGCTGGTAAGGAAAAAACCGGAAGAGTTCCACAAGAGAGAAGAAACAGCTAGCATAGAACTTACGGTTACATCTAGGAATTTCAGTATGTAGTCTAATACTGCACTTAAATTTTTGAAGTCGAGGTACCCAGGGGGATAACACATCAGAAAAATTAACGTGAGCATATGTATAGAAAAGGCACAGGAAAGCTACATTCTGGCGACTGGAACGGGACTGAAGCCGAGATGTCAGGTTTGAAC
Source organism: Acanthosepion esculentum (assembly GCA_964036315.1). Classification (NCBI taxonomy): domain Eukaryota; kingdom Metazoa; phylum Mollusca; class Cephalopoda; order Sepiida; family Sepiidae; genus Acanthosepion; species Acanthosepion esculentum. The sequence goes on along the minus strand of OZ038491.1, from coordinate 80,217,622 downwards.
CGATAATATTGCTGATTCTTCTTTATTAAAGAATCTCAGAATACATAACAGAAACCCCATACCAGATGTGACAGCAATATTCAATACAAGGGCGAATGGTCAACTTATAAATGTATAAGAGAGACAATTTTACTCAACAGAACCTATCACGACACAGTGAACCAACTTTCCTAGCAGCAGACCTAGCAACTGGTTCAATATAACCAATTAAGGTACTTAAATATATAGACAATATGCATTTGTTTTCAATTCTTCAGGACGTAGGCGGTCATGGTCTTCATAATTTAAGTATGAATGCAAAATTGTCCTTATGTTGGAGTCGAAACTGCATCCCTTTTTGCAAGAGAAACCATTATCTGAATCATTAAATTGATCGACCTGAATGCACATTCAATCGTTCAGATTTTCTCGAAAGCCATATTTGCTCAGTTTCGTGTCCGACTCGTAAATAAAGCAATTTCTACAGAATTAACGGATTTTATATCTTAATCCGACATTTTTATTAACATCATTTTTAATAGATACTCGTATCTGAGAAGTCGCTTCGTTTTTTAAACAGTGTTTATTTCGTCTACAGGCTTGTGCACCCGACAAAAAATAAAATGTGCCCTTTGAGAAAATAAACACTATGCAAAAAGGAGAGTCTACTCAAATGCATGTATCCACTAAAACTGACGTTGAAGTAATATATATATATATATATATATATATATATATATATATATATATATATATATATATATATATATATATATACAGGATGTCCATAAAGTTCGTGTGCACTTTAAAACATTTATAACTTTATTTGTATTTGCGATAGAAATAATCTGTAAAAAATGTTATAAAGTTTAATGTACCCAGTTTTAAGTATAGCTAAAATAACTAATGCGATTTCAGGCATTACTGTAAATCAGTTGGCAAATGTTTTCCGTGAACTGCAAAATCGTATTACCCTTTGTATTGCTAATGATGGAGGACATGTGGAAACTTAAATAAAATTTCAATAAAACCCTAAAAATATAGATTTACTTCTTTCTAATCCTTTTTACAAATTATTTCTATCGCAAATACAAATAAAGTTACGAACTTTATGGACACCCTGTATATATATATATATATATATATATATATATATATATAGTGAGAGAGAGAGAGAGAGAGAGAGAGAGAGAGACGTGTCGGAATGTTTAAAATAGCAGTATGCAAAGGTAATGTTAGGTATCATCAACGTACCTTGATTTCATGCCAATGCGCAGGCATATTAGTTGTTTTCGCATGGTGAGCCAATGTAAACACCAGCTAGGCTGCTCATTGCATAGTATTATAAATTATTACAGTTCGAACGGAGCATGACTGATCGTCCACTATTGACAAGGTAGTAGCTTTACACCGGTCCTTAATCATAGCCTGAGGCATCCAGCTAGAGCTGTCAAACGACACTGGCTTACAAACAAGCGACACTGGCTTAAATCTAATCCATATTCAGCGTAAGATGAACAAGATGCATATCCGTCATTTCAGCTTTCTCGAGCTTCCATGGGATATGGGTGCCACTGTTAAAACTACGAACACAGCCCATTCACTTTGGCTCGTAACGTTGCTAATTAGATACTGCAGTACCGGAAACATATGACAGTAGCGAGAAGAAGTTCCAGGTGTCGCACAAAACTTTCAACCCTTTTCCGCACAAATTCATTTGTTTTGTGTTCCCAAGTGAATATGCCAAAGAAATTTCTTATGAATTTGTTCTGAACCACAAGGATTCTTTTCTCTGTTTCTGTCAACGTTTCACATCCATACAGGAAAACGGAATATATATATATATATATATATATATATATATATATATATATATATATATATATATATATATATATATATATTAAAAAGAAGAGAGGTACCGCAAACTTTTTGGGTTGTAATGTGGTTTTTTTAAAAAAAATATTATTCTTTATTTTTCATAGTTTTACATAGTTTTACAACACGTGTTTCTGGTCTTACGACAGTCTTCAGGTAAAGGTGGAGATTTCCACATATTATTAAAAATAATTATTAAAAATAATTAATTTTTTTCCTTTATGTTTTTCAATGTTACATCTTAAACACGTGTTGTAAAACTATGTAAAACTATGAAAAATAAAGAATAATATTTTTTAAAAAAACCCACATTACAACCCAAAAAGTTTGCGGTACCTCTCTTCTTTTTAATATACACACTTTTCTCTCGTTGGAACCATTATAACCTCTTCATTTCATTTTATATATATATATATATATATATATATATATATATATATATATATATATATATATATATATATATATATCACCCTGTCTGTATATATTTATATATATAGCTATCTCCCTATATATTTTCTATGTATGTATGCATATATGTATGTATCTCGCTCTCTCTCTCTCTCTCTCTCTATATATATATATATATATATATATATATATATATATATGCATCTCCTACATACATCTCGATCTCTATAACTATCTATATCTATATACATCTCTCTCTATATATATATAAAATACATACATATATATCCATCTATCTCTGTCAATCTCTCTCTCCCTCTCTATCTCCCTCTCTCTCTCTCTCTCTCTCTCTCTATATATATATATATATATATATATATATATATATATATATACGGATTTATCTGTAACTCTCTATATATACATATCTATCTCTATATCTCTATCTGCCTAATAATAATATATTGGTTTACTTTATATTGAGCACATTTAAAACAGTAAATGCCACGGAATTTTACTTCATCTGTTCTTTTTCTCATTTGGATAATATATATATCACTATACATATTCATATCGCTCACTCTCTCTATATATATATAGCTCACTCTTTCTCTCTCTCTCTCTCTCTCTCTCTATATATATATATATATATATATATATATATGTCTATATATATAAATTTGTATCTATATATATATATGTATATATAAATTTGTATCTATCATTATATATATATATATGTATATATGAATCTCTCTCTGTCTCTCATACATCTCTCTCTCTCTCTCTAGATATATATATATATATACATCTATCTTTCTGTCTATTTATCTCTGTATTTCTCTCTATCTCTATCTCTATCTCTCTCATTATATATCTATCACTGTATATATATATATATATATATATATATATATATATATATATTTATATATATGTATTTATCTCTTTCTCTCTATCTCTTTCGTTCTCTTTCTATATATCTATTTATCTATCTATCTATATTTATCTGTGTCTTTCTATATATACATATCTCTCTGTCTCTCTGTATCTCTCTCTCTCTCTCTCTCTATATATATATATATATATATATATATATGTATATATATATATATATTTATTTATCTATATATATATTTATCTATCCCTCTCTATATATACAGATTTACCTGTTTCGCGCTCTGTATATTTTTTCTCTCTATCTCTCTCTCTATATATTTACATCTATCTATCTATCTATATCTATATATATATATTTGTCCCTCTTTCTCTCTCTCTCGATATGTATATTTATATATCCCCATATATACCCCCATATATCTATCTATCTATCTATCTACCTATCTATATATATATATATATATATATATATATATATATATATATATATATATATACATATATTAGATTTGGGTATGATAAACTACATGCAGCAGCAAGGTGTCTGATCGGGAGATTGGAGGTTTTGAGGAGCATGGAACCACCTCTGAACTGCTCTCCAGCCTGTCTCGTGATACTAGCACCTGTTATGTTCCCAGCTATGTGCAGAAAGTGAACACCCAAACAAAAATCAACTGTACATTTCTTGCAATAAAATAATGCAATGATCAACAATGAATTTTTATAGGAAAATGACATTCAATGAAACACTAAAAAAAAACATAAAAAAACATTTTTTAGTATGAATTATCAACAATATATTTTATGATCTACAAACTACATATCTAAAAAAACATCGTTTTACTCTGGAATCATGAAATTATGTACAAAATATTTTGATAACGGCCTTAAATAACTCATAGAAGTTGATATGCCGCTAAACAAAATCAACCAAGCAACAAAATATTTCGAAAGCAAAGTGACCAACAATACATATTATTTGTAGTTGAAAACATATAATTGCGTACATGTATTTATTTGAAGCCATAAAATTGTTAAAAATATGTAGTTGTAACCCATAGAGGTTGATATGCCGCTAAACAAAATCAACCAACATATATATTAATTCAAGTTATATTCTCTCACACACACACGTAATTCCACATAAAAATATCGTTCGCCTAAATAGGCGTGCATACATCTGTATGCAAATGTAATCATATGCATACAAGTAACGATTTGCAGACTGAGTTATGCGTCTATATTAAAGAATGTCTTATTACTTAATTTGCCAACCATTCGTCCATATCCCTATATCAATATATCTATATATGTCGACGTCAGCATATCCTGGTGATGTTTTCATTTGCAGACAGCGTCCACCTAATCCCACATATTTCCGGCAAGTGAATTGACGCCAGGCCTGAAGACCTTGCGTTTCCGTTCACTGTGTTTTGCTCTACTGAGCTTCACCGGAAGTGGTGGTGAGGGACATCGGTTTCCGTTTTGCTGAGAAAGGCAATGCATTTTTCAATTCGGTAATCCGATATGAAGCAATACTATTAACGTTTATGGCAATACAGATATTTAAAAAGAAACCCTTAAAATATTCACACTGGCATAAATTCCTTATCATTTAATATGTTTATTTTAAAAGATTTACATCATGATCGGGTGTTGTCCTAGGGCCCCTGCACATTTGAGCAACTATTTTTTATGTTAGAGAGGTATTCATTCACGCATAGCACCTCCCTGGGGCAAACCACAGCCGATTTCCCCTAAACTTGAAGGCTCTCCTTTGTCACGGACACAAAGCAGTTGATTCCACCAGGGGCTGACCTGACCTGACCGTTGATTTCAATCGCAGAAGCCCGTCAGCCAGTGATGCCGTGTCATCAGCACTCTGGCTGTATGCAGATATAGACTCTAGTTTTGAATTCTGCTGAGTGTCTAGCCACTCTCCTCACCAGCGAAGCTTGGTGGGGAAGCTGGTTTAGTCGCCTATGACGAGATCACTTGGCAGACAGTAGTGAATTTACTAGAATCTATGTAAACTATTTGTGATCAGATTTCTTCCCAGAGAAACGATCACTTAAAAATATTTTCACTCTCTTTACAGGAATTTATTGGGTATTTTTACGTGTAAAGAAAAACAAGGCGTAGATGGCAATCGTGTGATAAAATTTATTCATCATCTACGTGACCTCTCCCTTCAGAATGTAGGTGATCTTAGCAATCCATAACTTTTTTTAGATCTTAATAAGCTTTGGCTTTTTTACCTTTTCTTCAAATCTCTGTTCCACTATCCGTTTGCACAAGCTAAATTAAGTTAGCCGATGTCTCTCTCATCATCTCCTGCCTTATATAACCTGTGTGCATTAAATTCTCCAAACTCTTCTCCTTCATGATATACCCTAGAAAGATTAGTCTTTATGACGATAAACTGCATCCAACAAGAAGAAGATTGAGAGATTTGAGGTTTTGAGAAACGTGAAACTACCTCTTAATTGTTTTTATTCCCAGGTCCACCCTGACCCGAGGTGGTAGCACCTGTTAGGGTCCTAGCTATGAGAAAATAGTGTTTTAATTTTTGTTCGGTCGTTCACGAATAACAAAAATAGATTATGGTAAAAATACTAGCAATATATTTATTAAAAAAATGACCAGTTGTTATACTTTTATAACAAAATGACAATACCGCACTATAGTATTAAGTTCATTTTTATAGGAAAATTACCAGCAATACATTTATCATCTTCAAATTATATATATATATATATATATATATATATATATATATATATATATATATATATATATATATATATATATATATATATATATGTATATATATATATATATATAAATAAACATACGTTGGTACTGAAAGTATAAAATTATGTACAAAATATCTGTAGTTGAAGCCATAAAAGTGAGTACAAAATATTTAAATTTCGGCATTAAATAACCCATAGAGGTGTTGATATGCCGCTAAACAAAAACAACCAACCAACCCGAGAAATTTTCAGCCTCTATTTCTGGTTATAAGTATAATCGTCATTTTCTTTCCATTTTCCTTAAAACTTCGTCGTTTCTCACATATTTAGTCCATGTTATTCTCAGTATACTTTCCTGGATCCAAATTGCCTCAAGTCTCTTCATCTGTGAGCGGATTGTCCAAAACTCACTGCCATATAAAAGGAATAATATTATCTAATAATGTAGCACTATTTTCTTTGTTTCTAACGAATTGCTCTTCTTTTTCTTAATATTTTGCTTGGCTTTAGGAAGACAACTTTCGCTTATCCACTGCACCTTCTGGTTCTAGCACTGCATTCTGAGTCCTCTGTTAAAATGTTTACCAGATATTTAATTTCTTCTACCTGCTTGATTTCTGATATATTTAATTCGTAGTTCGAATCTGGAAATGATCCGCTGACAACCATATATTCTGTCTTACAGCAGATTGTACTTTCTTTTTCCTTTATTACCTTGTCTCGGAGGTACTGCAAATTTTTTGTGCTTGCAATCTACACTGTCATCTACTTCATCTCTTATTTTGTTAACATTGAGATAAGTACTTATTAAAATACAAAAAAATTCAAATATTTAGGTTTGATTAATCGGGTTTTCTTTGTTGATTATCGTCTCTTCTATTTACAGTCCCATCGGGGATGTAATCCACACAGTCTTCGAGCAGGACAAAGTACAGCTACGCATAACCACTACACGTTCCAAATCTGAAGCAACACTTCCCTCCCATCGTATTAAGCGGGAGACTCGTAGTTTTCCCTGCAATCTTTACAGTTTAATCTCTTAGGGCTGGGGTAATATAAGCCTTTACCCACAATTATACCTGTGCGGAACCAGATTAATGTTCGCACACACAGACATTTTGACGCAGAAATGGTGCAAGGTGCAGTGGCATGGTTTTGGCCCCCATCCAATATTAATCATATGGACTTTGCAATATGACGATATTGGAGAACCATGTTTCATGTATCTCAGACTCAAGTTTGTCAGAGCTGAAAGGAGTTCGTATGACATTGGGGTGCAAGTTGAACGAAGAGGTGGCGAAGAAGTCATGAACTTTTGTTGAGAAGTAATTAAGGGCTATGGTGAAAGCAACGGGTAGCCTTTTTGATTTATAAATATATGGTTTGGTTTGGTTTGTTTGGTTATTTTTTATGGCATATCAAGCTCAATGGATTATTTAAGGATAGGTTCTTATGAATAGAATATATATTCTTTGCCAGAAATCAGTTTGTAGATCATGTTTTATAGACGTATTTTTGTAAAGCGGGTTTTTGTTGAGTGTCAAATTTATTTCTGGTAATACTTTTTCCAAAAGTTTTCGCTGGTAATACTTTTTTCAAACAATGTATTACTGGAAATATTTTTTCCAAAATGTATTGCTGGTAACAATTTAAAAAAAATGTATTACTGTTATTTTTAATATAAAAAAACTATTTTTACACTTTCCTAGTGTTTTGGCCCGAGTTTGGGGTGTTAACTATTTGCCAATAGCTGGGACCGTAACAGGTGCTACCACCCCTGGTAAGGGTGAACCTAGGAACAACAGCAATTAAGAGGTGGTTCCACGCTCCTCGAAACCTCTTGACCGAAGGCCTTGCTGCCGGATGTAGTTTATCGTCATACCCAGGACGCGTAAAAATATGTAAAATATTGTCAATAAATATAAAAAAAAACAAGTTGAAAACTTTCATTAACCAAACACTAAAACTTATTTTATGATAACGTGAATATTGGTTAAACGTATATGCCGCGCCCGGGTTATATATATATATATATGTATATATATATATATATATATATATATATATATATATATATATATATATATATATATATATATATATATATATATATATATATATATATATAATAAATTGTTAGGAGGATTTGAGATAATCATAATTAAGTAATTCATCGAGTTTTTTTAGAAGAAACCTCAACAGAATGCAGAAAGCACTGGAAGGCCGTTTCGTCCTATATAGTTTCAATTCTCGGTAGTGGATGCGCACTGCTGATGAGTCCCAAATATAGGACGAAACGGCCGTCCAGTACTTTCTGCATTCTGTTGAGGTTTCTTCTAAAAAAAACGCGATGAATTACTTAATTATGATATATATATATATATATATATATAAATATATATATATATATATATATATATATATATATATATATATATATATATATATATATATATATATATATATATATATATAGTATTGCACATTGAGCGCTGGTGCTAGATAATATAGTGCTCGATACATAACAGAGCTATAATTTATATTAATAATAAATATACATTTTTTCCTCGGCGGTAGCACAACTTTGAGTTTCATGAAAAACGCAATTATCAAGTGCTACTTGAATCAATACATGACGATTGAGTTGTGCATGAAACGGAGATGTTACCGCTGAGGAAGTATATATATATATATATATATATATATATATATATATATATATATATATATATGTTATTAAAGAGTGAAAAAGACGCAAATGTTTTTTTATTATAATGTGGATTTTTATATAGTTTATTTCATATATTCTGCTACATGTGTTTCGGGTCTTGTTACTTTCATCAGGCAAAGAATGGTTATTTCCACATATTATTTAAATGAATTATTTTTTTCTCATATGTTAAGTTTTTAACCATTGTCTTTTGTGTGTATTAGCATCATCTGAATCCACCTTAGACTGGCCGACAAATGCATACGTGTAGCATACGTTTCAACATACAAGAACCATACATAACTATTTACAGAAATAGCAAGAAATCTAGACCTACTTAACAAGAATGATAAAATGAAAGATATACTAAAAACAATCAAAATAATTAAAAGCAAACGCCAATCAAAAAACCTAAAATACATATTAAACTCATTCAAATTTAATCAACACACAATAAAATGGGTTGCCAAATGCAACAAGAAAAGATGTTAGGTTTGTAATATAATTATAGAAGGAAACTCCTACACTTTTGAAAACCCCACAACCCCACGACAACATTCACAATAAAGAAAAACTAAAACTGTAACTCTAAAAATATAATTTATGCGCTCAGGCACTAAACAACAGCAACGTTAAATTACCAGACAACAGAAAACGCTTTGTATCCCAACAGATCCATAAATACAATAAGGGTAACTTTAAAATTATGCCAATATCTCAAACAGACGATTACTCTTACCTTCATATACAAGAAAAAAAAGTTCGTAGACAAATTTAAACTATCTCTAAATAAATCATAACCCCACACGCATAAACACACACCATATACATATCGTGGCAAAACACAGTAGTCAGGCCACACACACACATACACAAAATGTATGTAGTTACTATATAGTATTCCTTATAATAATATAATATATATGTGTGGAAAACGAATATATACACACATACTGGAAAAACAAACACAAAGTGTGTTGCTGGACTAATGTGTCAGGAGAACCATCACCAACGGCATAGAAATCAAAAATAGTCATGGAAGTTGTAGTTCAGGCTCGAGTTGATTTCCTCCGTGTGTCTGTAGAGATTATATATAGTGAAAGCGATGTTTTAATTTTGTGTGTCAATAATATTCCAGAAACTAGTGACCGGAAAATGTTATTTTTAATTCCGAATGCAAAACATTTAAATTCGATGTCCCTTCGGGACGTAGACGAACATGAGTATCCACAGCTTCATTTCCTTTAATATCTCTGAATTATTATGATTGTTCTTGGAAAAAGTAGTGGAATCTTTTCCACGGTTTGAAATTCAGAGTTGTCCTGGTCCTAGACTGGCTACCACGCAAGTCTTGTGAACCAGTCTATTATACTATTTAACCCATAGCCAAGGGGATTAGATTAATACATGCCTTTCTCCCTTCCTTTCTGTTACATTCTCCGTTGTTTTGCATTCCAAATTATCCTTCTCTTAGAATGGTTGCCAATCAGAACAATAGATTCCAGGTTGCTCTGCTATTTAACCTAAAGCTGTAGGGCGGCGAAGTGAATTCATGCCTTTTCCAGATACATTAGTGTGAAATGAACGTAAGAGACCAGGTAAGAATTTGAACTCGGGTCACCGACTCTAATTCCATCTTAAGTAGTTACTATCTATTTATTCATTATTTTTTTTAAATATTTATCTCCCAAATAGGAAACATTTTGTTTCTCTCGGTAATGTAGGCACTTTGTTTTTGCTTTCAAAATAAGTAAAGCAGTATTCACCCAAAACCTTGCATTTAGTTGTTGTTTTTTTTTTTTTAAATAAAAACCTTTCACGTATAAGTGCGGGCATATAAAATGTTAATTTTCATCAAATTTCAAAGTGGATTCATACACACACACGTACATACAAATAAATAGTATACAAGATATATGAGTATGTGTGTGTGTGTGTGATACCTCCAGGTATATGAGGATATGTATGTGTGTTACACATTGTATTTTAGAACATGCTTTTAACGAGCTTATATTGGAAGACGACCAAATGAAAAGTTTAAGCCACATGGGACAAATTTTAACTTTCATTTCATTCATACGTATCGAGTGCCTTAACACAGCATCTTTCAGTTGAACACAAATGGAAATTCACGCTCTGCTCGAGGCACAAGCTGTCAACCATGACAATACGGCGATAGATTATTGAAATTAGCCAGACGAACGAGAGGAATAACAAGATGTATTGCGCTGACGCCACGGCGGTACCCACACTGATGCGCACCAAGTCTATAATGGCCCTGGGAGTCATGCGGAGTGAATGTTCTGTCTTACCACCCAACTACCTGCAAGGACTCAAGGTCAATGCCACTACCTATATTAAGGTGTTTATGGTAGTCAATCAGGGTACAGCTGTCACAGCAGGCCGTAGATGTTCAAGCAGGTCATATAGCAGAGAACATTACCTTGTGTGTTTCAGGAGGAAAATTTCGCAATCGTGTCACTCCAGCAGATAGCCTGCTAGCTCTCTGTTTTGGATGATATTGCCTGAAAGACCAGCCAGCGGTACCACAATACTGAAGACCATGAAGGCCGCTATTGGGGGCATATGGACGAACCTTAACAAGAACTAGCCGAAGCAACCTTGTTTTCGCTTTCAAAGCTATGTCGAGGTCAACATACTGAGGACACTTTTACTCGGTTTTTTATATAGATTCATTTTTGTTAATATTAAAATTTTATATTAAAGGTCTTTTTTTTTCTTTATATTATACTAGTTAACCCGTGCCGTCTACAGTGACGGTGTAATTAATTTTTTTATCCGCCACAGTTATGTTGTTGATAATTGACTTCAGTGATCAGATTATTTACTCTGCGAACTCTGTTTTTTGGCTTTCTTGCATTTCTCAAGGCGCCAGTATTCTCATTCCTGTTCCTGTTGCGTTTCTCTTCAATTTCTTTTCGAAAACATTCTTCCGTTTGCGTTCTCATATTTTCTCTTCTTGTATCAGCTTTTCTCTGTTTCATTTTGTCTTCTTTGCGCTGCCCAATTCCTTTTACCCTCTTCTTCTGTTTCATTAGTTCGCCTCACATCTCCTGCTTTTTGCTCATATTGCTTCACGGCCTTTCCACAATGCCGGTGAATATCTTTGCCCATCAGTCTCCCGCCGTGCCTGTATCTGAACCTCTGATAGATGTAATTGCTGCCTTCGTTTTCACCCTCCTTCTAATCTCCTTTCTTCAATGGAATTTTCCATTTTCATGATGTTCACTGGACCAAATTTTCTTAAAAGCGCAAAATTGTAAAATATAGGGAATTATTTAAATTTAATTCTATATTTAGAAAAGCAAGTTTGTTAAACCTTGGATACATGCATAGCTAAAATGTATTTAAGTAATCAGCTAGTTATGTGCCATGCGTAATATAGACTTAGGCGGTCATGTATCTTTCGATACATGACTGACGAGGCAGATTTTTCCCCGCAGTAGGTTGCCATTTCTTTCTGCGCTAGACAAGTTGCCATCCAAGGCTATAGAACCCTGTATATTTATCCATAGCTGGGGGACGGGTGAGAAGAGGATTCATACCTTTCCCAAGAGTATTAGCACGTAAGTGAATGTAATGGATTCGAATGGAATGCGAACTCGGCTCTCCGATTCCTCAATCCGAGCCACTATCCATTACTCCACCGTGCCTCCCTAAATAATAATGAGAACTCGAAATTACACCTATAATATTAATACTAAATTTCTCTTCATAGTTATTAAATTATATATTTAGTGTCTAAAAGTGTGTTGAATCTAGGGTACTATGATTCACATATTCAGATAAAATATATAGTGATTGATGCTTTTTCTACGGCAACGTTAAGCCCTGTGTATATTTGTTTGAAATCAATCGTTATGTGTAAATAAATGCTTATTTCCGCTTGTATTTCAATGTCTTATTAGGTGGGACAGGAAATATATACATACACATTGATAATTATTATAGGGTTTGATTAATGATCAAATTCTTTATCTAACGTTATGAAGAAAATATTATCTCCCTTTATGAAGAAAGGAGTTACCTCCCTTTATGAAGTGGGACAGGAATATATAAATACACATTGATAATGGTTTGATAAAATATTTTTATATTGAATATCTTTATTATAATTTATTCGCGATTACCTCGAGCACATTTTAAATACACTGATGGAAAATAAAATTGCAATATTGAATAAGTATTTCCTTTTAATTTCTGTCTGAATTTCTGGGACGACGAGTTATTTCCATATGGAATATTGTCTTCATCTCTATCACAACGCTTCGGCCATTTTGTACTTCATCCTTCATCTGGCGCATGTCTATCCGGGTAGGTTACCTGCTTGTAAATGAGGTAAATAATGATTCATTTTATTCTAGATTAAACATTAATACACATATTAGCGTTCACCTCGTCCTGCAGGACCAAGCACTTCCGATCGTACAAGTGGTGAATGATGCTTTATTCTGCAACTCTTGCATATTTTGTGGCAATATAATGAGTTGTAGGTTGACTGAGGCATCGTCGCATACGTGTTAAATAGGGGGACTGATCTAGCGATCTTGCTGGTTAGCGAAGTTGTCGAACATCACGCAAAACATGTTAAGTAGCACGGAGCAGACATAGAAAATAAACCACAGGAATTCCTACAAAAGTTAGTGAAGAAAAGAGAAGAAATGACTAAACATAAATTGCAAGAAGACAATGTATGGTTGTCAGCAAAAAGAACAGCTCAACATGCGAATTACAATTTGGAAGTAACGAAATCAAGCAAGTACAAATATTTAAATATCTGGGAAGTGTTTTAACAGAGGACGGAAAGTGCGACACCGAAATCTGAAGGAGCATTGAGATAGCAAAAAATGCTTTCTGCAAGCTAAGCAAAGTATTAAGAAACAAGAAAATTTCGTTAGAAACAACGAAAAGACTACTGAACTGTCAGTGAATGCCGGGGAGTCTCTTCACAGATGAAGAGTCTTTAAGCAACAAATGTGATTCTACAGAAAGATGCTGAGAATGTCATGAACTGAACATGTGAGCAAAACAAACAAAAAGAACACTTTTATTTAACATCAGAAAAAGGCAGTTTAAATTTCAAGAGTACTTAATGAGGAAAGAGGACTTGGAAAATTTGACACCCACAGTACATTGAAAATTGCACAACCTATCTAACGTGCTTGCGAAAATTTTTGCCAGAGCAGGGTTTAAGAGATACATAGCAAAATATATTACAAAGGACAATAAATTGTGGAGAGGCATGATCGCAAACGTCCTAAAGGGGCATGGTACAGAGGAGAACATGAAATCGCCTTCCTGTCCCAGGAACGAATGCAAAGAGGTTTGAACATTTTTCTGTGCAATATTTTTTTTAAAATACATTTTTTAATTTGACATTATTATAGTTATAAGAAAAGACATTTTTTCAATTCAATTGTAAAAAGAACGCCATTACCTAACAAAATGCTAAATTATTTACTTGTTTCCAATATTCATTTCGTTTGTCCCCAATTTCATTTTTTAATTCTTCCCTGATCTCATTGTACGTTTTAAAGATAAATCTCCTTCAATATCAAATTATAAAAAAAATAATATAGGAAAAAGAAAGTTTTCAATATCTAACCATCTGTCATTAAATAATATACACATTATTCAGTATTCTGCAGTTTTAGTTCTAGAATAGAATGATTCTTTGTTTGCTGTGTGCGTGCATGAACCAGACTGCAATTCAGCGATGCTAATGCATAAAGATTACTTTTATAGAAATCACTAGCGAGTCTTTATGCAAGTCTCAGAAACATTTTTTTATTTCTTTATTACCAGATACAAAAATTAAATACTGAAGAGAAAAATAACAATAAATAGTAAATTTCAATTTTCCAACCCGAGTGATTTTCAAGCAGAATTTTTTCATAAAATGAATATTATAAAAAAAATTATTTCTTCATCTTGGAAACAAGTTATTTGCAGTTACTTTATAATTATTTTAAAGAAATTATTTTATAGGAAGGTAGCAAACGAAAGTCAAACTAAAGTATTGCGAATATTTTCAATGAAATTGTGTATTTCCTTAATTAGATGAATTTTGTACTTCGAATTACGTATTGCTTAGTTCAGTCAGTTATGTGTCATGCGTGAAACACGCGTAGGCGATCATGTATCTTTCGATACATGACTGAAAAGGCAGATTTTTTCACGCAGTAGGTTGCCATTTCTTTCTGCGGTAAACCAGTTGCCATTCAAGGCTTTAGAACCCGGTCTGTCCTGCTATTTACCCATAGCTGGGGGGGGGGAGAAAAAGAGGATTCATGCCTTTCCCAAGGGTATTAGCAGTTAAATGAATGTAATGGATTCAAGTGGAATTCGAACTCGGCTCTCCGATTCCTCAATCCGAGCCGTTATCTATTACTGCACCAAGAATAAATAACTTGTAATATTCAGTAATGTATGTACGTTAACCCCGTAGACTTTTTACGGCTTATCAACCTATTGTAGGTTATTTAAAGCCAGAAAGTTGTAGATTGTAAAAGTTTTTGGAGATGATAAATTCACTGATAAAGGTACGACTAATTAACTCATGGCTGGAGGGGGAGTTTTGCATTCATACCGTTCCGAAAGGTATTTGCGAATATAATGAACCCGACTGGAATTGAAAGTCGACTCTCCGATTTCCAATTCCGACCCTTTATCCATTATACCACCTGCACATCAAAACTTACAACACCTGCTACTTCAAACGGTCACTCATCTAGGTATTGACCAAGCTCAACGTTACTTAACTTCGGCGATCGTAGGAGAACCGATGTTTCAACGTGATGTGGCCGTAAAACTCTGTAGAGTTCTCTATTGCTACTGTGGTTTCCGTAGCAATTTTTTTTTACAGGGTGGAATTGCTCGCATTCATACCTGACCGATTTTGAATTTAGAGTTTTTCTTCTAGACAAGTTGCCTTTCGAAATCGAGAGATCCTACTCTGCCCCGCTATTAACTCCTTCCATGGTGTATATACGTTTATACCGAAAGTTTTTTTTCAGACACGGACGAATAAGCACGTCCAAAATATAAAGTTAAAAAATCAGCTTCAGACTTGTTTATACGATGATCATGATTCTTTTTGGTGCTTGAAACTAGTCCAGTTGTCATCTCATACATCAGGTAGAGGTGTTATCCACAGCTCGGGTACTTCAAGTCTCTTAGTTACTTTATTAAAAACTAAGAAAAAAATTCGTCTGAAAATTAAACTTTTTCACAAAATAATTGCCGGGAAGGGGTTAACCTCTAGACGGGGAGAGAATAGATGGATTCCTAACTCTCCAAAAGTATTTGTTTGAAAATGAACGCATAGGCTCCGGCTGGAATTTGATTTCGGCACATCAAACCCACTATTCCTGTCGTTTTTAATACACTACCGAGATAGTTCAATTAATGTATCGGCCTGATTTCAACGTCTCTAAATCGAAGCTTACAACTTTGGCTGTCTTTCTTACTGACGACCATACACTGTCTTCTTATAATTAATAGTTGGTCCTTTTTCTCGCTTCCATTACTAACTTCTCTAAGATATTTTTTGTTTACAGTTTTCTTTCTGACTCATCCGCGTGCAAAAATCATGGAACAAAAATTACTTTGTGCTTGCATTAACTCCTACATAAAAAATTCTCTATGAAAATTTAAACATTTAGAAACTTTTTACATAAGTTACACTTGATACTGATATTCCAGATAAATGACTCTCTCTGTGAAATCCAATTTTTCTTAGAATTTCAGTCGGCTTCGTATTATTCACTTAGGTCAGATATATTTGGGAAAAGTACGAATCTATCGTCTCCTTTCAACTATAGGTTAAGTAGTACTTCTGTCTAGAAAAATGATTATTATCCAAACAAAAGTTAATGCAATATTCATTAGCAATAACAAAATTATTCTTACAATTCAAAATGTTTTGGCGTTAAATAACCTAAGGTTTAAGGCATTTTGAATTAGAAAATATACACCACATTCAAATAGCTCTTAATATTTGAGAATTGATCCGATTAAGTGACTGACTTTATATATTCCTATTTTCTTTGCCTTACCAAATAGTCTCGTTTGTTGAAACGTTTAAGTCTTTTTTTTTAGATTATAATAAGTTAAAGAATGCGACACGAAAAAATATTGTTGAAAATATTCCAATTAAGAAATTAATTAAATTCTGTGTGTATCTGAAAATAATTAGGGTTGCACCTGGCTGCAATTTCCGGTCATAATGGACAGGAATACTTCATTTGAATACAAACATCCAACTGAGGCATAAACATCCGAAAATCATCCGAAAAATCGTTGGAGTTGTTATCAGAGGAAGACTGCGCTTGAAAATGATACGGTTGGGAGGGGAAACTGACTGAAGTCGCGACAATTAGTCCTAAGGTATTTATGGCTTTCCTTCAGGAAAAAGATAATCTCTTTTTACCGGGAAAAGAAGCCAGTTTCATTCATTTTACGAAATGATTACTTTGCTATGTGTAATCATTCAATTTTCTTTTTCCATTTCCATTTTATTAATGATGTCTTTTAAGCAAAAGTTTGATTTTAAGAATTTTGTATTAAAATTCTAGAATTAAAATTCTAGTTTTAGTTGTTTAGGTAAGTTTAAATGAAAACTTATTCAAATTACTGACTGCATACATAACATCTCCTTTTGGTGATCAATGAAAATGAAATTACTACTTTTGTGCTGACTGCATATCAAACATGTATACGAAGCTTCCCTTAGCTTTGACTTCAAACTTGACTCTCATTACGAATAATAAAGAAAAATGTATTAAATGAGACGGAACAGCGACATATCAAATACTATCGATATTAACAAATATCATTTACGCGATTTACATTGTTCGGACTTTGTTGTCATATTCACGACGTTTCGGCTGTTGTACGTTCCGGTCTTCTTCAGGTGATTGGAATTTCGAACCTAACTCTTTATTTCGTCCACTCTATCAGTTATTTCCCTTTAACTCAACTCTGCTGTAGCCAGGAATTGAACTCACAACTCTGGACCAAGTCACTGGATTATTTTAACCAACGCTTTTATCCCCAGGGCCATGAAGAAGGCCAAAGCGTACAACAGCCGAAAAGTCGTGAATGTAGCAAAAAGATGAGGACAACAGTCCGAACAACGTAAATATTGTAAATAATTACAATACCTCATCTCAGAAATATAGACAGATATTAACAATTATTATATGTAATTAAATCTACTGTTATTGTTACTGTATAAATTTATTACTTGAGCTATGAAAGTACTTCGTTATTTTTTAAATAAATTTTTGTTAGTCTATCGTTTCTTTGCTTGTTCTAGACTTCAGTTATAAAACACTGACTTCATATTCCAAAGTATTTTACTGTTTTTCCGCAAATCAAGTCTTACGTAAGGGAAAGGATCTGTTTAGACCTCATGTTTATTTTTATATCCCATGACGACTTTCTGTTTGTTCACAAGTCATTTGCAATATTCTCAGTGTATTACTGTTCCTACCCTCTCATACCTGTCTGTATTCTGAGTTAGATTGTTATAATCAGTTATATCGTTTACTATCTTTTCTTGCATACATTGTTTTCATTGCTGTAAGTTCTAAGAGCTTTCACTAAAGATTAAGTGATATCAAGCCTTCTCTATACACCAGCACTCTTCTCTGTATCCTTTTTGATTTTTAGTAATACTAAGTTTGATTTTTAGTCTGTATTGTTCCAATTCATTTCAGTTCCAATACTTTTTCTCGCATGTAACCTCGAGAGTATTCTACGCATATCATTATTCATGCGTTGCAAGCGTTAATTCCAGGTCCCATACTTTTCTCGGCAAGTGCTGATATTCTTAAAGTCTTTTTACTGGTGTGCAATTTTACACTGATCTGGATTGGGTGATTCATATTACACCCTGAGCCCTAAGAAAAGAACAAGTTTTTTTCTGTTATTTCTCATCCTTATAATAGAACGAACTAGATGCTTTTATATTAATTCTGTAGAATTTTGCTCTTACATATTTACTAGTTTGTACGTCTCGCATTAATTTTCCCGGTCATGTCTTTGTCATTTACACAGTTCATATATGGGCGCATGACCGAATAGTTAGAACGTTTGCTTTCTAACCATGAGACCCGGGTTCGAATCCCACCATGGTCGATTCGTCAGGAAGGTTACTTCTTGATGTTATCGATCTGGAGGTGGCGATCCCAGCGTGCGGCACCTTTGGAAAATGTCTGAAAACCGTATCACAGTTTGACCCAAGACTTATGACTGAAATTGTGTAGACGGAACTCTTGGGTGCTAGCACACAGTCACAAGTCATCGTGAACGAGGGTTTGAGCGCGCTAACCTTGTTCGGAGTGTTGATCACACTAGATAACGCGCACTCTTCCAGAAAATGTAACTACGGTCTGCTAAACATACTTGCAGCATAAATCACAGGTGGGCTCTGTAGGTATTGAACAAACATAAATGTACCTGAGCAGGCATTTGCAACGGGGATTAGCTAGCCGCTCTGGTAGGCAGGCGTTCTCGGATACGAACTGTTGCATCAAGAAGGCATTTATATAAGTGTTATATTAGTGTAAGGATATAACATTACCAAGAAATCGGTATGATTAGATCAATTATGTATTTGACTATAAATATTTTTAAGCTTTGGTCTTAACGTAATTTTAATTTTAAGTCAAAGTACTGCTTGAAAAAATTATCAAGATATTTACAAGAAAGTCTTCTCGGTTAGATAAAGAATCAACCGTAATGAATAAAAAACAGCGTCAAGATACTGAAGAAATAAACAGATCGTTCTTGACTAATGAAAGAATCGAACATAATGTAGCAAAAGTTCGATACATTCATTGAATGTGGGAAAAGCTTTGCTGGTTTGAATAACACATCATACGATATGAACGAAACGGAGTTCCTAAAGAATTTGAAAAACAAAATCATCTCATTAAGATTTGAAAGGAGTCGTATAACACATAAACAATTTTGAACTTCAAAAATGTTCTGATGTTTTACGTATGGTGGCATCTTCGAAGATATTTTTTTTATCTTTTAAACTGAAGCATTTTTTTTCAGCTTCTATGCCATTCACTGACCATTCTAGTTATATATTAGGTTGGCCGGAAAGTCCTGACTCACTTAGGAAGCAGAAAGAAAACAACAATATTTTCTGGAGCAACACCAACGTTTATTCTTCAAAATAAAGTCCATCTTCTGCCATCGATCAACCAGCATCCGAATCTGTCTCAGATAACAGTCCGCTAGCTATGAATAAAAAATGTAAACAAGTTTCCTTCACTTCAACAAAAGAGTTGAATCGCTTGTCGCGGATGAAGTGTGCCATTGAACGGAATAGGCCATAGTCACACGGAAGAGCATCGGGACAGAATGGTGGATGTGGAAGAATCTCAACACTCTCCAGATGATTGAACTTTTTCTTAGCCAACCTGGCAGTGTGCGTCCTTGTAATGTCTTGCTGAAAGAAAGCCTGACTACGACTGGCCAAAGCAGGATACTCCTACTTTAGTTTGTCGTACACGCGGTCAAGCTGCTGGCAATACAATTTAGCGTTAATGGCGCGACCCTGTGGGACAAGTTTAAAATGCACTACACCTCGGAAATTCAAGTAAATAGATCAAGATTTGTTGTTTTGTTTCCGCTTCCTAAGTGAGTCAGTACTTACTAGCCAACCTAGTATATATTTAAAACAATCGTTTCATACACATACGAACAAGAATAACAATAATCAGTTTGTTAAAAGATGGCTACTAATTTGTCTAATTCTTATAGAAAATATTACACGAAAATTTGTACGTGATTTCTTCATTGATGATTTATTAGATGTGTCAATGGTTATTTTAAATTCTTCCACATTAACAGTGAATTGAACCCAGTTGGAATTCATTAAAAATAACAACCTTTAAATCAAGGTAACATAATGAAGTATGAATTTAATTGATGTTTCCTATGATTAGAAGCAGAGTATTTAATCTACCTTAATTTTCTTCTTCAGATGTTTCGTTTCCCTTTCACAGTGGTCGTCAATTAATTTATTAGAAATGTTTACGTTAATGAGCTTTCAGAGAATCTGAAAGTTATAACTACTTAGGTTTCTTTCAATGATCTTCGGTAATTACAGTTTTTTTTCTGAAACGATGTGTGATATGACACACACATATATATATATATATATATATATATATATATATATATATATATATATGTCATAGGCAAATATTGGTGTTTCCGTTTTTTTAAATCATTTGATTAATGACAAACCAGCTTCCATTCATTTTACCACAGACATTAAGTCGTATCTCTGATTTTTAAACCCTCTAAGAAAACATTAATTTACTGAACAATATCATGTCGCCTGCTATATGTTCATCCGGTCTCTCAGTGAGCAAGCACTATGTAAGAAAGATTTTTCATTTCGCTAATGCAATAAAGTATCCCTCAGTTTGTTTCTCGCGTCTAGTTATAAAAAAACTTTTAAATCTTGACCAAAATAAGTGTGGAATCAAATAATGTTATATCTTCATTAGCCTAATTACGTGTGACCATTCCAAGAAAATCTAGATGGAAAGATACTCTGATACAATACAGAGGGGAAACTTTCGATACCGGAAACAAACCCCAAAAATGAGGAAAGAAATTGGAAGGAAGAATACTAAAATATATATATATATATATATATATATATATAATTAAATATATCAATATTTGCCGGAAAATTGGTAACCATATTAATGAATCAATATTGCCGGAAAATTGGTAACCATATTAATGAATCCAAGCAACGTAGACAATGTGTTGAAATGTGGACAGTAGCGAAAAATATCGATATTATACAATTGAAAACAACCCAGAGGAAATGTCCTGTCTCAAATCACTCTGTCATATCCTAACCACACGGAAGATGTCGTAAAATAAAACCAATATACATCAAATCGTTATAACGTCTTCTCCAAACCAAAAACAATGCCGAACCTATTGATGAAGAAATTAAGAAATCCATATAAAAAAGCGTAAGAAATAATAAAATATCACTTGATACTGAGGCTGAAGTTTTGAAAATAGCTTACTTACTCTCCAAATTCAACAAGTTTCTCATGAAAGATGTCTAGAATCAGAAAAGCGCCCTAAAAGGTAGGGTTTACCGAACATTAATGCACTATAAAAACAAAAATATAGTACTCAAGGCCCTCACATATACAGATGTATCTCAGTTGGATCCATTATAGCGAAAGGTCAAATGAAATTTGTGAAAACTGAAAGTCAGCTCCTCATAATCCAGTTTGGTTTTCGTTCTGGTCAGGGGTATAATCCTTATGTCGTACCTTGTCAAATGCATTTGCAAAGTCTATAAGTCATCTTTTCACGGATTAGAAAACTGGAGGTAACAAAAATATGGTTTTACAAAAGGACGCTGATAATTCCCTGTAAACATCTAGGAAGGCTTAAAGAAAATAACAACAAGAAGGGTTTGTAAACATAACGCTCACAGGATATATTCAAGGCAAGAGTGATAGGGGAAGACAGAGAGCCACCTACCTGACACACCTGTGTTTGGGTGGTGGAACGGTGGTGTGATCGTGAGCTTTAGCAAAGGGGGGGATTGAATGGACACAAGGGATAGGAATTTGGAGGTACGCGACACATATGAGTGTAATGACTGCATATATGTCATTAAGCAACTCCAGAAGATTGCAGAATCCCCAATATAAAATTGTATATCTGCTATGTCAACCTTACATCGACATATGGCCACATAGATAGATTTCTGCACTTCCATACGAAACCGCCTTCTAAACTCTGAATGTCTAGATCAGACCGAGAACTATATAGGTCTCCAAAATCATGCAAACATGGGAGGACAACAATCTAGATATACTTACTCAGGAGTGCAACAAGGAGGAAATGAGCCCTCAGTCTATTTCTTAGACTGACTTGGGTATATACAAGCAATGATATGAAGAGATGGACACTGATCATTTTAGCATTCCAAACAAATCTAAAAACAGCGAGTCTGCTTTCCTTCCCAAGACCATTGTATTGATGATGATGACGATGATGATGATGATGATGATGATGATGATGATGATGATGATGATGATGATGATGATGATGATGATGGGTGGGGTGGGGGACTATGCTGACGGTATAGGTAGTCAGAGCTGGGATGCGAATGATCTTGAACATAAAAAATAACATTTTATACCAAATATTCCAGGAAATATGACTCAAGATAAATCTTTCCATAGTAGAAACTCTGATCTAGTATTGGAATGAAAGCAGTGATGTCCCCTACCCTGAATCATTCATAAAAAATCAGGATGTGGAATTAGTAAGTACTAAACACTTTAAGTCTCTAGATCAGTTATCCCAAATTTATTACAGGAGATAAAGAAATTGAGCTTATAATAGGTGGCGCTTGGGGCAGTTATGTCCAACACAGCAAATGGCTACAAGACGAAAACATTTACCTAAAAAAGTTCTGTTCTTAAGTAGCTTCATCACATCGAGACTTTCATATGTATATTATGCCTTTGCTATCTATCTGGTGCAAACTCGTTCAGAAATCATCAATGAAGAAATCACGTACAAATTTCCGTGTAATATATTCCATAAGAATTAGACAAATTAGTAACCAACTTTTAACAAACTGATTATTGCTATTTTTGTTCGTATACGTTTGAAACAATTGTTTTAAATTTATACTAGGTTGACCAGAAAGTACTGAATCACTTAAGAAGCGGAAAGAAAACAACAAATCTCGATCTGTTTTGTTGTTCCACACAGCCGCGCCGTCAACGTTAGACTGTATTGCCAGCAGGTAGACCGCGTGTAGAACAAACTAAAGTAGGAGTATCCTACTTTGGTATGTATCTGGTGCAAACAAGTTCAGAAATATCTAAACTCTCAGCTGTATACAGCCGCTTCCTAAGACCAATGGTTAAACAAACGGCTTTGTGCGAGCGAAGCCTGGGGGTATTGTCAAAGATCATCCTTCTTTGAACATTGTGGACTGTCTCTACAGAATCGGAGAGTATCAAGTAATAGAAACCCCATAACTTCAGGACTACCAAGAGATACGACAAGTAAAATGGATAGCGCATATAACTCGAAGAGAAAATGACATAATCAAGATGTTAATATTCTACACCACTTGAAATAAGAGTTTAGGAAAGAAAAACCCTTTCAATATTGGAAAGTGCGACAGCAGCTATTGGACTTAATAAATCTGTTTTTCCGAAAAATTCTCTTAAGAGAAATGTTTTAGAAATTTCAATCGAAGGCAGTACTGTTTGATCGATCAATTAATGCCAAATGTTTCCTTGTAAGGAAACGGCTAATATTACCATTACCATATGTAATTCACGAATTCCTGGCATCAATGTTGTTATTTATGTCTAAAGAACTGCCTAAATGCGTTTCTTATGTTGCAATAGCTATAATACACTCCTTCATTAAGTGTAAGCTGGGTGAAGAATACATGAAAACCAGAATTTTTGGTGATAAATGGGAAGCTACACTGGATAGCCCTGATGGTTGAGATAGAGGCTGGATGCTTGATATTCAATCAAAACAATAGATAATGAGGAGGTGAAGTAATGTTTTGTGCTCGTACTAGCGACAGTAAAATTACAGGCTTTTTCAAAGTTGATGATGGTATAAAGAGGAATGTCCGGATTTATTTTAAATTCTTCGACAAAATATCGTACAGGTCACAACCAAGAATTTTCATGCAAGACAATGCTCCTTTATATTCAAACAAAACATATTATCCACATTGCGAAAAGTGGTTTCAAAGGCACCAAATTTATAGTGGGCTCCGGAATCTCCAAATCTTAATCCAATAGAAAAATGTCCCTTTCGGTAAACATCCTCCATATATATATATATATATATATATATATGAGCATGAATACCTATACAAACCGTCTTGCATACCATCATGTATCTTTCGATACATGACTGACGAGACAGCATTTTTTCCGCCGAGGTTGCCATTTCTTTCTGCAGTATACCAGTTGCCATCCAAGGCTATAGAACCCGTTGTGTCCTGCCATTTACCCATAGCTGGGGGAAGAAGAGAGGATTCATACCTTTCCCAAGTGTATTAGCACGGAAGTGAATGTAATGGATTCGGCTGCAATTTGAACTCGGCTCTCTGAATCATCAATCCGAGCCGGTATCCATTACTCCACCGTGGCTCCAAAGCAGCATATAACACAATAAAACTAACATCGGTTGAAATACAAATAAAATACTAACCTATAATGCTAAAGTTATGCATAAAAATGATTGTAAAAAAAACGCCTCCAAATTCTCAAAGCGATTAGTATTAAAACTAAAAATCAACCACAAACAAAACACCATTTTAACACCAGTATGAACATACTAAACATCTTTACTAACGGACACAACCAATTGCTAATACCTAAACACCCCACCCAATAATAAACCTGTCTGAAACGGCAATTTTCGCAATCAATCTATTAAAAGTAGACACTTTTGCAGACAAAAGTAAAGAAAATATCCGTCTGATAACGATCAACGATTGATCAAAAGTGTTTAGAAACCGAATTTAAGATTCCTCTTCCATTAACTGGACATTAAAGAAAGATTATACGACAAATAGAAAGAATACACAAAAAGATTATGAGAATAATCGTGGTATTTATCGACGTATGCCTAAACAAATATATATGAGAATGGAAAAAAAACAATATTCAAGGTCGTTGGCAAGTAATAAAAATAACTGCTATACATGTTAATGTCGGAAACACTGCAAAATCAATGAATAAAATATTGGATTTGATAGAAAATCCAAGAACAATAGAATGGTGGATTCAGGTATCTGGGATACTGTCTTTGCCGTATTGTGACTTTTAGGAGCCATCCTCTTACACGCCCGCACTCTTCTTGATTTTTTTTTTTTACTCGTGATATATTTTAATGACATTTACATTGCCTGAAGTAAACTTATTGCAATTTTAAAAAAATAAACTAGAATAGCTATCTTTTGGTTATCAATAAAAAAAATATTAAAGAAATACCATTATTTTATTATTTATTGCAAACCAAATTAGCACATTTCAACACAACCATAGTGAGAGAAAAAAAAGGAAAAAAAAAGAAAAACCTATAACCAAGTTTAGAGCCTTAGCTGCTGCCTATAGGATTATCCGGCCATCGATATTGTTGTAATCAAATATTTCTCTGATGTGTATCTTTTGGAATTATTTATAAATAAAATTAATGTTGCATTTTGTTTGTAGAATCAAATCTA
Organism: Acanthosepion esculentum; assembly: GCA_964036315.1. Lineage (NCBI taxonomy): Eukaryota > Metazoa > Mollusca > Cephalopoda > Sepiida > Sepiidae > Acanthosepion > Acanthosepion esculentum. Next base: position 80,191,680 of record OZ038491.1, on the reverse strand, counting down.
CTCCCTATCGCCAAGAATTTATCAATATTTTAATAACGATAGCTATTACAGACTAAAAATTTAGCAGTGTTTATTGTTCATGCAAATATATCGTGAAAATTTCACTAGTGTTGGTTGCTTAACCCTAATTATTAGCTTACACGAGTCATACAATATATTTTTACGATCATTGTTACTCTAATCTTTTATATTTTATATTTTCACCTTCCAATTTCGTAACTATTTTCAAACAGTCCGCCATTGTTACATTTTTAGAATTAGTCACTTACAAAATAAAACATGCTAAACAAAATGACACGTGGAAAGTATAAAACAAATATATATAAATAATGAATTAATAAACAACTAATAATAATAAAACTAGACTAAAATAGGAGTATCTTGCTTTGGTGTGTATTTGGTGCAAACACGTTCAGAAATATCTAAACTGTCAGCTGTATATAGCCGTTTCCTAAGATCAATGGTAAAAAAACGTCTTTGAGCGAGCGAGCGGCTTGCGGACTACCAAGAGAAGCGACAACTAAAATGGGTAGCACATACAACTCGAAGAGAAAATGACATAATCAAGATGCTAACATTCTACACCACTTCATTGATTTAATTTTATGGACTTAAAAAAAAAATCTGGTCTGGGGATTACAATCGCACTTTCATTATTTACGTCGTAACCTAGAAAATGACTTACCACAAACCAAATAAAACTAATAAAGTCGACTAGGCTTTTATTTGAATTGTTTCAGCTAGCTTGAATCTTCCATTAACAGACAAGATCAAGGTAGGAGGATATACTATACATTCGGTTTCCATGGCAAGTGTCGACAATTCCCTTTCAGTTTGAAGGCAAAACCTAGCTACCGATTGTCATGGCGGAATTTTTGTGTATATTTAAAAAAACAAATCTACAACGCACCTTTATATCGAAATAATGGCGGATACATCTGAACGTAGAAGTTAAAACCAATTATTTGCGAATACAGTGTAAATGATACTATTCTTAAACGATTTACTACCTAGAAATCGATTTTTCCAAACAGTATGCAAGAAACAAAATACTTTTATGAATAAAGCTAGGTGTAATAGTGGGTCAGATGTCCAGAATGCGTCCCATTCAACTTCCACGTATCACCCTGTTTGGAGAACTTGCCAGTGGCAAGAGGCTCGCGGAGGCTCAAAATAACGCTTCAAGGATCAGTTGAAAACATCCCTGATACAGGCCAACATCGACATTACCATAGCTGCAAATCGGCTTTCCTTGTGTAGGGCCATCCGAGGTAGGACCGAGACTTTCGAGTCCACCCGTCAACATGAAGGTGATCTTCGATGTACTGTCAGGGGGGTCCGATTCACTCAGATACGTCCACCACTATTATTCCTCTGTGGTTCCTGCTCATGACTCTTCAGGAGTAGGCTGGGCCTTCACAGCCATCTCCGTCACCACCACCAGAGAGGAGAAAGGGAATAAGAAGAGAGGATGACGATCCCGATGTTCGGATGCGAGCGGGTGCTGACGGCTAATATGAAAAAGAAACAGTCAGCCAATGCAGAACGCAGCCATATAAGAACTGTTGAAAATAACCCAAGTATCAGGAATAGGAATCTAAAGATCTCAGGAATAGGAATCCACGGGAAATAAAATAAGAGAAACTAATACTAAAGCCCTTCACAGAGCATGCCTAGCTGCATCTTCATCTAGTTAAGGGCCTTTTCTTAAAAACAAGTCATTTGATATCAGGATTAATATTTGCAAAATAACATATTGATAACCTTTATCTCATTATAGGAGGATATACTATGATCAGAGGAGACGATACAGTAAAATTTCACTTCCAAAATGAAATGGTACCAAACCAAATGAAATAAAAACATACATTTAAAAAAAGAAAAGAAGAATGGACAGGATTTTCGTGCAAGGTGGCTAAATAGGGATGTTTAGTTTGTGTGAAAGGGGGGGCCAGACTTGAGTGGTTTTTCAGAGTCTTGAATTTCGGTTGGAATAATGCGAGTTAGCTATATAACTATCCTTAATATATCTTATTTATAAAAGTAATTAAAAGCTCTTTTAATTAAATGTCTTAGTTTGATTGCTTTTTTATTTTACGTTTCAGAGTAGATTTTCGGTAAATGAGTAACTGTTAAAAAAAAATGGTTTATATTTACAGTCCTGCTTTTAACGAATATGCATATGAAGAGAGACAAAATTTAAGTTATGGAAATTTCATTAAGTGACAGATGTATAAAAATATTTCTACCAAGATTTTATAAAAAGAAAAAAAAAGAAAGAAATGAGGTTTGTAAAATAATTTAATTCATTTGTGAATAAGTCCTGAAAGTTTCATTAAAATCCGACAATCATTTGATTTTTTGCAAGAATTTCAATATCAATGCATATTTACCTAAAAAAAACGCTAACATTTTCTATACTAATATTTGCTGTCCCCGCTGACGCTAGAAAAACAAGATTTTTAACAAAAATTTCGAACGTGCTATAAAGGATTTAAAAAATTTAATAAATAATATAAAAAAAACACTTTGGTCTAATAACAAACATTTATACGATAAAACTTTTTATCAAACTTGGGGCCTTTTACATCATGCTATTCTCTTTTTTCAGCGAATTATTGGCGGTACCTAATTCTTGTGTAAATGAATGTCAGAACAGTCAGAAGTGAATGACAATAAAGATACAAATACTTCTAAGAGCTAAGGATAGGAAATTGTGAAGAGTCATGATCACTCTCGTCCTGAATGGACAAGGAACATCGAGGAATAAGATAGAGTAAACTAGTAATAATTAATAAAAATGAAAAAAGGATTTCTCTAAAAACAACAATAATAATAGTATAGAGTAAAACTAATTTAATAATCTAAAAAGCAATCATAAAATGGCGTAAAACGGGTAACAACCTTATAATAAAGATTTATCTAAAGGGATTTCGAAATAAGCACCGCAGGTTATATTTCTGAATCCGTTGCATTGTACTTTGTGTGGGGGTGAATTTGGAGTGATTTTTATCTCTATATCTTCACATATGCAAATCTCCGTTAAACAGCGACACATATAGATACATAGAAAGAAAGAATCATGGGCGTGCATATTTAATTTCAGATATCTGCAGCTGTAGTGGCGGGCGATTGAAAACTTGAATTTCCAATAAAAACCTTTCTTTTTGGCTTCGTTTTGTTTTTTTAAGATAAAGTGATGGAAAATATAGAACGAATGTTTGAACAATCGAAAGAGTAACGAAGTAATGAAATGTTGATAGTAAAACAGGGAAAGAGAGGGTGAGACAGAAATGACAGATAGAGAGTGAGAGAACGTTGTGATAAAATCGGCAAGACTTGTTTAAAGTGTTATTATCTAATATACACACCGGATATGACCGAATTTCTCCTGAAGCTGTTGACCAAGGCCTTTGTCAACCTGCCACCGTCCAGTCCCCATCCGCTTATCTCTTTCTGCAATATATCACAATGACATTGCCCTCCCCCACAATCCTAGACAGAACGCTTTCACGTCTTTATTTGTTTTTATTAAGGTTTACGTTACTTATTCGACAATTCTCAGCCATGTTTTCGTAGATATTGGCATGTTTACTGTCAATTTTAATTGTCTCTGCCGGCGATGTTCGCCAGCGACGTTTGCTCAACAAACCAACCTATTCTAAGCAAAATCAACTTAGTTTTCAATTCTTAACAAGAATAAAAGCATAATTCTATTAAGGCCTATAGAAATAAAAATAAAAATGGCCGCCCCAAAAACGTATTCTGACCGAGTTTAGTAATAATTATTATTCATAACATGCATTCTTCGAATGTTCCGAGATGTTTTCAGTGATGTTATCCTGGCTTCGAAACTGTTTCGATTTCTTCAACGTCAAACAATTTCCCCCAGGTAAACCCGGTTGTGTTGATAAAGTACAAGTTCTCACATACGTGGTCGCGTGCTACGTATTCATCGGATATAAAGAGTGTTCCAATAACTTGGACCGATTTTAAATGTTAATTAAATTTAAGCGTCTAATGGTTTTTTTCTTTTACTTTCAGATTTGGCGGACATTTGGGCGATATTATTTTTCACACATAATTGTCTTAAATAACATGATCCAATAGAGAAATCAATAAATTTTCACTATTAACACTGATTCATTTACTGTTGACTGTGATCCGTCTTAATGAAACACCTTTATATATAATTCGCCTTAATGAAACACCCTTTAATTGCTTTGGCCTTTTTTCCGTTTATATAGATATGTATCTAAATAAACCCTAATAAACACTATATACACTTAACCAGTCCTTTTTCGAACCGTTCTATCTTTACAGATAGTCCAAGTTTAGGTTTATTTTGATATTACATCATCTGCGAGAATATTTAACTGTTAGGGGGTGAATTGGTGTTTCCTTAATGAACATACAGAAATTATATACAATTAACAAAACATTTTATTACCTGAGAAACCGAAATTAAAATAATACAAAAAAGGGTGAATGAAGGCGTGTCTATAGAGATGTTTTATAGTACGTATTCATGAAATTCCAACAAAAGATTAGGATAACTTCACCCCAATGCCACTAGTACGCTCAGGGTTACACGCAATGAAAGTGAAAGAGAAGCCTGAGATTAGGGAAGATTGTGGGTAAAGACAAATGATGAACGGGATGCAAGAAGACAGAAGATGGCGATTGATGTTGCATTTAAATTTTCGAAGATTGTAGTTTTCAGGGAAGCAAGTAAAGTATACCGAAGGGAGTTCCACAGATGGGAAATGCGAGAAAAACTGTTGGAGCAGAAGTGACGGTTGCATTTAGCTATTTCAACAGTAAACGGGTGGGACCTAAATGCCAATCTAGTAGCACCCTTAAATTCATGTAGTCAGGTCACCAGAAGAAAAGCTCGTTAGAACAGTTGCCATGAAAATATTTGTAAAAAAGACAGAGGGAAGCCTCGTCACGTCGGTGAGAAAGTGACTGAAGTCGAGATGTTTGGTCAGGATCGATTACCTTGCACATCCTTCTTTGAGTTTTGTCAAAAATCTCGATATACAGCAGGAGTACCGGACCAGATATGGCAACAGTATTCACTGCACAGACGAATGATAGATTTGTAAATGTGCAAGATGGAATCTAACGAAAAAAATTTCTGGTATGTCACAGTTACCCAACTTTCCTTGCAGTAGATGCAGTTATTAATTCGATGTAGTTGCTCCACTTTAATTCAATGGAAAACGTACGGCCAAGAATGCTCAGTATTCGGGACTATAATCAATGCTGAAGTGGTTAAGAATTTTATTTTCACGACCTTCTCTCGGACAAACAATATGTCTTCCGTTTCACTAGGTCTAACGCTGATGAGTTAACGGCCATCAGCGAATTTGTATATCAAGCTCTGGATAAGAACGGCGAAGCTCGAACTGCGGCTCTAGATATCTCGAAGGCAAGCTCCAGGGCTACGGTGTCGTAGGACGAATGATCGATTTAATCCAATCGTTACTTTCAAATCGTGAAATGAAGGTCGTTTTGAACAGGCTTGCTTCCATATCCTTTTACATGAACGCGAGTGTCCCCCAAGGTTATATCTTGCATCCTATGCTATTTCTGATCTTCGTCAATGATCTCCCCGGTCATCAGTTCCCCACTGCGTATTTATGCAGATGACCTTGCCATTTACCCCTGTCTCAAGAGCATTTGAAAAATATTATTTATATGTTGGTTTGGTATACTTACTAGATATACCTGTGTGTAGTCAAGTACGTTTAAGACATCGTATGCTGTTATTTTCAGATGTGACTTTTTACTGTAACATTGTTGTGCTCATTGCGACATGAGGCTCACTGGGGGTAAAAAGGTCTACCAAAGGAGAACGTGACACATTTCATCTGTAAAGGATTCTGTAGTTAAAGAAAAAGAGAAGACTTCTGATCTTTTTTCTTATATAGTGTTTTATCAACGCGTATATTAATTTGATATGTTTAGAGTTATTTGATGATGTATTGTTCTCATTTTTATTCGTTTATATTCTTAATAGCTTGTCTAATTTGCTCATCAACGATGTAATTAGGAAAGTCATTATTAATGAAGGGTTGTTTAATATTTTTTAATTCAGTATAGAAAATCCTTTTTGTTGAAGAATTTTGCACGGTTTATTAAGTTTCGTATAATAGCGATTTTATAATAATTAGGACATTCACTTTTATAGTTGAGAGTGTACGTGTTTATGTTTGTTGTTTTTTTATATGGAGAGGTTGTAAATGTAAATGTATTATTATTATTACTGTTTATCAATACATCAAGAAACGGGATTTTTGTACTTGTTAAATTCATACGTGAACTTAAGTACGGAGATTCTTTAAAAGTTTTTTGTAATTCATGTATTTCATATATTGGGATATTAAGTACATTATTTTCTAGGTTAGTCATGTAGAAATTGTTAAATGCTGATCCAAGAACGAAACCCATAGAGGCACCATCGCATTGTACGTATTGGTTATTTTGTTGGTCATAAAAAGGAACTTCTGTGGTGCTCATCAATAGTTGTTATTTTAGAATATTGGCACGAATTCTAATGTAGGGAGAGATGGATTTATGTAGATATTGTTTATGATTATATCTATTGTTTCCCTGGCTGGGACGTTGGTGAATACATTTTCAACGTCGA
>OZ038491.1:80112525-80182525 GCA_964036315.1 Acanthosepion esculentum | reverse complement strand
GCCTCAAATGATTCTTGGGTACTTCCATGTTAGCAGGGTTTTAATCAAACAAAATTTAATTTTATTGTTCTCTGAAATAAAATTTGATCAGTTTAAATGCATCTAAACATAAAAATAATGTTCAGCTCCATTAGACATTATAAAATACTCTTTAAATTTCGTTCATTTTAACAAAAAGTTAAATTCGGACAGAACTTATGGGATGACCTCACATATGCGCTGTACTTATATGAAGCCGCTCAATATCAGTGATAGAGCTAACATATTTAGTTGTATTGATATGATCAATCCATCTATATATATATATATATATATATATATATATATATATATGTGTGTGTGTGTGTGTGTGTGTGTGTGTGTGTGTGTGTGTGTGTGTGTGTGTGTGTGTGTGTTAATATTAACAATTTACGTAAAATTATATTATTTAATGCATATCAAATTTAACATTCGGGAGTTCCGATAAGTAATTAAAAAATTACGAAGATGACTCGGTCTTCGATAAGTATATAACGTTATTATATATATATATATATATATATATATATATATATATATATTATTTTTATTCTTATTATTATTATTATTATTAATATTTCAAATGCTATTTTTAGTGGATACCCGTATTTGAGTAGAACGACCCGTATTTGAGTAGAACGACCCGTATTTTTTTAGGACACATTTTCTTCAAGTTTTCTCTAATGCGAAGGCTGGTAGACAAAATAAATTCGGTTATGGCTCTCCACAATTTCCTGTCCTTTGTAGTTCTCAGTAACTTTTGTTTTGTTTTTTATTTGCCATTTATCCCAAATCCTACCCCGATATACATTCACTCAAGCTTTCTTCTCTCTCCTAACTTCAATTTGTGCTGCAAGTATCAAATTTTCCAAGTCCTCTTTCCTCATGAGGTTCTTCAGAAATTTCAACTACCACTTCCTGATGTTGAGCATAAGTGTCCTTTTTCGTGCCATTGTCTCTAGAACTTTGTCGTTGCTCACATGTTCGGTCTATGGTATCCTCAGAATCTTTCTATAGAATCACATTTCTGTTTCAAATTCCTTTCTCTGTGAGGAGATTGTTAGGCATTCATATCGGCGGACTAATATTACATAACAGTTCATTACTCTTTTCCTTGTTTCTAACAGTAGTTATCTGCTTTTTTAATACTTTACTTAGCTTTTGAGAGGCATCTTTCGCTAACCCAATGCGCGTTTTGGAATTCCGTCTTCTGTTAACACGCTTCCCAGACATCTAAATTCTTACACTGTTTGAATTTTCTATTTCCAATTTTTTATTTGCATGTTAGACTCTTCCATTTGCTAGAAAATATCTATTCTATCTTCTTGATGTTTAGTGCTTCTCGCTTTCTTTCAATAACTTCTGTAGTTTTCTTTCCGGTGCTGCTATCAATACTGTGTCATCTTCATCTATTATGTTGTTAATTGTGGCCGCCAATAATTAATGCTGGAAGGATTTCTCTCAGAGTGGCATCGCTGTATAGGTTAGAAGAGGCATACTTGTCTTCCAGCCCGTTTTATATTTTTTTATTTACTGAACTCATTTCTTGCACGTACACAGGCAGTTAGCTGCCACTATAAGTTTTGAATTATTCTAATACACTTTCCATATATGTTAAGGTTATCTAGCAGTTCTTTGCAATGTACTTTATCAAACGTTTTTGCATAATCTATAAAACATAGGTATATATCCTCTTGCATTGCTCTTTCTTATATCATTCTTAACGTAAATATCGCATTCTTTGCTCTAATGTTTTTACCGAACTTTTAGCTTCTTGTCCTATTTCCGGTCTGATTCTGCTGCATGCTCTCCTCATCAATGTTCGGATGATAAATTTGTTACACGGTGCATTAGACAGATTGTCCGATGGAGTTCACATTTGGTAGCACCTGTTTTTTTAGTCAGTGCTATGAAAATGGATCTACTTAGGTCTTCCGGTATATCGCCACTGTTGTATATTTCATTTATTATGTCTGTAATCTTGACAATGGCGAAATCATCTAAGGCTGCTAGCATCTCTATTACGATTCTTTCTGGTCTTACTGCTTTATGTCTGTTCAATTTGGCCAGTGCTGATTTCACTTCAGATTTCGATAGTTCTCGGAAGTATTTCCTCTTACCTCCTTTAAAAAAAAAACAAGGAACGTTCTGCTTAAACACGGGTATCCACTAAAAATGGCGTTGGAATTAATAATTTTTTAAAAAGCATTTCACCCTAAACATGGCGGGAGTGCCACTAGCACGCAAGGGGTTACAGAGAGTGAGAGCAAGAATAAATAGTAAAGCGGGGTGTTTGAGAAAAGGATATAGAGAAGAACGGTGATCAGGGTCAAGGGATCAGAAGATGTCGATTGACATTACATTTGAATGTTTGAAGATTATAGCTATTAGGGAAGCAAGTAGGAGGAAGGGAGTTCCACTGGCGGGAAGTGCGAGAGCAGAAGCTGTTGGAGTAGAAGAGGCAGTTACATATAACTGTTTCGGCAGTGAATGGATGGGACCGAGATACCAACCTAGTAGCACGCTTAGATTCATGCTGATAGGGCACCAATGAAAGTAGCTCGTCAGAGCAGTTGCCATTAAAATATTTCTAGAAAATACAGAGGGAAGCCACATCACGTCTGTGAGAATGTGATTGTAAACGAGATGCAGATCAGGACCTATCACATTGCATATCCGTCTCTGGATTTTGTCTAGGACGTCGAGATGAATAGGGGGGGACCAGACCATATATAGCAACAGTAATCTCGTGGAGTTGGGCATCAGCCATAGTGATAGGAAGCAGGGAGATTTCTCTATGGTGAGTAAATGAAAGCAGTTACGTTTTGGAGGCATTCAAGTTTACACGCCATTACCTACCCCAGTCAACCACAAATTGGAGGTCTTTTCGAGACCGGCGGCAAGGTTAGCTTCTTCAGCGATGCAGGATTTACTATTGAGACAGGAGTAAATAGTAGTATCGTTTGCGTAGATGCCTACTTGGGAACTGATGACATCAGGAAGATCGTTAATGTAGATCAGAAACAGCCTAGTACCCATGATTGAGCCTTGCGGGACACCAGCGTTCGTATGAAAGAAACTGGAGGAGAAACCTTTTTGGACGACCTTCATTTCACGGGTGGACATAAATAATTGTATTAAATCAAATAATCATCCTGTAATACCGTATCCCTGAGGTCGACGAAGAAGGCTGGCATGACAAAGCCTATTAAACACCTTAGAAATATCTAGAGCCACTGCACGATCATCGCCCTTATCAAGAGCTTGGTATACACATTCAGTTATGGGTGTGAGCACGTCAGCGTTATTGTTTGTCAGAGAGACAATCGTGGGATGTAAGGTGCTTAGCCACTTCGGCGTTGATTAAAGCCTCGAAGACTTTGCCGAAAGAGGTAGGAGGCTGATAGGATGGTAGTTAAATGGGTCAAAAAGGTCTCAGAAGAGTCTCCAGAGTTCTTAAAAACAGGGACAAAAGATGAGGACTTCCAACAGGCTGGAAAGCAAGAGTCAGCGAGGCAATATTTATATAGTTTACGTTTAGGGAGAACTGGAGCAAGCTCAGGAGCACATTTCTTTAGGTCTACGGCTGGTATCCCGTCACCACCATTTGCCCTATGAGTGTTTAATTTAGAAAAAATGTGAAAAACCATCGACGGAGTTATGTTCATCTCATCTTTATAGCCTCAGTTCTAGAGGGAAAATCATGGGTGGATACTCCGAATAAGTCGAGTGATGAATTGGATGAGAATTTCCGAGCAAAGATTTCAGACTTATTAACTGAGGAAGTTAGGACCTCCAATTGATTAAATAGAGAATGTATTATGGATTTGCTGTTGTTCTTTAGGACCAAACTTGTGAAATGCAATACGTTGCTTCCTTCTGTCAGCAAACAGTAACTTTGCTTCATTGAGGACACACTTGCACTCATTACAAGCAGAGACACAGAGACGTCTGTTGCAATCAAACATGCCGCTTCGGTACAGATGGAAGAAGTGATTCCTATGGGCTATAGCGACAGGGCAAGCAGGTGAGAACCAAGGAGATGAGCGCGATTTAACTTTATACTTTCTTGCTGGGATAAAAGCCTCGATTCCAGCTTTTACCCAGGAGGAGACCTCAGACGCACATTTTTGAACGGGGTGATTAAAAACCACATTCCAGGGGACGTCGCGAAGGAAGTCACGGAACTAGTCCCACGTTGGTAACAGAAAGATATTTTGTTAGTAGGAGGTTCTCGGCTGGAGGTGGGGGTGTAGAAGAAGATATTAACAGACACTACGGCATGATCAGAGTTCCCAAGTTGGCAGAGCTGCGTAGTACAAGAGTCAGGGATAGAGGTAAAACAAGATTAATGGGCAAACGTGTAGGAAAGCCAACTACTTGTGTGAGGGATTGAGTGATTGAAAGGTTTGTATGCTACCGAGGTCTGACACATGGTATGGTTGGCGTTACATTCACTACGAATGTGTGCGCAAACGGATGTAGAGAGAGATGGCCTGATCTATATTTTCAGAAATGCTATCGAATACACCACAGTCTTGAGAGGAGGGGGTACGATAGAGAAAGAAAAGATAGCTGACTGAATTGAGGAGAGATAGACGAACACACATCTACGAATGGTCTGGAGATTTAAGAGAGAGTTTCCTAGCCAGCGGGAGATGATCGCGGACATAAACTTCCAGGATATGCATGTGGATTTTAGAGTCCTTTCTAAGGAAAGAAAGGTAGCCGGCAATCGAGAAATCAGAGTAAGGATTGACGAGTTAAGGTTAGTCTCGCAGAGAGCTAGTATATCAGGAGACTTCAAAGAGGAATGATTCCATAATTCAGAAGTTGATACGGTTACCACAGATGTTGAAAAAGAAAATGTTAACGGGATTAGCTGATTTTTGTGCTGGTTTAGGTTCATTTTTTGATTGTTTAAGGCCATTTTGAGTTACGTTGGTAAGTAATAGTAGCAGACGATGGTCGTATGCAACATGGAACTGGCGCAGACTGCAACATAATATGGCCTCAGAGGTGCGTGCAGGGACACTATCCATGCGCGACATAGCACTGCTAGAACTCGATATTATGCAACTTGTTGACCAGAGCAGCCTCTCAAGAATCTACACAAGTGTTCGTAACTACCAGTCGGGAACAGCAACCAGAAAACTGTCAACCCGGTACCGTCAGTATGAAGGGACGTTGCCACAAACCGCACACATCACAAGAGATTCACGACAACATCACTACAGAGGCCAGAGAAAAGGAAAAGATCCGGGAACTCCTTCCTAAACAAGAAACAGGGGATGTGCCTCTAATCTTGTTCAAGAGAAGCGGGAGGAATATTGACGGGGCGTATGAAAGCCTATATACTCCTATTACACACACAAGAAAAAACAAAAAAGGCAGACAAGCAACATACAAGAAAAAAGGAATAGGTAAGTAAAATTAAGAGTAACATTCAAAGATATACATACAAATAAGACTGGTGACGACAACTATAATTCACGTGGCTTCGTCGATGAAAATTAAGCAAGGAGTGACGTTTTTTTTTCTTTTGTTGTCCATATGCAACGTCCAAATATAATTCCCAAGACCGAGGGAGGTGGGCAATGCTAATATGACCATTTACTTCGTAAAGAAGTCGAAACGCTCCACCACTGTGAACCAGGAATTGAGTTAGCGTTCAAAACTTGCATGAAATTCAAAGAGCCAATATTCAAACAAAGTTTTCCAAAAAGTGGGGTAGACTAAATTCACTTCAATTAAAAAGAAAGATTTAAAAACAAACAGAATTAGTAACAGCAAAAAAAAAAAATAATAATAATCTTGGATTATCAATAAGTATGAATTAACTATTTATATATAAGCGCATAAATTATTTTTAGCCTAATATAAAAATGAAGAAAACGAGACAATTGCCAGACCTTTGTTGATATCTCTTGACGAGTGGACCGAACAGTTGCATAAAGGTTCTACAAAACTCTAGAGTAGAGATGCTGAATATAATATCAATCTGCTAAGTGACAAATTTTACATTTGTATTCATCCTATATATATATATATATATATATATATATATATATATATATATATATATATATATATATATATATATATATATATATATATGCAGCAGGTATGCAGAAAAATAGGTTATTGGTTAGGTGGTCGAAGTGTTAAGAATTATTTTTTATCTACAGACCAGTCCCGTTCGGAAAGATTATGTCAGGTTATGTTGGTGTCCCTATTTCAAGTCTGATAGTAGCGGTCGCCGTCTAGTTGGTCTAAAGAGGCATTTTATGGCCTTGCGGCAGGTCGTTAAGTGTCGAGAGGATTCTGTTTCATTATTATCTGTCTATTAATCTCTTTATTTATTTGTTTATTCGAATGGCTATTTTCTTTTACAAACGTGTTGAAATGGATTACAATTTGTTTTTTTGATGACTCCACAAAGGGTTTTTGTATTTAATGATTGGGCTGAGCTTTTAACGCTTTTATTAAACTATAGAATTTATTTGTTTATATGTTGTTGTTTTTTTTGTTAATTATTTAATGCGAAAATTTGTTGATGTCGGCAAAAAACCGTTAACTCCTGTCTATGGTTTAATAACTTTTCATTATTTAGAAACTTAATGATGTGTAGTTTTTCATGTAGGCATAAAGGGCATGGTTCGTCCCAGGTTTTCCCAGTTATATATATATATATATATATATATATATATATATATATATATATAATCAGTTGAAAGGAAAATTCTCATGTCTTATTTTTTTAAATGTAATGTTCTACAAACCTACCTTCCAGCCAGGGGTTCCCTTGAAAATTAGGTAAATTTTAGGTGGGCAACAGTTTCCTGTTTCCAGTTTATAATGCTATTTATTTTATTTCCTGATTGAATAACTTCACGAAATAGGTAAAATGTCTATTTGTTTAAATTCCCGAACTTTTGGATAGTTCCCCCCACCACGCCTACAAAAAGCAAAATATATACTTTTATTTTATTTTACACAAATAATCGCAAGAAAATTAACTTTGTCCAGATTACTAATTAAATTCCTGCCTTTAAAAAATTAGTTCATTGTGATTGTCATGCATACTTTATATAAGTGACGCTGAATAACTCACATTTATATAGAGAACACAATTCAACAACTGCTTGTAACCTGGCAGCCTCAGTGGCCCAATGAGCTATCCATATAAATCTCCGCTTTGAATTTAGCGTACTCCTTCGTCTCGACTGGCTTCCAACAAAGTGTAGAGAACCCATTTTACTATTCTATTTAACGTCCAAAGTGGAAAATGGTGGAGTTATGCCTTGTCCGAGTGAATTAGTAATTATGTGAACGTTACAGACTCGATCAGAAATTGAACACGCTCATCGATGCCTCATTCCGTACCGATAATTGTTACGCTACCCTCACACCCGTTTCGTGTTTAAAACAAACTTCTTGATCTTACACAAAGTGTATTTCTTAGAAAGGCTTAGCTACATTATAGTTACTAGCGTGTCGATTTTGAAGCAGACCTTCGTACCACTTCCATCCCAAAAAGGGGTTTACTAGTGAAATAAAGGTTTCAACCCGCTCCATTAGACAAAGTCATTCTATTGGCTCTAATGCCATAGTTCCCTTATTGGTTTATGGAATGCCAAAATACTTGATGGGTCGATTCAAAATGTTTTGCTTCTGTTTTTTTTCTTCAAAATAGCATTTGTACGAATCGCATATGTGTTTAATTTTTTAAATTTGTAAACAGTATAAAATATTGTTCAGTATAAATTTTCAGTAAATAGGGCGCATTATAGCATAGGGCTTGAATTATGGAGCACCTAGTGAGGACCAATCTCACTACATTAGTTCTAATTACTAATCATCACATTGTTAAACACCCGGCATGATTTCACTCGCATTCCAATATTTTTAGGAAGGAGTTCAAAATATTTGAGTCCCAGGTATTTATAAAAACACAAAAAAGATACTTCCCCCATAAATATTCTGGCTTTGTATCTTCATCTTTATAGAAAAACGATCGAATTAATACAAATATAAAATACGTCACTTAGCTGATTTTACTTTCAGCATCTCATCTCGGGATTTTCGTAGACGGACTCTCCAACAATTATTCCGTCCATTCGTCAGGGGATTTGAAAGTCCACCATAATTGTTAATTTTATTTTTTCGATTTATTTTTTTATTGAAACATGCTGAGGAAAGTTTTACATTTTATGGACGTTATATATGCAGATTCTGTAAGAAACAATAATTTTTGACGATATTTAAACTCACTCGTGCATTCCGCTCATAACATGTAAGTCGCCTTGCCGATTTGACCACGGAAACCCTTCAGTAAGGAAATTCAAATTTAGTCATATCAGAATTCTTTATTTCATTTCTCCATGCCAAATAAGGTAATCACTTATGGATACGGGATGCATGTTTAATTCTCGTTGCAAGCCACTTTTTTATTTCAGTTATGTATCTTACTTAATGGTCGTAGAATATAGAAAGACCCGAACTAAGTAAGATAAGCAAAAAAATAATAAAAATAAATAATAATAATAATAATAATAATACCTCATCTAGGAAATTTGGAAAATATCTATCTTATTATATTAGGGTTTAATACATTGAGCGTATGAAAGAAAAGAGAAAGATAGATTTTTTGAAATCATTTTATCCCCAGCAAGGCAATAAAGCTACTAAGACGCAAGAGATTACTGAGTGCGAAAGAATGAGAAAAAGAAAAATACTATAAAGGAGAAAGAACAATAAAAGAATATGAATTAAGAAGACAAAAGTTAATGATTTGCATTTAGATTTTTGAAGATCAAAGTTGAGTGGAATGCAAGAGCTTTCCACAAACAAGAAGTGCGAGAGAAGAAACTGTTAGCGTAGAACTTACAGTTACATCTAGCCTTTTCAACTGTAAAATGATGAGACCTATCTGCCAATCTAGTACTGCTAATAAATTTGTAAAGTTGAGCTACTAAAGAGGAAAACTCACCAGAACAATTAACATGAAAATTAAACAGGCAGAGGGAAGCTTCGTTAAGGCCGGGGGAAGTGGCAGAAGCCGAGATGTCAGGACGGATAACGCTGCAGATGCCAATACACATATATATGTATGTACATACACATTTAACAGAAAAAACATTTCTATGTTATTCTTGGTCTTTAATATTACTTTGTGTGATAATTCTTAAATACATCGCTGATACTAACTTCCAGGAGAGTGACTCATTGCACCTTCTCGCGCTAACGTTTTCAGTTGACATGATGTGGAAAGATTATATTAAATCAATTGCTAGGTCTGCTGATAGGAAAGTTGGTACACTGTGTACTAAACATTTTTTTCGCCAGAATCTATCTTGCGCATTTATAAGTCTGCTATTCTTCCATGCATTGGATGTTGTTGCCACATTTTGTTTGGTGCTTCTCCTATGTATCTAGATATCCCTCATAAAATCCAAAGAATCTTCAATGGGTCCTGATTTGGCATCTCGGTTGCATTCACTTTCACACCGCCGGAACCTAGCTTCTCTGTGTTTTTTCCTATAAATGCTTTCATTATGAACTTTCCTATATGGTACCAAGACACTGTGAATTGAAGCGCAATACTTACAGGGTGCGATGAGTAAATTGTCTCTATTTTATATTTCTAATTTTGCGCATGCGCATTGTTTGTTCTTGATTTTCTCGACTGCACAGTATAGTAGAGTCAGTTGAGCATCGTCTGTGAGAAAAAGAGCACCATGACGCATTTCACTCCGCCAGAAATGTGGAAACAGCATGCTGTACTGTTTGGTATTCGCGTCGGGTGCTCCAATACGAACATTTCAGGGTGTTTGATTATCAATCTGAGGACAGTGCAAATGATTCAGAAAGAGTTAGATGAGTCTAATGGTGTTTGGAATGATCACTACTGATAGCGACGTTATGTCTCCATCCATCTTCCCACAGGGCCTCAGACTCAACACGGTGGCCTACATCAAGAAACTTGAGGAGGTAGTGCTGCTCTAGGTCAAGAGGGTGGCTTCTGGAAGAACCTGTGTATTGCAACAGGAGTCTGCACCATGCCACACAAGCAGGAGAAACCAGTCATGGCTGGCTGACAATTTCTGCGGCCACATCATCTCTTATATCTGGCCACCTAACTCCCCAGACTGCAACCCTCGTGATTATTATGTGTGGGGCGCAGTTGAGCAAGAGACCAACAAAACTCTTTGTAACGCCAAATAGGAACTGAAGGCAAGGATTATGGCAGCATTCACCAACTTAAACAAGAAGACTGTCCAGAAGAGTTGCAGGAGATTCTGAAGTCATCCGGAAGCCGTGGTTGAAGCCAATGGCGATTTTATTGAATAAATTTATTCTTTAGTATTTCAAGATTTTTTTATTTCATTTTGGTTAATATATCTGTTAAAATGAGATGTCAGTGGTATTATCATTTTTACGTAATCTAGACGACAATTTATCCATCGCACACTTTAGCTAGACTGCAAGGTCTCATCATTTTTAGAGTTGGCGTGGCTAGATGTAACCGTAAGTTCTACGCTAACAGTTTCTTCGCTCCCACTTCTCGCTAGTGGAAATCTCTTGTTTTCCAGTCAAATGAGCTAATGCCCGCTTGCTACAGAATTGTTGAGCCAATCGTTTATATGGGAAGATACGTTTGTAAATATATAACACATTTATATAACGCAACGTAAAATAAAGTTGAAATAGCTAGATGCAGCCGTAAGTTCTATGCCAACAGTTTCTTCTCTCTCACACTCCTCTCTTGTGGAACTCTCTTCCGGCTTCTTGCTTTCCAGCCAACTTTGATTAAAAAAAAAATTAAATGCAATGTCAATTGTTAGCTTCGGTTTCCTTAATTCCTGTTTTAGTTTTCTCTGCCTTCTTAATGTTTTTTTTTTCCTCATATTCTCTCGCACTTACTTCTTAGTAGCTTGGAGCGAAATGATTACAAAAATTCAACAGTAACTGTAGCTGTTTGTAATGCTGCTTTGAAATCAAAAGAGGATATTATGTATTCATTCAATGCCGCAAAATGTTTCCGATAGATTTGATATCAACAAACCCAGAAGAAGAATTTTTCTCTAATTTCTTTTTTTTTTTCTTTCCATATAACCAAATTTATTGTTCTCTATATCTGTCCTCTGATGACAATATATACATCATTACTTTTTTCGGCCTTTCATCTCGCTTTTCATCAAATAACACCGGAGTTGTTCGTTCTTTACCTCGCTTTCTTTACCTCGCTTTCATTACACACCTTTTAATTCAAAGAGTTTTTATACTATATAGGACAAAAGGAGGGGATATGGGTTGACGTGCGATTCACATCATAGGTGATTAGTCTTGTTACTTGAACTGTTTAAAGTTATTTCTTTATTTCAAGTAGACAAAAGCAGTGATAACAACTATCAATGGTAATGATAGTCTCAATTTTATTAAGAAAGCAAGTAAAAAGTAGCTTAACCCCTTGCCAGATCAATTTTCTCCATCCATTTTGGAATCTGTTCCTTTGTTTTACACATTAAGTACTGCTTGAGACCTTCTGGCAAGAATTGATCAGGAAGTGAAACTATATTGTCGATACGGGAAGAAAAAACTCTTAGCATAAAGGAAATTTACATCAACCAGAAAGCGTCTACACAGAAGCGTCTCCATTTTTTTAAAATTTGGATTTTGTAATGTCACTATAACAACAAAAACAATTCGATTTCATTTTTCATTCGATTTCATTTTTGCTTTGAAAATGTCGGAAGACGAAACGCGTGGGAAAAAAAACTAAGATTTTTTTTTCCAATTGTCATCTTATACCAATTTGTTTTGTCCACGGATTTAACCTGGGAACTTAACTATATTAAATACTGTGAGAATAATACATATTTTCACAATCGGAATCAGTCATTGTTTTTTATTTGTTTTTTTTTTAACGCAATTCACCCCAAGCAAAGCGGAAGTGACACTACAACGTAAGGAGTTATAGAGGATTGAGAACAAGAGGCGTGTGTGAAGAAAAGAAACAGAGAAGGACTGGGAACAAGATCAAGGTATCAGATGTCGATTGTGAAGATTTTTCTTTAGCTGCGTAGTATAGGCTTCGCCAGGGCTATACACGGTTTAAATTCGGAGTTTTCCGTCACCTAGATGGATAATGTGTTGGGATTGGAAATCGGAGAGACGAGATACAATTCCCGTTGTGTTTGTTATATTCATTTATGCGAGAATATACTTTGGAAATGCATGAATCCACTTCTACTAAACCCAGCTATGGGTTAATTAGTAAAACTTAAACCCATCATTATCTAAAAAAAACATTCTTACAACCTAAAAATATTTTCTGGTTTTAGATAATTTTCAAACGGTTGATAAGCCGTCGCAAACGAATCAACCAATTAAGCAATCCACACATTTATATGGCAGCTTAATGCTGGATAATATTTCCAAAGATGAAGAGAAAACTGGAGGCAACAGTAATGTGGCACTACAGAATGATGCTGAGAATTCCATGAACGAAGCGAGTAAAGAACGAAGTCGAATAAGTCGAATCAGAAAACGACAACTGAGATTTATTGGGCACATAATGAGGATGGAAGGCTTGGTAAGCTTATTGGAACCATAGGGTATAGTGAGGACA
The DNA here is from genome assembly GCA_964036315.1 of Acanthosepion esculentum. Lineage (NCBI taxonomy): Eukaryota > Metazoa > Mollusca > Cephalopoda > Sepiida > Sepiidae > Acanthosepion > Acanthosepion esculentum. The sequence goes on along the minus strand of OZ038491.1, from coordinate 80,169,873 downwards.
AGAAAGATAAGGGAATGTAGCGAGCCATCTGCCTGGGGACCTTGCGTGAATGGATAGCAGGGCGGAAAGCTGAGCAAAGGTGGAAACACTACTAAAGACGACTACGGATAAGAAGTCGTGGAGAGCGATTATCGCTCATGTTCTGAAGGGACGCGACGAATAGAAGAAGCCGCTTACCTATTACACAACGCTCCCCTCCTAACTACAGTAAATATATCAAGATTCTTACTGGAGTGAATTCTATCAAACATATATATTTCTAAAGTTTTATTCCTGAGTAATTGAAAAAGTTTCTTTTGCGTTTGCCTTTGATAGCATGAGGAGAGCTCAGTTTTACTTAATTTCATTCAAAAAGATCTCTTAATTGTTCTGTCACAACTATATCATCAGTTGGTTTAAACATTGTCAAAATAGCGTATTTTCAGTATATTTAAACTATTTTAATTTTAAAATAGGCAAAATTCAGACGCTTAAAGATTTCAGCTCATGAAGAAGGTACTGCGAATGATCAAACGTGACAAAAATGGTTTGTAAAATTTTATTCTGGCGATTTCTGGTTCAATTATGATCAACTAAACAAAATTAGTCTGATAACAACGAAATCAAGACATTAAAATTTTGTTCACTAATTTAGTATTTAAAAGATGCGTCTGCACCAGTGGCAAGTGATTATAAATATAGAATATTAGAGGGGAGAATTACGACTATTTTTGTCAGTGACAAGCAGGAAATTGATAACTAACTTTGGAGATGAAGGAAAAACATGTGCAGAAAGAAGACAGAGTAGCTCTTCTTTGTTGGACATTTTATTAGTTTTCTAAAAGATCTGCGCTCTTTAAAGTTATTCTTAAGTTGAATAAATTTCGTTAGAAAGAGGTCATTTTTATAATATTATTTGTTCATACCGAAAGTAACCCGACGTCCATTCAGTGACGCCATAATGTGGCTTGTCAAACAGTTGATTAGCAAATATATTTCTTTAAAAATGCTATGAGAAAAATAGGAAAATGAAGTATGTTTGCAGACTCATTTCTCTTTTCACGTTTTATGAAACACCCACTCACATAATGGCTGCCAGCTCGATATCGAGTATGACCATCGCAAGACATCATCGTAAGACTAACATATGAATACACACATATCTCTGTATGTGTGGTGGTGGTGTGTGTGTGTGAGTGTTTGTGTGTGTATTTGCGCGGGTAACGAAAGAGAGGCCAAGAGACAAAACGCCTTTCATAATCCTAACCTGTGCTACTTTGGTAATTTGTTTGCCACACCTAAACTCATTTTAGGTCAAAATGAATATTCTAGTGACAGATTCTAATCAGATTAGGTCCTTATCAAATTTTATGGCAAATATTCTTTTCCCTAAAATATCAACAAAAAAAAATTCTCGCTGAAAACCGACCTTTTTATAGGACAAGATTTTATCTAATGTTGAATGAAACTTCAAATAGCACAGATTACATATACATACACATGGCTATATGCACATACATTTACACACACAATCTATCTATATCTATCTATCTATCTATCTATCTATCTATCTATCAATATATATATATATATATATATATATATATATATATATATATGTCTATCTAGCTAGCTATTTAGCTATGTTTTCGTTTTTATTTTAATACTTTTTTCTCTTGATTATCTGCAGGCTTTTTCTTTATTTATGCTTGTATATATACAGACATACACACACACATATACACATGCACAGACACACAGAAGCACATGCACACACACACACAAACACACAAACACACACACACACACACATATATATATATATATATATATATATATTGATTGGTGTTGCCGCATTTAACAATATTTTTTTTCGCTTTGGTGTCTACTGACTGAGTATTTTGCAAACGCAGTTTGAAAGAGTTGGTAATCAGATCTATACTAAGTTAAAACTGAATTATTTTACATTCCACTTTTTTTTATCCCCCCTCCCCGGGGGGACACAAGTAGGTATACATGTTTGTGTTAGGACATTTGGGGCCGCACTTTTTTGAAAAATGCTCATTCTTTGAAATAATTTATCTGGAAATCAAACGTGGGATATTTTTTTTTTTTATAATAGTAGATAGGCTCTCCTAACTGCCCCATCTCTTGAACAGGAATAGAGGCTCATCCCTTAATTCTTCTTTAGAAAGGGGACCCTAGTTCCTTTCTTTTTCTCATACCTTAATAGTGGTGTTGTCATGAATTTATTGTGATATGCATGGATGGTGGAAACGTCTCTTCATAATGAGTGTACCGAGTTGGCAGTTTCATGGTTGCTATTCCTGAGTGGTTGTTAGGAGCCCGAACTCTTGAGAGGCTACTCTGGTCCACAGTTGTCTAATATCTGAGTTCTTGCAGTGCCATCGAAGGATTTCCCTGCAAGCACCTACGTTGGGTAATCCCAAGGCCACACTATGTTGCAGTCTGCGCCAGTTCCCTTCTGTACATGTTACATTAGATGACTGACTGCTACTACTACTCTAGGCCTTTTCCTTACTAATATAACACATCATGACTCTAAACGATAAAGATATAAACCTAAACCAACCCAACAAAATACACTTAAACCCGTCAAGCTTTCTTTCTTTAACGTTCTTGGTATTCGTCCAAACTTCTGTAGTGTGGATTCGTTCCTGTTCGAAAAGTCCCCGGACATTATAGCTCTCTCCGAAAACTAATCCTAACTCTTCAATCTTAACCTCTGACTTCTAGATTCCTGGCTACTTTCCTCTCCTTAGAAATGACTCTGAAGTCCACATGCATGGCCTTGGAGTTTGTCCGCGAACATTTTCCCCTGGCTAGACTACTCTCTCTTGGATATCCAGTGATCTAGATGGTACTTCCGATAATATAGACAAGACACCCGTTTGCAAACATATTCGTGTTCGGTGATGTTAATGCCCAACATACCAGGTGGCTTAAACACTCTGTCACTGACCTCACGGTCATCCAAATCCTTAATTTCTCAATCTCTTAAGCAAGTGGTTGACTTCCCCACTCGTTTCCCCAGTAACCCTGACGAATACGCTTCTCGTCACGATCTCTTTTTTACCTCTATTACTGACTCTTGCCGTACTACGTAGCCTATTGGCAGCTCTGATCATGCGGTTGTGTCTGTAAACAATCTCCTTCTGTTCCCCCACAAGCCAAGAATGTCCTACCAACAGAATATCTTTCTGTTATCAACGAGCAGACCGGGACTCGTTCCGTGATTTCATTCGTGACGTCCCTTGGAATTAAGATTTTAATCATCCTATAAAAAATGCGCGCCTGAGGTCTCCTCCTGAGTAAAAGCCGGTATCGATACTTTCATTCCAGCTAGGAAATACCAAGTTGAACCGCGTTCATCTCCTTGGTTCCCACCTGCATGCTCGGACACTATAACTCACAGGAATTATTTCTTCTGGCTGTACAAGAGCGACACGTCTGATTGCAACAGATGTGCCGTTGTCTCTGCTCGTAATGAGTGAAAGTGTGTCCTCAATGAGGCGAAGTTACTGTTTACTGATAGAATGAAACGACGTATAGCATTTCGCAAGTTCGTTTCTAGACATTATTGGCAGCTCTGCAAGAGTATGCTGAAGAGCAGCAAATTCTCAATCCCCCCTCTAATCAATCAATTCAAAGTCCTGACATCTACAGCAGATAAGGTTGAATGGTTTGCTGGGAAATTATCTTCCAACTCAACATTCAACTCATTTGGAGTACCCACATCTGATTTCTCCCCTAGAACTGAGGTTCTACTGAGTATATCTCTCAGTAGAACCTCAGTTCTAGGGGAGAACTAACCCATAACCCCATCATTTCTAAACTGGATTCCCTTAAGACAGATGGAGGTGACCGCTCTATCTTTAATATTATTTTAATATTTTTAATATTAAGCACCATATATAAAAACATCTGCTGTTTATTACATCTTAAAGCATATATATATATCTATATGTATGTGTGTGTGTGTGCGTATGTGTGTGCGTGTGCGATGTATATAAAGATATAGATATCTATACACATATCGTATATATATATATATATATATATACATTCATATCTATATATATATATATATATCTTTGTATATATCTATCTATATATGTATGTATGTATATTTCTCTCTCCTTTTCTATCTGTCTGTCTGTCTGTCTTTCTCTCTCTCTCTCTCTCTCTCTCTCTCTCTCTATATATATATATATATATATATATATATATATATATATTTATTTATTATAATTTTATCATATAGACAAAACCATTTTACTCACAACAAAGATGCAACTTGGTTTCAGTGCATTTTAACTGCACATCTACGGGTGAAGGTCGAAAATGGTTATGAACGATCCTGTTTGTAGGCAAGCCCAGATGTAAAACGTCACTTCCTATTTTCCATTTTTTGAGAAGAAAAATGTACATACAAAATATACATAAAGTATCTGAGTGAAACAATAGTGGTTGTTGATAGCAGTTTGGTGGTGGGTGGACTGGGTGGTTAATGTTGATTGGTGTGTGGACATTTTTTCGTTGATAAACATCGGTCAAAGTTTAGGCACATCAACTCAGAAGCGTCCTAAGTTTGAGAGGTAGGGGGGGGAAGATAGCGATAGGGGATAATATTACAGTTGAGTAGCTAAAAAGATTTTCGAGTTATCTTTTGTAATAATTGGGAGTGTTATTTTTTGGTTTTTCTAAAGTTGGATTGCATTTCTTTATGTTGGGGTTATCACTATTTATTTTGTAATCAAAAGAACGTTTTTTGTGGATATATAATTCTAAAAGGTTCGTAGTTATGGAATTGTGAATTTAGCAAGATTGTAGTGTTAAATCCTTAGTATGTCTACAGAAAACGAACGTTGGAATTTATATATTACTTTCGTTCTCATCGCATCGGATATATACACACACTTGCTAACCGGACGCTTCTCTGTGGCCGAACGTTTAAGGCACGTCACGCGAAATGACGGTTCCGTATAGGATACAGGTTCGATTCCTGTCGGAGAACGAAAATTTTTCTACGACATTCAGGCCGATAAATGTTATTTAATACTGTTTATTATAAAAAAAAAAACAGAGCATTTGCTTAAATACTTGTATCTATAAAAAAGAAAGTTAAACATATCATAAATGTCTTTAAATAAATTGTCGGACTTTGTCCAATTCAAATATATATATATATATATATATATATATATATATATATATATATATATCATAAAGAAACAATTTATACAATGAATTAAATAGCAATGTCAACAACAACAAAAAGTGGGAAGAGAAGAAAAGCAAGGGTATTATAAATGTGTTGGTTAATTGAAATTAAATTTTTTTTAATCCAGCTTCATGTGTACTTAAGAAAAAAGTTTCAGTATATATGCAAAGACTGATGACTTCGAATTTCTGGTTCAAAAGGCACGTTTGATCCGGAAATGTCGTTATTGTTAATATTTCCTATTTTGTCTATTGTTACTAATGTGCGTCGTGGGGTGAGTGAGATTGTAAACATTGGTGAAGAGACTTATAGTTTGGAGATGTGGAAAGATGTCTCGTTTGTATCACGTTGTAGCAAAAATTGGCAAAACACGTAGTAGAGTGTTGAAAGACGGGAATATGGTTAGAATATGATGTGATGAAAAGAAAAAAATGAGGGGAAAAAGGCAATATATAATGATAAAATATTATAAAATAAAATGAAATAAAAAATGTGAACGAACAAAAATATTGCTAAAAATTTGTAAATCTATTAACAAAAAATAGATTTAATAAAATAAAGGAAAAAGCGTTTATATATATATATATATATATATATGCACATGTGAGCATATGACCCACATGACAGTGTGCAAATATACACAACCTACCACACAAATATATGAATCACCATACACCTATAGATATAAATACATGGACAATATTAATATGTATCTTCACTAACCTTCCCCTCTCCTTATCTATCTATCTATCTATATATATATCTTTATATATGTATATATATATTTATTATTCATACATGTTTCATTAAATAATATAGACAAGTATTGTCTATTTATTTTATGTAAGTTCTTTTCATATTGTCTGATATAACCTGAACAAAATAAACTATGAAATCTCCACAAATATCCTTAAATGCCTATAATTAGTAATAGAAGCCATTGGTTCATACTAACGGCTTTCCATACTCAATACTCATCGGATTCACTCTCTCGTGGTCATGTGTGACGTCATGAGCTGTTGTGCGATTTTCGCTTTCAGCGTCTTATATGCACGTGTTTATCGTTGCTTGGAAATCGTTCATGTGAACAAAAACAGACTATCATCAATTTCTTGTTCGTGTATTGCTTAATATATTGTGTAATTGTCATCTTTGATAATGGCTTATGTAAGCCGAAAGCTTAGATTGGATTAAAAATATGTATCAATATTGTGATTTTCTTTCATTGTTTCATGATAATGTTATTAAGCTTATCAGACAATATGAAAAGAACTTACATAAAATATATAGACAACACTTATCTATATTATTTAATGAAACATGTATGAATGAAAAAATGCTGCCTAAATACACACAATATATTTATTAATATATATATATATATATTTATCTCTCACTCGTTATGCATATATCTCTATATATTTATATATTGTTAAATATACCAGACAGCGAATGTCTATTATGTCTGATCATGAGCCATATTATGATCAAACATAACATACATTCGTTGTCTGTTATATTTAAGAATATATGTTTGAATAATGATCTGCTGCCCCAAGACACTATATATATATATATATATATATATATATATATATATATATATATATATATATATATATATATGTATATATATATATATATATATATATATATATATTATTTATCTCTCTCTCTCTCTCTCTCTCTCTCTCTCTCTATATATATATATATATATATATATATATATATATATATATATATATATATCAATTTATATTGTACATATATACATATATGATTTGTATCAACACGGTGATTTTCTCTCTTCCTTTTATAATGACACCTAAAAGCTTGTCCATAAATATGAAAAGATTCCATTGAATATAAGTAGACAAATATTGTCTAAAGTATTCGATGAAACATGTCTCAATATATACATATATATTATAAAATAGACTAAGTCCGAAATTATGTTAACATATTTCCTGTTTATACGATATTTTTTAGATAAAATTATATATATATATATATATATATATATATATATATATATATATATATATATATATATATATGTATATATATATATATATAGGCCGGTAAATGTAATTAATACTGTTTATTATAAACAGTTCATTTACTTAAATAATTGTATCTAGAAAAATGATTCATAAACAGAAAATATATTAAAACACACACACACACACACACATATATATGAGTAAATTAATTACATTCCAGGCGGATCCGGACCGCAATGCTGAAATTTTGGATTCCCAAGTTTTCATTACTGCGATTGTTTTCGGATATTTTTTCGTGATTTTTGCGACGAATTTTTTGTACGATAACAATGTTTTTAACTTGGAAACAATTTTTGATAATAAGCGAAATTAATTGCGAAATTCAGCGAAAGTCACCCATAAAATAAAAAAAAATAATTGTTTGTACGGAAAGTAAGGACCTACGTACATCAAATTGTCTTTAAATTAAGTGGCGACAGGAGAATTATCGTTGAACTTTTAAATGGCAAGCTTAAATATTAATGCAATACTTAAATGCAGCGATCAATTTCGAGTTCTTCTGTAGCTCATTGTTGCCTATCGCATTTATTCTTTCCAACCTATTGTGATGAAGACCCAATCAGAAGCGATAGGGTGGCTTTTAAGCTAGTTTAAAATAAACGGGTATCCACTAAAACTAACGTTTAAATTTTATACACACACGCACACACATATATACACACACACACACACACACACACACACACACACATATATATATATATATATATATATATATATATATATATATATATATATATTATTTATTTATTATAATTTTATCATATAGACAAAACCATTTTACGCACAACAAAGATGCAACTTGGTTTCAGTGCATTTTAACTGCACATCTACGGGTGAGGGTCGGAAATGGTTATGAACGATCCTGTTTGTAGGCAAGCCCGGATGTAAAACGTCACTTCTTTTTTTTTTTTTTTTGAGAACTTTTATTTAAGTTTCATTAGAAAATGAAATATGCAAGATAAAAGAAATTTTTTTGTTTTTTGTGTTTGTTTTTCATTGGTTAATTAGACCTTACGTATATTTGTCCTGTCAAGCAGCGTTCGTTTGTACAATTCTTGTAAGTTTGTGTATCATAATTCCAGGCCAAACACATGAGAGTTGTAACACAAGAATAGATAACTATTGAGTACTTTGTTGACAGAAATTCTATTGGTCTTGATATACGTTGAGTTGTGTCTTTTATTCTGACCTGAAGACGCCAATCTAACACACGAAGGTGAAACACGTTATCACCAAAAAACCTTTTCTACTTTGTCTCATTTATATAATATAATCGTTTTACTAGTATCAATAAGTAACATTGGGTAACGATATATACAATTTTATATATCAAGAACAATTTTAGAGGAAAGATGTGTGACTAAGTAGAAAAAGATGTGAGATGTGACGCGTTTTGTCTTTTAAGACTTCATCGGACCAAATTTAATTTACATTGATGCGACTACAAATGCGCACACACAAAAGACGCTAGGAATTATAAATTTAAAAATATTTTAAATTTATTTTATTATGTGTTTTGTGTATATAATCTGGCCGATTTCATTAAGATCCTTTTTTGTTTCCATTACTTTTGTTATTAATATCTCATGTTGTGATAATAGAAGTTCTGCCAAGAATCGTTAAACGTAAGAAGCTGGACGTGATTTACTGCGGATGTTCTAGGGATCAAAGCAATTTCTAAACGTTTTCGTCTTAGTGAATTGTTTTCTATTTTAATTAGAGTAGCATTTTTTTAAATAAAAATTGTTGGCAGTCTCGTTACAGTGAGCAAGTAATGCATTTAATGTTCTCTTTTGTAGAAGATCAATTTTGTGTTTATATAATGATTTATTTAAATTTCTTGAGCTTTGTCCGGTGTATTCATTGTAGAATTATTACACGTAATATATCAAATTTCTCCTTTAAGTATTAGCGTATTATTTTATTTTGTATTAAGTATTTTTTTTTTCGACGTTGTTATGACAGATTTTATGTTGAGTTTAGATAAATTCTTTTTATTTGTATTTGTGTTATTTAGTGACATTGCTATTATTTTATATTTATTATTTTATTTTTATTTTAATCATTTCATCCCAAGCAAGGCAATAAAGCCACTAGGACGCAAGCGGTTACTGTGTGTTAGAGCATATTAGAAAAATCTACTTTTAAGGTTTGGTTTAGTTTGGCTTATTTTGTTTTACGGCATATCAACCTCAATGGGTTATTTAATGCCGACAACTTTTTTTTATTGCTGGTAATATTTTGTTTTGTCAAAAATATGTTTATGGTAATATTTTTCTTTCAAAATTGTATTGCTGGTAATATCTTTTTTTTAAATGCATTGCTGGTAATAGTTAACTATTTGCCCATAGCTGGGAGCCTAATAGATGCTAGCACCATGGGTCATGGTGGACCTGGGAACACCAGCAATTAAGAAGTGGTTCCACGCTCCTCAAAACCTCCTGATCAGAGGCCTTGCTGTTGGACGTAGTTTATCGTGTTACCCGGGACACGGATGTAGTTTATCGTATAAACCAGGATGCCTCATTCGGTGTCTTACCCGTCTTCAAAGGTGCAGTCGATGTATTCTGAAGCCCCGGCTGACAGGGCCAAATTCAAATAGAAGAACCATGACGTTTTCACTGGTACCACTAGAACAAATAGTTATATGGCAACATAAACACATATGCACATTGTAGGTATAGAAAGATAAACACCTGTATCCACCCGCAAACTGAAAATTACACAGCGAGGCGGATTTTGCTTACGAGGCAATTATATTTCCAAAACGGTATGTCTGTCCTACAAGCATCTTTGTTTGCGCTTGTGCAACTCGCCAGCGTCGATGGGAAGCATCCAGCCATATATATAGCAGTGCGAAGGAAACAAGTCGAAACACAGATAATGCAGTGCTACCACCATGGGACAGGGTGGACCTGGAAACACCAGCAATTAAGAAGTGGTTCCACGCTCCTCAAAACCTCCTGATCAGAGGCCTTGCTGCTGAATGTAGTTTATCGTCTTACCCAGGTCGCGGATGTAGTTTAACGTCTTACCAAGGACGGGATACTATTAAGGAGAGAGGACAATAAAATAACAAGCATTAAGACAGAAGATAACGATTGACATTGCATTTAAATTTTTGAAGATCAAAGTTGTCCAGGAAGCAAGAAACCGGAAGATAACGATAAGCGAGAAGTGTGAGAGAAGAAACTGTTAACACCAAACTTACGACAATATCGAGATATTTCAACTTTACATTGCGTTATATAAATGTATTATATATTTACAAACTTATGTTCAAATATAAACAATTGGTTAAACAATTTTATAGCAAGTGGTTATTAGCTGAATGATGATCTAAAATTGTCATATTCAATTTATGTGATTTATGTCCACCAGTTACTTGTACTGATATGGACAAAGATGACTTTTTAAAATATTTGTGTAGAATAAATGCCTTTTCATCATTAGTTTGCGGATTTATTGATGCACCTACACCGGCACAAAGTAGCAAGCTCAAATCCATTAAATCACAAGGAATAAGAACCTGATTCAGATCTCGCAATGCTAATTTGAAAACTTTTAAATAAAATAATTTCCGGTTGCATCAAAAGGAAGCAGATGTTTTGAAATCTTGTCGGGTGCGTTAAAGTGTCTTCCATCTGAGAAGATATTCCTCTCCTGTTATTTGTATCATTTCCCTGTTGGGTGATTTCCCCTATCGATTTCAAATCTAATTAAACACTAAATACCTTGTTTTCCTTCTGGTGACCGCGTAATCCTATCACATATGGCTAACGTCATTAGACAATCAAAGACTGACGCAAACCGCCATTTCTCGTTTTCATTTTCACTCTAAATTTTTATGGATATTTGCACATACGTAAATCACTGTATACCCGAATGTACTAAGCAGCATTGATAAACGTCCACAACTAAATGATTTTAGTAAATTTGATATGGTTTCTTGTTGAATAAGCGACATAAGACATTACACATTTACATAAATTATTATCACAAACGAAATAAAATATTAATTCAAAACTTAATATGTTTAACTTCACAGGATTAAAAATTGTCATAATTTATTACACCAAATGTCCTAACTGTTGTGGGTTATCCTCACATAACTTTACCAGTTTCCAGAAGGCATTAAAGGGCGCTATTAAACGCCGATAAAATGTGACGCTTCCTGTCTTCGTTCTCTTGTATCTCTTTTCCTTCTAGCATGTGGTAGAAGTGACAACGCCAAACTGGACCTCCACGGGCATGGGAATATCTTTCACCTTAGTAACTGAAACATCACTCACTCACTCACAATTCCTAACTTGTAATGCTTTCCTTCTTTTGCATACATACTTGTGTATTTTCTCCGTTTCTACTCAGTTATATGGAATATTGTCTTCTTTTTCCTTACACCCGTCATTTATATGTTCAAAATATTGTTGTCACTGATTTTAATCTAGCTAGTAGTGACACAACATTGTAAATAGTTTACTAGTTTATGCCAAAGCTTTTCTGTTTAAAAAGTCATACAACGAAAAAAAATAAGCTTGTTCTTCTTACAATTGGTAAAATTCTATAAAGTTATTTTAACGAAATCTTGTAACAGTTTACATGTTAACTTAAAATTTGCTATCAATAATTGCACTTTTTCTATAACTTCACTGATCAATTACATTCTATATGAATGAAATTGATCAACAACTTATTTATCGCAAAATTAAAATTGCATAATTATTGCAACTAATGTCTTAACTGTGGTGAGTTATCTTCACATAGGTTCATCATTTTCGAGAAGTCGTTAGTGGGCGCTGCCAAGTGCCTATAAAATGGAACGCTTCCAATGAAGCTAACGCATTTAAAACTAAAATAGAATAACTATTGTCATATTGGATTTAATTAAAAAATGATTTATATAGAGATAAATTGTTATTATTCAGGTAGTTTATTATACAATAAATTACCTTCGTATGAGGTTTACACTAAACAGTTATGAGGCAGTGATACACTATTTCATACTGATTCGTTGTTAAGATGAATAAAGCTTCATTTCCTGTGTGAGTAATAACATTGATAGATTGCGATCTTGAAAGACATGTCTCCCACCCGGCTTTATTACAATTATTTTATCCCCTTGATCGTGGCTGCTGTCGAATTAAGATTAGTCTGTAAATTTATCAGTATCCAGTTATATATTAATTTAATTTTGAGTAAAGTTAAACTCTAATTTTTCTTTTAATTAATTTGTCTGAACGTGTTTTTATCAAAAGTCGGGGTAAGATAAACCGTAATATTTTAGAAAGCAGATTGCGTTACTATTTAAAAAATTGTGAGAGGTTTAAGATATAACATGTAGCCTCAGAGCTCGCGTAATTTTTAATATCACTGGATTACTCCTTGTGGTCTGTCATCGAGCGAGAAAAAGAGAGGCTAACCAATGGCCCCAAAATACCAAGGACTCGTTGAAGGCCGACATTATTGGGGAGATGCAGACCTACAAGGGGAAACAATTGATACGTGTATAATAACTTCTGCCTTTCTAAGTTAAACATTTGTGCAATTTAAATATATATAATATATACAGGGTGCGATGGATAAATTGTCGTTTAACTTACGCAAAAATGAAAATAACACTGAAATCTCATTTCAACAGATATATTTACCAAAATTGTACAAAAATATCTTGAAAACTAAAGAGTAAATTTATTCAATAAAATCGCCATTGGCTTCAATTACGGCTTCCAGACGACTTCGGAATTTCCTGCAACTCTTCTGGGCGGTCTCCTAGTTTAAGTTGGTGAATACTACCATAATCCTTGCCTTCGCTTCATCTTTGGTGGTACAAGGAGTTTTGTTGGTCTCCTGCTCAACTGCGCCCCACACATAATAATCAACGGGATTGCAGTCTTGATAAAGCCCCCGTGTTGAGTCTGAGGCCCCGTGAGAAGATCAATAGAGGTATAACATCGCCATCATTCGTGATATCACTCCAAACACTTTCATAATCACTATTAGTTTTATCCAACTCTTTCCGAATCCTTTGCACTGTCTTCATATTGACTCCCAAACACTCTGAAATGTTCGTATTGGAACTTCTGCTGCAAATGCCATGCAGTACAGCAGATCGTTTCCAAATTTCTGGCAGGTTTGGTTAAATAATTTAGACATACTATGTCTCTTTATTTTCATTTTAATCCTTTCGTGTCCACGAATCATTTTCTTGGTAGCTGTAGAAATTTTATTAAGAAATATACGAACATTTTCTTTCAAATAATTTTTATATTCCCAATTACTTTCAGTCTCATCTGAGACCATCTTCCTAGGGTTAAATCTTCTGTGTATGTGTACCGATTTCCGTAAATTCAAAACATTTTTACTGTTCATTTTACTGCATTTTTTAACATTCTATATCAATTTTAAATTCACTAGGTGTTTTCTCCATGCAAGGGAGGCAACTTTTGTATTTCCTGCTTTATATATTTATCATTATTATTATTTTTATTTTACATATATATATATATATATATATATATATATATATATATATATATATAATTTAAGAACTTCATTGGTATACTCATAGTTCACTATTTATTTTTGGCTTTAATTCTCTTATATAGAGGGCTTCTAGTATTTTAAGTTTTTTCTTATTATTTTGGTGTAATATTGAACTATATTCATCCAAGTGAAATGTAAGCCTTCTTGACAGCATCGTCGTTCTAAAACCAGCATACGTATTGACATTTTTATTAGATATGCAATCTCCCAAAGGACATTTAAATTGATGTACAATGTTGGCCTTTTGTAAGATGCTAGTTGACAGAGAAGAATTGTCTTTGACTACTAGATAGTTTGTATTAAATTTAGTATAGTATACAACGAACTTCCCTTTTTTTACTTTGATCAGTGGGGGATACATTAATGCCTATGTGTCTTTTTTAGAATTTTTTCCTCCTGTTTATAGTTAGAATGCATTTGATTACGGTATAGTAGTTTGACATGTTTAAAGTTATTTGATTATGTATTGTTTTCATTTTTATTAATGTTTATATTCCTAATAGCTTGTCTAATTTGTTCATCAGCAACATAATTAGGAAAGTCATTATTAAGGAAGGTTTGTCTAATATGTTTTAATTCAGTATAGAAAATCCTTTTTGTTGAAGAATTTGATTTTGCACGGTTTATTAAGTTTCGTATAACAGCGATTTTATAATATTTAGGGCATTCACTTTTATAGTTAAGAGTGTACGTGTTTTTGTTAGTTTTTTATATGGAGAGGTAGTAAATTTATTATTATTATTATTATTATTATTATTATTATTATTATTGTCTATCGATACATCAAAAAACGGGATTTTTATTTTTGTTCATACGTACAGAGATTTTTTAAAAGTTTTTTGTAATACATTTATTATGTACTACATTTATGTCTTTGACTAAAATGAGAATGTCATTTACATATCATAGGTAAATGGACGTTTTTTGTGGCATTAAGTACATTATTTTCTAGGTTAGTCCTGTAGAAATTGTTAAATGTTGATCCAAGAACGAAACCCATAGAGGCACCATCGCATTGTACGTATTGGTTATTTTGGTGGTCATAAAAAGGAACTTCTGTGGGGCACATCAAGAGTAGTTAATCGGCGAATTTTAGGACGAATTTTGAATGTAAGCTGGGATGGCTTGTAGATATTGTTTATGATTATATCTACCATTTCCCTTGGTGAATAAATTTTCAACGTCGAGTGATGTTAAAATTTTTTTTAGAATTTGGAGTAGTTCGTGGATGCTGTATTTATTTGGAATGCAAAGTGTATGGAGTTGATTAAGAACTTTTGTTAGTTGGTAAACAGGGGTGGAGTATTTGGGATATGTTAGGTCGGAAGTTAGGTTTGTGTATTTTTACAGAGCCATACATATATCCTGGTTGATAGACTGCAATTATTTTTGGAAGTTTTGACTCTTCAGTCCTGCGTTATTAGCTGTGATGAATTTGTTGATGTCTACATTATTTAACCAAACCTGTTTGAATTAAAATATGCGGCCTAAATAAACACACACATCTGTAATAAACCAAAAACAAAAACAACAGGAATTTCCCAACCATGTAACCACATTAGACACACCAATTCGTTCACTAGCTCAGTCACTAAATCTATCTGTCCATATATATATATATATATATATATATATATATATATATATATATATATATATATATATATATATATATCTGAGGGAAAAATGTACGACAAAGTGGAAAGTTTTCTAATGATGCGCTTCGTCCTTTAGGGATTCACCAGACTAGATGTTGATGCGACTGCACATGCGCACAAACGGTGAGTGCTGGGAATTTTAAATTTAAAATCTTCATTTTTTTTTTTTTTCTTTTATTCATTACAAAAAAAAATCGGCCCTGGCTCTAACAGCATTTCATCATTCCTGGTAAAACTTCTACTATTTCAGTGCGGGATATCGCTTAACAAAAGTGATAGAAAGAAAAAGAATATAAATAAAATCGGTTAGCAAAAAAAAAAAAAAAAGATTTAAAATTTAAAATTCCCAGCATACCTCGTTTGTTTGCATGTGCAGTCGCACCAAAATAACAAATGATTTAGTCCGATGAAATGCTAACGGACCAAACAAAATTTTTTCCACATTGTCATACATTTTTCACAAATATTGTTCTTGATATATAAAAATATATATCGTTATCTCATATATATATATATATATATATATATATATATATATATATATATATATATATATATATATATTCTCTTGAATATCTTATTTTTTATTTTTTTAAGTTATTTCCTGGCACCTTATGTACAAAATAATAAATGAAATTAAATGTTTATTTATCCCTATACTGAGATTACATTCATTCAAGAGACTTGATTGAAAAGCTGAATTTATTTACAGAAAAGAAAAATGCGATTTCTGTAAATGAGTTTTACAATCAAGACTCCTGACGAATGGTTACAAACTCTGCAAAACCTCGGAGTAGGAATATGTGAACATTTAATTTTATATATTACTATTATTAATTTATTTCTTGATATTGACTACTATAATTATAGAGATTACTTGCCTTAACAAAACGTTATCTCCTATAAATACCCTGGTCGACTACTTTTTTTAAACACACACACACACTATATATATATATATATATATATATATATATATATATATATATATATCGTGTGAGGATTCATTGTGTTGACACTTTGCTTCTCTCTTCAATAATTTAAATCCCCAGATATACTTTTCTAGGTTAAGCAGTTTAAACTTACTTCCTGTTCTCTTGGTATTTGTTTTTAATTTTTGTAACATTTTGTCTGGATAAATTTAAACCATTTTCTAATTCCGGTCTGAAGAGGCAGGTATTAAAAACTTTCCTGCTGAAATAAATTTATTATCGGATTTTTCGAGATGTGTTGTGTTTTTACTTTGATGTATATCATGTTGATCTGTCTACAATATATTTAGCAATCTTCAAGGATCTATTCTTTTAATATTTTATATTAAAAAGACCTACTTGGATTATCCTTTCCACTTACAGATGATATTATCTATCTATCTATCTATCTATCTATCTATCTATCTATCTATCTATCTATATAGATAGATAGATAGATAGATAGATAGATAGATAGACTGCGGCCTGACGATTGCATCTATTATGAAAAGTGTTGACTTCAATATTCACTTTTATATTTACATACACTCTGATATTGAGCACTTTATCCCATAAATATAGCACACCTTAAAACTATATTTCTTCATATATATATATATATATATATATATATATATAAAAGGAGGGCTGTTCGTTATTTACGATCAAACATTTTTCTGTACAGCCTTAAGATTTAGTATGCAAGGGGAATATGTTCATTTTACCGTGTCCTTTTAGGACGTAGGTGATCATGGTCCTCCACAACTTCCTAACTTCTGTAGCTCTTAGTAAATTTTGTCTTGTCACCATTCCTTCTAGTCCATGTTCTGTCATCCATTTACGCAAGCGCATTAGATTGGTTACTCGCTGCTTTCTTCTGCCTCATTATATCTTCAATATGTCCTGTGAGTATCACATTCTCCAAGCCCTCTTTCCTCATTGTGTCCTAGAAATTTCAACTGCCTCTTTCTGATTTTAAGTATAATCGTCCTTCTTGTCTCTATTTTCCTTAACATTCCCTCATTACTCACATGTTCACGCCATGGTATTCTCAGTATTCTTCTGTGGAATCACATTTCTCTTGTTTCAAGTCTTATCTGTGAGCATTCACTACCATATATCAGAGGACCGATATTGTATAAGTTTATTATTCTTTCCTTTGTTTCTAACGAAATTTTCCTGTTTCATAATACTTTGCTTAGCTTTTGGAAGACACATTTCGCTATTGCAATCCGTCTTCGGATTATGTTTTCTTGTGGAGAAACGAATGCTTTATCTTTTTTTTCTCTCATGTGAAATATCCTTTATAGTAACATGTACATCTCTATAACCGTTCAATATAAAACTAGTTCCGTTTTCGAACAAGAGAATTATTTCTATATATTGAAAAAAAAAAACAAGCAATTTCCATCAATAGATTTTCTTGTTTTCTACATTTTATAGTATTTTATGCTAAGAAATGTTAGAAACAAATACTTGTTCTTTTTTCCATTAAGGCTGCTAACTGTTCTATCTGTTGTTACAAAGTTACTGTAAGAAAAAACGAAATAAAACAAAGCAACACATATGATACTTTACTCACGCAAATAATAACAATAACAATTTTTTAATTAGCAACAAAAATATCAGAATTGATATATATATATTAAATATCCATTTCATATATCTTACGTGTTGATATAAGTGGAACTACTTTTCACTACGGAAGAATCATACTGCCGTATGTGAGACTTCTTACCTGGCGTCATGTTTTTCGCTATGATGTGATATTTTCGACAAGTGATGGTTTGCTGGAGTTATACATATTTAAATCAATCGATCTTTTCTAAAATGTCTTGGTCAAGAAACCTAAGAGATGCACAGAGAAGAGATTGTAAAAGTGGTTTCAGCTGCTTTTGAAACTTTACAGAAAAGGAATAGAGATTCTTATTTTATGTGCTGTGCCCGTTCAGGACGCGAGAAATCATGACTCTCCATAACTTCCTATCCCGCGTAGCACTAAACAATGTCTCCCCTTTTACTATTTCTCTTTGTTCATTTTCTGATGTCCATTTATAGAAGCTTATTAGGTCAGTTAAATAATATAGGACGAAATAATTGTAAGATGAAGTCATAGCAAATAAGCTATAACAGCGGTTCTTAACCGGTGGTGGGGTGATCTTACCCCCGTGGGGAAATTTCAGGTTGTTGGTGGGGAAATGTTTTGATGGAGGTTTTCTGTGATTTGTGTTGTGTGTGTGTGCGTGCGCGCGCGCGTGTATGTTTTGTGTGTGTGTCTGTGTTTGTGTGTGTATGTGTGTGTGATTTTATAACAAGCAACTCAGCAAACAGCCAGTAGTTGCTTGTCTTTTTTCTTTAACGGCGTAATCGACCTGTGTTAGTCTATCGCTGTTATCTAGATATATTCAGTACTTCGCTAAAAATAGCATACCCTGATGAAAAAAGGCCCCAAACTTGATAAACATTTTTTATCATCTAAATGTTTATATTATTATTAAGAGGAAAGACCAAAGTATTTTTTGATTATTTTTTAAAATTCTAATCCTTTCTAGCTCGTCCGGATTTTTAGTTAAAAAATCTTGTTACATAAAATCGATCATGTCAGCCATTTTTGATAACTTTGTAAACAAAAGTGAAATTCTCCGTTTAAAAATTTTGTAAAATTCAATGAAACTTTTTTCAAAAGTTATTTTATGAAAATTAGAAGATTTAAAGTATATCTCATGTAACCAGAAACAAACATTACTTTATTTTCAGCAGTTAACAGAAAAAATTAGTTGGTCGTAAGAGAAGTATGTCTGACCGTGGTGAATTGTTTTGGAGGTGTGAATTGACGTTTACGTCAATGTATTGACAACTAACGTCAGGGTAATTTATCGGACAGAAGAGCAGAAGTGGCAGTATTTTCGAACTTTAAGTGAACCAGCTTATTTAAGTATAAAGTAATTTAATTTTTAAAAATTAAATACTTTCAAAAGTCTAATATTTTATTAATTTTTAGGTACTTTTTTTTAGCGAAGATATGTCCAAAGCCTGCACTGTTTCCGTCCCTAAAATTGAATCTAAAAAAGAAAATAATCGTAGTATGTCTCTCACTGAAAAAGAAAAAATGATTATATTTAAAAAATGAAAAGAAAATATTTAGGTGAAATATGTAACAATAAGAAAATTAAACATTGTGAAAATACGACGATTATGTTTTAGTCAGAGAATTTGATACGTGCTAGCCAGAAGGAAATCAACACAATTTATGAGGCTGGATCCTCGCTATTAGGAGAAACAACTCTTAAAACACGGGACATTATTTCTGAATTGTGCCCCCGTAGTTTTGCCGGAAAGGTTTTCAATAAATCTTTTGACATCTGTCTATATTTTTGAGATTAGGTACACTATTTACATTATTCGGATTATTGTCCTCATCGTTATTGCCATATTCATCACAACGTTTCGACTGTTGTACGCTCCGACCTTCTTCAGAAAGCAGTCAGCCTGCCTTATGTGAAGGAGTTATCGGAGAAAATACAAAGGATCTGCGGTCCATATAACATCAGGACAACCTTCAAAAGCTGGACGACACTTCGCAGATACCTCTCCCGAGTAAGACACCCCATAGAAGAGAACATGGCTAAAGACTGTGTGTACGTCATCCCGTGCAGCTGCAGAAAGAAATATAAAGGAGAGACAGTCCCCCTTAAGATAAGGCTTCAAGAACTCAAAAAAACTGTAACACGAGGGGAAGTGAAAAAATCAGGCGTGGCTGACCACATATGGAGAGAAAAGTGAGATCATCGCCCTCTGTGGGGTCAGGTTGAAATCATAGACAAAGAACATCATTGGAAAATCCGTAAGGCCACAAAAATCTCCTGAGCCGACCAAGCATATAAATGAATACAATATGGGAACCAGTAATAAGGAGAGCCAGAGAAAAGCAATAATAACAACGAAAATTGCAATATGAGCTCTGGTAAAAAAAAATATGGATATGATAACAGTAAAAATTGCAATATGAGCACTGGTAAAAATGAAGCTGAAGACATTAAGTATATAAGTCCCAGAAATTCATATACAGGACACATGGCACAGTGGATAAAGACATTGGTTAGATCCAGTGACAGGAACCAAAGAGTTGTGAGTTCAATACCTGCATAAGGCAGTGGAGAACTTGGAGAGGTGAATTAACAGGAGATAACTGATAATTGACATCCATTAGACATGACACGTGGAACTAGAAGAGTCTAACCCATCGAGTGAAATAAAGGGTTCAACCACTTCAAGAAGGCCGGAGAGTACAACTGCCGAAACGTTGTGATAAATATGGCAACAAAGATGAGGACAATAGTCCGAATAATGTAAATCTTTGGCATAATAAAAAGTTATTGTAAAAATAGAAACGCTTTGCAGATTGTAATAAGCTTTCTAATTTAAAATCTGTAAAAATAGATCTTATAATAAAAGTATTTCCAGAGATACACAGATTGAAACTTAATTTTTAAATATTTAACAACTTTATCACATTTTGAATTGAAAATTGAAAAAAAGGAAACAATTGTTGTATAAATTTATTTTTCATCGTAAAAATATTTTGGCTTCAGATAATAATGTCCTTAATATAGATTATTTATAAAAGCCATTAAAAGCTTTTTTTAATTAAATAATGTCTTAGTTTTATTGGGTTTTATATTTTACAATTCAAAGTTAAAGTTTGGGTGGAAACGCTCCTCGATTTACAAATAAGTTGATGATATATATTCTTCAAAGTCTTCTGCATTTAATTAAAAAATTTGAAAGCTTATTACGAGTTTTCGAGTTTACATAAAATTAAGTAAGGTGCGGGTAACAGACGTAAAAAAAATTACCATGGCTTTCTAAAAAACAAACATTTCTAAAATAATTTCATTCGTGCTGGAAATGAATAAAAAAAATTAAAAAATAATTTTTAAAAATACTTTGGACTTTCCTCTTATTAATAATATAAACTTTTTCACGATAAAACTTTGTTTTTAAGTTTGGGGCCTTTTTTCATCGTGCTATGCTGTTTTTTCGGCGAATTATTGAATACACCAACTGTTACCGTTTGGGATCATATCATTTACCGTGTAAGCTATATTTGCTTGCATTCGTACGTGCAATTTTATATTTGTTCAACCTTTCCAAGTTTCAAGACACGATTTGACATTACTGTTTTCTTTTCGTTTTCCTTAGGAGAAGATATCCAAGAAAATGCCGTTATCAAGAT
The DNA here is from genome assembly GCA_964036315.1 of Acanthosepion esculentum. Lineage (NCBI taxonomy): Eukaryota > Metazoa > Mollusca > Cephalopoda > Sepiida > Sepiidae > Acanthosepion > Acanthosepion esculentum. The sequence goes on along the minus strand of OZ038491.1, from coordinate 80,148,175 downwards.
TCATACTTAGTCTTCGAGTTTTCCTTTCTGATCCAGTATGGAGAGCTGGTACCTCAACTTTAGGGAACGACTCAATCAAACCATTCTAGTCGAAACAGTATCTTGAAAACAGCCATCCAGAATTCAAAGAAAAGGATCATGCATTTTTCAAGCTCAAAGAGGCCAGTTTGAAACGAGCAAGACTGGAACTTTCGTAAACCAAACAGTTGAAATTGTGAAAGCTTCATACAAAGTTGCCTACGAGATCGCAAAGAATAAGAAGGGACATAGGAGAGGAGAAATATTGATAAAATAACGTTTGTGGACCTGCCCCAAGCTAGTCGTGGGAGACTCTGCCTATCAGAAGATGAAGTAAATTTCAATGTCGAATGACACCATCCGCTCTCATATTGACGATCTGAACCAGAGTATGAAACGGAGATTGATTTCAAAAATTAAGAAGTCACCTTTCTTTGTGTTGAGGGATCTCCCCTTTTTACACAAATGGACTCACCCAGGGTATATATATATATATACTACCGCCAGTGAATACCGGGCAGTACGTTAAGTCAAGTCGGACGGTAGTAGTAGTAGTGGAACGTTGAGTCGGTCGAGTAGTCATAGAGGAGGGTAGCACAAGAGTCACAGTAACGAATGTATTATTACGTTAATACATTTATTTCCTATATTCATTCTTGGCGTTTGTTATTATTTGATACCGGATTTCATCCCGGAATTCACAACAACTTGGCGACGAGGATATCGAACTCACACGGGAAGGAAAAAAAAAAGAATCAAAATTCTCCCTCGTTGTCCACAACAACTTGGCGACGAGGATTTCGAACTCACACGGGAAGGAAAAAAAATTCTCCCTCGTCGACCACAACAAATTGGCGACGAGGTAGTTGAACTCACACGGAAGGAACACAAAACAAAATTCTCCCTTGTTGTCCACAACAACTTGGTGACAAGGAATTCGAACTCACACGGGAAACGAAAGCGACAAAGTTAAAAGAAGAATTACATAATCAATTCCCAGAAGTATTTTCGAACTTGTTGGGACGATGTAACAAATTTGCAGCTAGAATTGAATTAAAAGAAAACATCCAACCAGTATCTAAAAAGAAGCGAAACGTGCCGTTTGCTACTATAGAAAAAATCGACAAAGAATTAGAGAGACTTGAACAAACTGGGATCCTTTCAAAAATAGAGTTTAGTGAATGGGCAGCACCAGTAGTCTATGTAAAAAAGAAATCAGGAGAAATCTATGTATGCGCAGATTTCTCCACTTTTATAAAGCTATAAAAGACCATCATTACCCATTACCTAGCCCGGAGGAAATATTTACTAAGCTGAACGGCGGGAAAGTATTTTCTAAAATAGATTTAAGCGAGGCTTATGTGCAGAGCCCAGTACAAGAGAGTACAGAAATTCTATGTATTGATACGCACAAAGGACCGTACAAATTCAACAGACTACCATTTGGGGTGAAAGTTGCACCGGCAATTTTTCAACAGACAATGGATACAATGCTCATAGGCCAGAATTTTGCGCCCGCTGACTTGGACGATATTCTAATTAAAAACGACAATGTTGAAGAGCATGCATCGCACATAAAGGAAGTTTTCAAAAGACTTCAGGACTTTGGGTTTAAAGTAAAAGGAAAAAAATGTGATTTTTTCTTAAATGAAATCAAATACTTAGGTCATATAATTAATGAATGTGGCAGAAAGCCGGATCCAGACAGGGCATCTGCGATAAATAATATACCGGAACCAAAAAATGTCGCAGAATTACAAAGTGTTCTTGGCCTAGCAAACTACTACGGCGAATTTATTGAAAATATGCACAGATTGAGCCCCTCCCCCTCAACGAATTACTAAAAAAAGAGAACAAATGGAATTGGACAGAAGACTGTTAGAAAGCGTTTAAGGAGATAATACAAAAATTAACTTCGGAGTTAGCACTAACTCATTTCGACCCAAAACTAGAAACTATTATCGCGAGTGACGCGAGCTCACACGGAGTAGGAGCTTGTATTCTTCACAAGATCAGAGATGGCACAAAAAAACCCATAGCTCACGCATTGAGATCATTGTTACCAGCGGAGAGAAATTATTCGCAGATTGAAAAGAAAGCACTAGGCATAATATTCGCCGTAACTCGTTTTCACAGATATATATATATATATATATATAGGAGAGAGTTTACGCTTCAAATGGACCACAAACCTCTTCTTACGATTTTTGGATCAAGAAAAGGATTACCAATCTATACAGCTAACAGACTGCTAAGATGGGGAACTACGTTACTGAACTACAATTTCAAACTTGAGTTCTTACCATCGAAGAAAATTGGCACGCTGATGGACTATCGCGATTCATACCTGCAAAATGCGAACCGCTGGAAGACTCGGTAATAGCGGCGATACAAGCCGAAGATGAAATCAGTAAAGTGTTATACAATACAGTAAAGGAACTACCTGTGACCTTGCTAGAGATAAGAAGAGAAGCGGAAAAGGATGAATTTATTCAGAATACCAAGAAAAAAATAGAAGAAAAGGAAAGGAATTTAGCAGACAGCTTCTCAATTTGTGATCGCATATTATTATATAACGAAAGAGTGGTCATACCAAAATCGTTACAAAGGCGGATTTTGAAGGATTTTCACTTAGGACATCCAGGAAAAAAACGGATGAAAGCACTTATGAGAAGTTTCGTCTACTGGCCTAACATGGACAATATTATGCAAATGGTGGAAAGATGTAAAGGCTGTGCGGCTGCGGCAAAAGCACCACCTGCTATACAGAAACCATGGCCTAAGGTGGACAGACCTGGGTCCAGAATACATGTGGATTATGCGGGACCCATAGAGGGTTACTACTACTTAATAACAGTAGATAGTTTCAGTAAATGGCCAGAAGTTTTTAGATTCAAACCCCCGACGACAGAAAATACTATAAACTGTTTACATGAATTATTCGCGAGATTCGGCGTCGTGGATTGCTTGGTAACTGATAACGGTACACAATTTACCTCCAGCGACTTCAAAGAATTCTGTGAGACATACCAAGTAAAGCATATTAAGATAGCTACGTACCACCCACGGTCTAACGGGCAAGCTGAAAGATTCGTAGACACACTAAAGAGAGCTCTAAAAAAGCAGAGGATGTACCGACAGAAAAAGCTATGCAACAGTTTCTCCAAGTATACAGAATAACACCTAACGGGAACACACCATCTGGTCTTTCACCAGCGGAAGTGATGTTTGCCCGGAGAATACGATCTGTGTTTGATAAGTTATTGCCGAACAAGAACAAAAACCAGCATACACCTATAGTACCCAAGAGATCATTTAAACCAGGAGAAGGGGTTTACTTCAGAATGTACAGGAACAATATGGCTTACTGGGAACCTGGCACAATAATTAACAGACTAGGAAATGTGATGTACACAGTACAAGGCGTAAAGTTTACCCACAGAAGACATATTGACCAAATACAAAAAAGACGGGTTGAGGAGCCAAGCTCGTCATCTACAGAAAATGACGATTCAATGGATGCAATCTTTGAAGCTTTTGAGATTCAAAGACCACAGGAAGACACAGAAAGTAGGTCAAACAGGAAGAGAAAATTTACCGAACCTCTGATTATCGACCATAAGAGGAAAAAATACTAATTCCCCCCAAAAGGGATCCAAGGAGGGGGGTATTGAAGGATCTCCCCTTTTTACACAAATGGACTCACACAGGGTATATATATACTACCGCCAGTGAATACCCGGCAGTACGTTACGTCAAGTCGGACGGTAGTAGTAGTAGTAGTAGCATGTTGAGTCGGTCGAGTAGTAATAGAGGAGGGTAGCACAAGAGTCACAGTAACGAGCACTTTAGACTCAGTAAGAAGTCATACAGCGATACGTCGATACCAAAGACTATCTATATATATTTGTCTACTAACCCGCATTCCTGGAACTACTAACCTGTATTACCAGTTTGTATTATTCCGTTAATACATTTATTTCCTATATTAATTCTTGACGTTTGTTATTATTTGATACCGGATTTAATTCCGGAATCCACAACACTTTGCAATCCAAATGGATGAATCAACGCATGTTGCAAATCTTTCTCAATTGTTGGTCTTTGTGAGGTACATCTACGAAGAGAAAATTGAGGAGGTTTTTCTGTTTTGCCAACCGCTCGAAACAAGCATCAAAGCTGAAGATGTCATGCACTTAATTTGTTATTTGAATTGGTTTTGCTTGGTTGGAGTGTGCACGGATGGAGCACTTGCAATATTAGATCCAAGATCCGGATTAGTTATCCTCGTCCAGCAAAAGAATACACTAGCCCAATCTACTTACTGTGTGTTTCACAGAGAAGCAGTGGCATCAAAAGATCTTCCAAGAGTCTTTCGTGATGACTTGTCGATCGTGATTAAAGCAGTCAACTACATCAAAGGTTCCGCTCTTAACACAAAGTTGTTTCGGCGATTCTGTCAAGATTTGGAAGCAGGACAAGATGTTGTCATGAAACCACTTTTGCTTTCTCTTTCATTTTGGCGACATTTTTGGGAGGGGCGAAATAACTTGGTTGGCTGTTTGAAAGGGAGAATGACCGAAAAACTTTTAGAAACACTGAGCTGTAAGAATCTAGCTTCATATGGCACGTCACTTCAGGAGGTAGGCAATCATAGCTCTCCACAACTCCCTTCCTTTTTTTACTATCCATTTACTTAACCTAATCAGTTACCATCAGCTTCACTTTCCATTAGCGTGTGCTAAATTCTTTTCTCTTGCCTTTCCTAATATACTCTAAATTCACTTCTCTTGCTTTTTACTGCGAGTCAATTTCTATTCTCTTGCCTTTTATTGCATGTTAAATTCTCTTCTTTTGCCTTTTACTAAATGTTAAATTCTTGCCTTTTATTGGGTATTAAATTATCTTCTCTTTTCTTTTACTGCGTATTAAATTCTTTTCTCCTGCTTTTTATTACGTGTTAAATTCTTTTCTCCTGCATTTTATTGCGTGTTAAATTCTGTTGCCTTTTATTGCCTGTTAAATTCTCTTTTCTTGCCTTTTATTGCCTGTTAAATTCTCTTTTCTTGCCTTTTATTGCCTGTTAAATTTTTTTCTCCGGCTTTTTATTGCGTGTTAAATTCTCTTGCCTTTTATTGCCTGTTAAATTCTCTTCTCTTTCCTTTTACGCCGAGTTAAATTCTCATCTCATGCCTTTTACTGCGTGTTAAATTCTCTTCTCTTGCCTTTTTCTGCGTGTTAAATTCTCTTTTCTTGCCTTTTATTGCATGTTAAATTCTCTTCATTTGCCTTTTACTATATGTTAAATTCTTGCCTTTTATTGGGTGTTAAATTCTCTTCTCTTGCCTTTCATTGCGTATTTAATTCTCATCCCCATCCTTTTACTACGTGTTAAATTCTCTTCTCTTGACTTTTACTGCGTGTCAAATTCCCCATGCTCTATCACAAAAAATTTAGCCCTATCTTGTTAGCTTTTTTGTAGTTATATTCTCGTTATAACTTCTTTATTTTTCCCATGAACTCTCCCTGGTATTCTTAATATTCATTGTCTGTAGAACTATATCACTTCAAGTCTCTTCTTACTCTGTAAGCAATTTTTCCAGCATTTACTGTGATATACGAGATTAGATAGCACTCCTTTCTATTTTTCTATTGACATTTTCCCGTCTCTTAATAATTTGCGTAATTTCTAAAAAGCTGCTGTCGCTATTCCTATGTGTGTTAAGATCCTGTGCTACACTTTCCACTATAGATAGCTAAATTTCCGCACTTGCTTGATTTTCTATTACCACCCCCGATATGTAACTGGCATTGCCCTTTTCACTGACTACCATGTATTCTTGTTTTTCTTAGAGTTAATGGTTTGTCATTTCTTCTTGCTTTACGCGACTGCCTTTTCTAAAAGTTCTTTCGATTAAAAAGTGAAAGAAACAAGTATAAATATTTTAAATTAATACTTGTTAGCTTCTTTTTCTTTCTTTCGTCTCTCTCGGTATCAACCAATTTAACGGGTCTGCAATCCAATTGTATCACGATCCTCAATCAGGGATGGAAACAGTCATTTTACTTTTTTCTTCGTTTTTAACTTTCATTCTGGGCGGAATAAAACAAAGTGGGTGGTAGGACGATGTGAAAAAAGTGTGGGTATGGGACCGTAGTCACCAAGGGAGACAAGATTTTGTAATGTTGAAATAAAGAGCAATAAGTGTTGAAGGAGGGGGGAAAGAAAGGTTGGTAGCGGTGGTGGATAATTATACGGGTGGTTGATACTTGGAGAGCAGGATGCTGGATACTTGGGGTCTCCGTTTCAATTCGCTAAGGGAGGAGATGGCAAATCAGTCAACCGACTGACTGAAGGAGCGAATGAGACACGTTAGAACTCTACTCAGATCAGAACCATATGCCATTAGCAATGACAGCCTTTCTTGGCAAGCTTTTCTTCCTGTCACACTTTTAGTTCCTCTGCTGACTTATATTATTTACATCAACCCTTTTCAGAGCAGCTCGTATTCATATTCTGTAGAAAATGGGGATTTTAATGTTTAATAAGATAATTTTTTTAATTGTAATGTTTCATAAGATCTTTATTCTTTCTATATATTCAGACTTTTTTTTTTACAATTGATAGTTATTTTCACTTTCTGCTTTACTACCAATCTATAAGTTCCTGAACTTTCCTTGCTATGTCTATCATCATCTCGGTTTCATCTGCGTATCTTACATTGTTACCTGAGAATAATCGGCATCATGCAATGCAAGAAAAAGTTAACATACCCAGAAGATCGAAACGAAGCGTTGAAAATCATCTCGCGGATTGGTAATTTTAGTAACTTGGATGTGTAGCTTCTGTGTACAATTCGCTAGTCGAATAAGAAGAAATTGTACTTTTGAACAGTAACGGATAATTTATCCAGTGAGACAAGCTAGATAACCATTATATCACGTCAAAGTGCTTAAATTGTCTAGACTATATACCCAAACACGTATAAAAAAAACCCAAAAAAACCCAGTTCCTTCTCGTTCGTGCGCATGTGCACTCGCATCAACATAAACATCACTTAAACTCCTAAAGGATGAAACGCGTCACACGAAAAATCTTTCCACTTTGTCATTGATTTTCTAATATATAAAGAAACCTGAGAATTTTTTACTATGGCATGTTTCGTCGAACAGATACTCCAGTGTTATAAGTAAAAAAATAAATTTATTTTACAAGAACAAAATCTGAACTACAGGACGAAACGAGACTAACGTTAAACATCTGAAAGTTTGATATTTTTTAATGTGAGCTGCATTGTTATATAAATTATATTTGAATTTCTAATTAGATGAACACACGGGCACACATACACACACGCACACACACACACACACGCACACACACACGCACACACGCACACGCGCGCGCGCATATATAGAGGCCCTTAGAACAGTTGGTAGGGTGTTCGCTTGACAACCTAACTGTCAGGGTTTCAATTCTCGGTAGTGGATGCGCACTGCTGATGAGTCCCAAATATAGGACGAAACGGCCGTCCAGTGCTTTCTGCATTCTGTGACAGTGCTTTCTGCATTCCGTTGAGGTTTCAGACTCGATGAATTACTTAATTACATTTATCAAATCCTCCTAATTATTACTTATATATATATATATATATATATATATATATATATATATATATATATATATATATATATATATATATATATATGTTAGATTCTCCGAATGATGCCAAATCAGCCGGGTTTCGATCCCGGCTGGAAGCAATCGGGTGTCTTGCCACACTGAGGAGCTGTGATACAGCGAAACAGACTGTCTATGGATGACAATATATGCTCCTGAAAATTATTTTCCGTTGACCACTATGGGGAGAAAGCGAGAATTTTTGAACAGTGACTACTTTTGCTACTAATGCAAGACTCTCCTACTGAATTGAGTCCTCTCGGTCACTGGTGAGTTTGTTTAAAAAATAAATACGCTAAAATTCACCTTCCTCTATGCCGTGCGCCGATAGCTTAGGGGTAGATGCTTCGACTGATGCCAAACCCGACTGGAAGCAATCGAATGTCTAGCCACACTGATAAGCTGTGATACAGGGAAACAGTCTGTCTGTGGATGACTATAAATGCTGACTAGTTTTTGTGTGCTTAACGGTCACCATTTGACTCGAATTCAATTTATCAAACATTCGATGCATCCAAATAACACTAGCCTAAGAGAAATATATTATAATTAATACACTCGGTTTTAGACACTAGGCCAGTGGGGTACCCGAACATTTTTTTTCTTGGCCGCATTTTCGGAATTAAAATTTGTTCGCGTCTCACCCAATTTTATGTGATAAAAATAAATTTAAAAATAAAAAAAAAAAAACGAGAGAAGGAGATAATCGCAGATTTGAAGTCAGATCATTATCATTGATAACACTCTCTTCCAGTTTACTGAGCCTACTTACTATATTCCTAATACGTGATATAATACAAAAATATCACAATAATTATTCATAACTATTTATACTGGGACTCATATATTATGAAAGTCCGACAATTATTTTAATATATTTATTGTTTATATATTATTTTTATAGATAAAAATACTTAAGTAAATGCTCTATTTATAATAAAGAGCATTGACAACATATACTAGCCTAAATGTCCGAGAAATCTCATAGAATATATGTGTCCCCGACAGGAATCAAACCTGTATTCTAAACCGTCATATAGCCTGACTACAATTTAGCTACAAAGAAAGCGTCTGGTTAGCAAGGTGGAATTAAACTACAAATTTCCCAAGATTTTCTATGAGATTTCTTGGACATTCAAGCCGGTAAATGTTGTTAATATTGTTTATTTGCTTAAATATTTGTATCTATAAAAATAACGTATAAACAATAAATATATTAAAATAACTGGGACTCATGCATGCAATTACAAGTAATCCATAATAATATTTAAAATTTTCAAATCATTTATTTTTGCTATATGAAGTTTTTGAGACTGTTTCTAAATCTTTGATTGTCATTCAATCATTTCGCTTCAGCTGTTATCCTCTTCCGCTGCAACCGTTTGTGAAGCACTGATCTAGGCATTTGTTGAATTGACGATAACATCAATACAAAGAGAATGCCGCATTGTCACTACAAATAGTGTGGTTCGTTTTTGGTCTGATTGGCTGTCAGCAGTGGGTAATAAAAACGACGCGCTAATGTTGCATCTACATATTTTGGGGAGTTGTTGGGAGGAATAGAACTCTTTAGGTTACATTTTAAAGTGCTTACTGCGGAATTGCTTACTTTCCAGATGACTACACTTCATAATGGTGATACATTTAGAAGTGCTAAATTAATTCAGATTCAATTATCTCTAGTCTGATTATATATAATCTTTTATGTAGTAGTAGTAGTCGGTATGTTGTTATGTACTGATGGACGAACTCTGTGGATTTTCAAGGCTTTATGTTTAGCGCCAAGTATTAGTTGTCTCGGATACGAAAGGCTGGAGAAGGTATACCCACGAACTTGAATCGAATAATTCTATACCTTTTCTAGACATACTACTTAATAGAAATAATAACAAACTAGAATTCAAAGTATATCGTAAAACCCACATGCAAAAACGACTATTTACACTTTTACTCTCACAATGATACTAGGACTAAGAGAGGTGATATTATTGGATTTTACTTGAGAGCTCTGCGAATCTGTTCAGCAAAATATTTAGATGACGAATTTAGTTATATCGAGGATACCTTCTCCAGCCTTTCGTATCCGAGACAACTAATACTCGGCGCTAAACATAAAGCCTTGAAAATCCACAGAGTTCGTCCAATCTTTTATGTGTTGTGTTACTTCCGGATATGGACGATCATGGCTCTCTACTACTTCCCGTCCCTTATAGCTCTAGGCAACGTTTGACTCGACGATCGCTCTTTTTCTCTGTCATCCACACATACGGACGCATTATGTAGGTTACTCGCTGCTTCCCTCTGTTCCAACTGGCTTTAGCTGTCCTGTAAGTGTTAAAATCTCTTTCCTTATTGTGTACAGAAATTTTAACTCTCTTTCTAATTTTAAGTTCCGGTTTTCTTTAAAGCTTTCTCGTTACTCACATGTTCTGTCCATGGTATTTCAACATCTGTCTATAGAAGCACTTTTCTGTTGCTTGGCGTCTTTTACAGCCATAAAAGTAGATAGATAGAGCATAGCAGTTCAGCACTCTGTCCTTTGCTTTTAATAAAACTTTTCTACGTTTCTCTTCAGGTTCTGAAAGACATCTTCCTCTATTTCAATTCGCCCTCAGGTTTCTGCGTCACGTTAATTACCTTATTTATAATAAAGGATAGATTTTCATATTTTAAGAAAGCATTGTTTCATTATATATATTTTTGTTTCGTTTTCATGCAGGACAGAATCTGCTCCAGTAGAAATAAAAGAAGAAATAACTGAACAGTAATAACAAGAAAACAGAACAAGATGTCTCAGGATATAGACAACGGGTCGAGAAGAATTTACACGCGTAGATTAAATTAAGAATTCATTTCGGAACTCTTGGGAGTTTATTCAGATCGACCGACACCTGAAGAAGGTTAGAGGACACATCAATCGAAATGTGAAAATAAAAAAAATGAGGATATTAGTTTGAATCAAAATAACTTTTCATCCCAGAAATTCAGCCGAATAATATAAATTTAAATGAATCTTGTGATTTGAACGGGCACGCTACAGATAAGTTATTAAGATACATATCTACTACACCAGCGTTAAGCATCTAAGGAAAAGTTGAGTTTTTATTGTTTGCAATTGTTTCAAGAGTCTTATCTATTTTTATTAAACAATATTTGATGCATTACACTAATTAAGGAGAAAAATGGTAATTAAAATCCACATATTTCAAATTTTTATGATATTACATTTTAACACTTTAATATTTCCGATTACGTATTAAAAGCAAATGTAAATTACAATAAATTTCTGTTCTAATCTAAAATTTTATTTAAGATTTAGCGACGCGTTTGTAAGAAAAACAAAACCCAAATAATTACGGGATTATTTCTATTTAGATATGAAAAAAATTAATATAATAAAAAAGCCGTCTATTATTCATACTGTTATGGTACAATATTCTCGCACCATTGTTATGATCCAAGGTTAGGACCAAGGAAGAACAACACGAACACAAGAGTAGGAATAACAAAGATATATTACACAGAATAATAATACGAGATGTTGAAGCTGTTAGTATGACTGTCAATCTGGTTTGGAGTGAACTAGTATTGGCTCGACTCGATTCCGTCTCGATTCGTCCCTTCGTCTCCCTTGAGAGGCGCAGTCTTTATAGTGTCAGGAATAGTTCATTGTGTCGTTATAGGTAAGATCCCATAACACCCCCTCCCAAAGCTTTTGCCACGCAGGGGTCTTTAATATTTTTTCCTCTTCGGATTAATCATCAAAGGCTCTGTAAATTTTCTTTTTCTGCTCGATTCTCGCGGTTCTGACATTGCTTGAGGCCTTTGCATATCGAATGTGTCGAATATTGCGTCCACCACTTCTTCCTCTTCCTGAGGTGGACCGTTAGAATCCTCTAACAGCCTCTTTCTGATTTAAGTGCCTTTTATGTGAGAACTTCGGACCCTAAATTATGTAAACGAAGTTCCCGATTCGTTTCTCTATTTTACCTTGCTCCCAGTAGGATGTATTGTTTTTGTACATTTTAAAAAAACTTTCTCCCCTGGGTTAAATTTTCTATTTGGTACGAACGACTTTGGTGATTGTTTTGTCTGTTTTGGTAATAATTTGTTGAATACCGATCTAATTTTTCGGGCGAACATCACTTCCGCGGGTGATAATGCCGATGGCGTAGTACTGTTCGATGTAATTCTATATACTTGCAAGAATTGTTGTAAAGCCTTTTCTGTTGGTACGTCATAAGCTTTTCTTAGTGCCCTTTTTAATGTATCTACACATCTCTCCGCTTGCCCGTTTGATCTTGGGTGATATGGCGGGGATTTGATGTGTTTCACAAAATTCTTGAAAATCCGCAGATGTAAATTGTCTCCCATTATCGGTGACTAGACAATCAACCACTCTGAAACAAGCAAACAGATCGTGAAGGCAATCAGAAGTAGGTTTTCTACAACGAAATACTTCTGGCCATTTGCTGTAACTGTCTACTACAATCAAATAGTAGAAACCATCTAATGGACCTGCGAAATCTACATGGATTCTCGACCACGGTCGATCTGCCTCCTTCCATGGCTTATGGATGATCGGCGGTGCTTGGCTGCTAAGGAACTGCCCTTGCATTTGTCCACCATATGTGGGATATCTTGATCCATGTTTGGCCAATATACGTAACTTCGCATTAAGGATTTCATCCTGTTCTTTCCTGGGTGGCCCATGTCGAAATCCTTGAGGATTCGCCTTTGTAGCGTTTTCGGGATTACTACTCTTTCATTATATAGTAGAACATTATCACATAACGAAAAACTGTCTGATGTATGCTTATTTTTTCTGCAATTTTTGTTTTCATTTTCTTTATAAATTCATCATTCACGGCTTCATTTCTTATTTCCTGTAATGTGACGGAGAGGTTTCGAATTGTACTACATAATGATGTTCTAATATCTTCCTCATGTCGTAGACCTGCAATTACGGAATCTTCTAATGGCTCCGTTTCCTTTGGCATTAGTCTCGAAAGACCATCTGCGTGCCCGATTTTGTTTGATGGAAGATACTCCAATTTAAAGTTATAGTTCAATAAAATTGTACCCCATCTTAGCAATTTAATAGCAGTGTAGACAGGTAGACCTTTCTTTGATCCAAATATTGTCAATAACGGCTTGTGATCCGTCTGGAAGGTGAAAAATCTGCAGTAAATATATCTGTGGAATCTCGTAACCGCAAAAATAATCTCCAGCACTTCTTTTTCGATTTGCGAGTAATTTTGTTCGGCTGGTAGCAATGTTCTTGACGCATGCGCGATGGGTTTTAGTGTCCCATCCGGCATTTTATGAAGTATATATGCCCCAACACCGTAGGCACTCGCGACTATTATTTCCAATTTTGGGTCATAAAATAAATCTGCTGTTAGAGTTTTAATGATCGTCAAAAGTTTTCTGACATTCATCTGACCATTCACAAACTTTTTCCTTCTTCAACAGTTCGTTTAGGGGTGCGCGTAATTTGTGCAAGCTAGGAATAAATTCTTGATAATAATTTACTAAGCCCAAGAAGCTTTATAATTCTGCTACATGTTTTGGAGCCGACATTTTTTTTTTTTTTTTTTGCCGTGGCCCTTTCTGGATCTGGTCTTCTTCCTTCTTCGTCAATAATATGGCCCAGATATTTTATCTCCTTCATAAAGAAGTCACATTTATTTTCTTTTACCTTAAAACCGTTGTTCTGTATTCGCCTGAAAACCTCTTGAACGTGTTCCCAGTGTTGTTCAATATTTTTGCTATTAGGATGTCATCAAGGTATGCAATCGTGAAATCCAGTCCGCCTAGCATAGTATCCATTATTTGCTGAAATATCGCCGGCGCGACCTTGATCCCGAATGGTAGTCTCTGTAACTTATATAACCCTTTATGTGTGCTTATTCACAACAACCTCGAGCTTTCCTCATCTACTGGTACTTGTAGGTATGCTTCGCTCAAGTCTATCTTTGAGAAAGATTTTCCTCCGTTCAATTTTGTGAAAACTTCCTCTGGACTAGGGAGAGGATAGTGATAATCCTTAATCGCTGCATTCAATCCCATCGAGAAATCAGCGCATACTCGTATCTCACCCGATTTCTTTTTCACGTAAACCGTAGGTGAAGCCCATTGACTATATTCCACCTTTGTCAATATACCGGTTTTCACGAGTCTATCCAACTCTTGGTCTATTTTTTCTAATGATGCAAAAGGTACATTTCTTTTCTTCTTGAAAATGGGTTGTACACTTTCTTTTAGTTCGATTTTTGCCGCCATTTTTTTACACCTCTCGAGGCCGACTGAAAATACTTCGGGATAAATCTCCTTTAATTTCTCTGTCTCGGTCGATAAACTTTTCACTTTTTGGCAGAACGTACTTATCGGTAAATCTCAGAGGTCAAATTTCTGCATCCAGTCAGTTCCAAATAAATTTTCCGTATTTTTTAGAACACACATTTTTTAATTTTTTGGTCATTCCGTTGAATGTCAGATTTGTGATAACTTCCCCCTCGAATTTGATGTTTCTCATGTTACCGACCTGGCTATTTTATCGGTTCTCAACATGGTCGGTTTGTTTAATTAAGAAATTTATAAACAGGGATCATAACATTCATTTACAGGTTCGGGGTTAATGTCAATTATTAAATTTGTTTGCGAAGATGTATTCTCGCCATTTATATCATTAACTTCAATATCTGTTTTTTGTATGAATGATTCATGTCATGTAAATTGAACTGCACCACACTTGATATTAAAATAACTGATCCGGAGTGCAACTTTCGGATAATAACTGTAACATTCGTCTATTTATTGAACAATTTAGTTCATGCCACATTGACTGAAAAACCAACCAGTACAAAAGAATTCTCCTATTACCATATTAGTACAAAAATGCACAATCTTAAAATTTAAAAATTCAACCTCAGCGTTGCGACCGCTCGCTCGAAAATTAACAATAATACATTTCTTAAAAACATCTTTCTGATTACACATATTCTTTCGTTGTCCTGTTATTACCTGAATGTAAAAAACAAATATATTTTCATATCTGAGGATATCTGCAGGAACAGATGAAAGCTCGTAAAATTTTTTTAAAAAGACCTTATACAACTGGAATTTATAAACAGGGATCATAACATTCATTTACATGTTCGGGGTTAATGTCAATTATTAAATTTGTTTGCGAAGATGTATTCTCGCCATTTATATCATTAAGTTCATTATCTGTTTTTTGTATGAATGATTCATGTCATATATATATATATATATATATATATATATATATATATATATATATATATATATATATGTAATAGGCCGGCGAAAGAAATTCAACAGAGAAAAAACAACAAAATTAATAATATTGATAATAAGACGAATAATATTTGTATATCACAAGGCCTTTTGACTGCCAAATGGAAGCATGATGATAAAGATATCAGACACGCCTGTGTCCTTCTTCAACGTGACAAGAAAAGAAAAATGAAGTGGAGCTTTCTTTTCCGGGATTTTCCCAATGTGTTATATTACTGGAGAGAGCGTATAATTTTGGTCTCGTTGTTTACCACGATTAGGGTTGTATGGATTTTTCTTTACTATCTGTTATGGATTCCGGGATGAATCCGATATCAATGAATAACAAACGCCAGGAATGGATAAGGAAAATAAATGTATTAACGTAATAATGCAAACTGGTAATACGGGTTAGTAGATCCAGGAATGCGGGTTAGTAGCAATAATATATATACAGTCTTGGTATTGAAGTATCGCGGTATGACACCTTACTGAGTCTACGTGCTCGCTAACGGTGACTCTTGTGCTACCCTCCTCTATTACAGACTGTCCGGGTATTCACTGGTAGTAGTATATGTATACCACGGGTGAGTCCATTTGTGTAAAAAGGGGAAACCCCTCAATACTATCATATATATATATATATATATATATATATATATATATATATATTATACGATTATGGTGGTATGGATTCTTCTTTATTATCATATATATATATATATATATATATATATATATATATATATATATATATATGATAGTGAAGAAAAATTCATACAACCCTAATCGTGGTACAAAAGTTAATAAAAATGAACACGCTACCACCTACCACCCCTTGACTGCATGATTGGATTTTTCTGTATCATTGGAAACAGTGAGTTATGAATTTTTCTGTGTGATTAAAACTCAGTCAAATTTTAAAATGTGTTACTCCAAAATTCGTTTGAGGATGAAATGGAACTAATGTTTTTAATTTAATTACAAAATTAACTTTGAAGTTTTAGCTTCCATTTTTGAAACATGGTTATTACTGTGTAGCGAAAAAAAACATATTTTAAATCAGTTAATTTATAATACATATATATATATATACGCACATATATAATTATACGCACACACACACACACACACATATATATATATATATATATATATATATATATATATGTATGTATATATATATATATGTATGTATTAGAATGGATTTTTATTAATACCCGATAAATACTCGTATTTGAGTAGGCACCCTGTTTATATATTAAACAGTATATTTATTTATTTTTACCTACCGTCCTGAATGTTTGAGAAATGTTATGAAGATAAATTTTCGCTCTTCGGCAGAAATAGAGGCGGCCACCTTTTAGCCCGGTGCGCCTTACCGCTTGGCTACGAAAAGACAAAAATACGCGAAGACAATTTCAGGCCGGTAGGTGAAAATGAATAAATGTATTGTTTAATA
Organism: Acanthosepion esculentum; assembly: GCA_964036315.1. Lineage (NCBI taxonomy): Eukaryota > Metazoa > Mollusca > Cephalopoda > Sepiida > Sepiidae > Acanthosepion > Acanthosepion esculentum. The sequence continues at coordinate 80,131,712 of OZ038491.1, read as the reverse complement.
TAAAGGGTGTTTCAACAGTCTAAGTCACATTCTAAGAACTCTTATATCATGAACTACAAATGGCAGCATGTTTGGACTGGTACCATTTAAAAGCTAAGTTTTCTTGGTTTTTCTTGTTAATTTAATTTTAATTTAATTAACCCTCGCCATGAATTTTGCACAGAAATGCTGAAGAGGTTAGAAGACAGATTTGTTGACTGGCTTGTTTTTAGTGATGAAGCGACCTTCCACGTAACTGGTAAAATTAACAAGTATATGGCGAACTGAGAATCCTTATGTAACTCTTGAGCATTTGCGACATTCCCCTAAGGTAAACGTGTTCTCTACCATACCAAAGAACTGTGTGTATGGACCATTCTTCTTTGAAGGAGGAACAATCAATGGTGAGGAGTACCTTGTCATGCTGCAAAACTGGTAGATGGAAAAATTGCATGAGGAGGAGTCTGCAAACTTCCTTTTCCAACAGAATGGGGCAACATCTCACAGGAGTCTTAATGTTTGGCAGTATCTAAACAACACTCTGCCTGAAAGGTGGATCTCCAAACCTTAGGCCACATGAATTTGTCACATGTCTATGTGACTTCTCCCTCTTTGAGTATGTGAAAGGCTTCGCGTACGTACCTACTCTTCCCAGAAACGTGGATGATCTGAAGACGCTAATAACTGAAGACTTGGCAACCATCGACATCGACAATGCTATGCTTGGTCGCGTTTGGCAAGAATTGGATTATCGTTTGGATGTGAGTCGTTTAACCCGCAGTGCTCACACTGAACACCTGTAAAAACCTATATTGAAACGTGAAAATATTAGATTTCAGGAAATATAAATTGTGTTTTGATATCCTCAATAGTTATTACGATATACAGTGTTGTAATGTGACACAGACTTTTTAAACAACCCGTATAAACGGAGCGCCAACGCAAATACGTGTATCCACTAATAATAACGTTTAAGGCGATAAAAAATCAGTCGGATTAATAAAAATTCATTCTAGAAAATTATATTTGTTTGAATACGAAACTGCGTGCAGATATAAAATTTCGCTTGAAAGCATGAAACTAGCTTTGCCTGAATGTCTGGTCTCTTCGTGACCAAGCGTTAAGGCACATCAGGCTAAAAGGTGGCTCCCTCTAGCCAGTGGGACGCAGATTCGATTCCTGCTGAAGAAGGAATATTTGTCTTTAATAATATATTTCGAACATTCGGGTCAGTAGGTGAATATACCTATATCTATAATCCTCAAAATGTGTGTGTGTGTGTGTGTGTGTGTGAGTGTGTGTGTGCGTGTGTGTGTGATAGGATGTTGTTTATGCGTTTCCACAGTTTTCATCCGATTTCGATGAAATTTTCTTTGTTTGATAGATAATTCTTCAGTGCCGGTTTTGAGTCCAAATTGCATAGAAAAAGCATTACAACCTTCAAGTTGAAAAATCGAAAAAACTTAGTTTTTACACTTATCGTAAAAATCAAAGGCAAGATTTAGTGTCTGTATAGAACAACGTACAATCAATTTAGAGAATTGAAATCTAACGCAAAAGATTATTAGAATTATAAAAAAATTATATTATAAATAAATAAAAATTATATTATAAATAAAAATCATCATTATTATTATTATGACGGTCCATGGAATAGGTTCCTTCCTTGCAAGATTGAGAAAACAAAAACGGCCCTTTTCAGGGACACTGCCCATTCAAATTGTTAACCTCCCCATTTGGGGATGTGTATCAGTTTCACACAATTGTTGTTACTAATATTGATTTTCGGGTGGGTTGACTTTAAACTTAAACTGCTCCAATTTTCATATATATATATATATATATATATATATATATATATATATATATATATATAGATAGATAGATAGATAGATAGATAGATAGATAGATATATATTAGTGAAAAAAAAGAGAAAAACCTTTACTCAATGATGTTCACTCTAGGTAGAGGGTTACAGAGACCCAATTTATTGTTATATGTGGGGAAGGTATCCATTGACCAGGTTAAGATCGTAATGATCGATGAAGCATCCACTTGGTTATATATATATATATATATATATATATGATATTATATATATATATATATATATATATATATATATATATATATATATATATATATATATATATATATATATATATATATATATGATATTATATATATATATACATATATATATATTACCTTCGGGGTTTCGCATCATCACTTGAAGCTAGTAGCAACAATGGGGTGCGCGTGTTTTTTTTTTGTCTATTTTAAATTGTATTCTCACTATTTCGATTTTAATATCTTGTCGAAACTATACATTTAGTTCTATCCCTATCTGTTTAGCGATTTGAGCGAGGTTTACTTTTCACATAACGTACAGATAGTAAACTGATCCAAGGCAGACAGTCGAGAAGCGACATTTTCATCGAAATATAGTGCGCATATACTATACTAATGCAAGGCAAGGCGTACAGATATTCTGATCTTAGACAGAAATAGCGATCTATAAATAAATAATCTAGTCGTTATTGACGGGTATTATGCTAGTTTATAATAATTCCAAAATAGAGAGCAAAAAATTGCATTAAATATCCTGAAAGATATCAGCAGTCCTGTCATGTTATAATAACTACAGGAAACAGTCTCATTTGAATATATATACATTTATAGATGTCGTATAGCGACGTAGGTGTCAGCGGATATGCATGTTGAATTTCCATGCATGTGAATGCGTCTACGTGCGTGTAAACAGAAATGTTGTGTATATATGAGTCCGAGTTGATATTTCGCACATGTTACTTCTGAATGAGTTGAAATGATTCAAGAATTAACTGACACGCCCTGATCTCCTTTCAAGTTAGCACTTCCATCTCTCTTCTGCATCGGCATTTTCATTCCGATCCATCTTTCTTTAGACCCCCTCCCTCCACTTTTTTTTTCTTTTAAACGTAAAAGAGTGTTTGCGTAGTGCGGCCAGTACTACCGGAGAAGGTGTTCGAGCACTCATACTTTTACACACATATGACGTATACTTAGACCATAATAATTAATTCAAACAAGTCTTATAATAATCGACCCACAAATTCGGTTTAATTTTTTGTTACTACATTTTCCTAGTTTTTGTATAACTTGTCGCAAACCCAGATCAGATTCATTGAGAATCTATCCAAAGTTCATCGTATTTATTTTTTTTTCGTATTTTTACCATCTCTAGCAATTATTAGAAACGTTAATGATCTCAGTGCTATTATATAAAATTATTAGCTTTATTCTTCCATAATTCGAACGCTAAATTTCTAATTTAAATATAAGTGTATCGAATGCAAGTGACATCATTATATTTAAAGACTATACATTTTAGATTTTGTAAAGATTAATCCATTATGTAGCACGAAGCTTGACAGCACCTGAGTACGGATATATTAATTTTATAACATATTTTAAAATGCCATCTAAAGATATATTTAATGTGAATCAGGTTTAATTGTATCATGTGAGCTTCAAACGTTTTTTAGTCTTTCCTTACAGTGAAGATTTCATTTTAACATTGGAGAAGGTTTTGTTCAATTCCAAGAATTCAAAATTCTTCCTTAGACAGTGTCCTATTTTAGTCATAGCAATATTATTGGTCTTGACCTGGCGGCTCGGCTTCGGTCACTTGCCCACCGCCGTAAGGTTGCCTCTCCGCGCCTTTTTTTTTTTTTAATAAATAATTTCATGGCAATTGTTCGGGTGAGCTCTTCGCTATGACACCGAGACTGTATGAATTTAAGCGCAATACGAGACTGGCGGCGAGATCTCATCATTTTACAGTTGAGCTGGCAAAATGTAGCAGTAACTTCTCTTCTAACAGTTTCTTTTCTTGCACTTTTTGCTTGTGGAACTCTCTCCCGGCCCTTTGCTTTCCGACCAACTTTAATCTGCAAAAATGTAAATGCAATGTCAATCGCTATCTACTGTCCTCCTGATTGCTCTTTTATCTTTCCCCTCATCACTCATCTTTCTTGGGGTGATATCAAAAATAAAATTAAAAAAAAAACCTGATGTACTTGCAATTGATAATACAGAGTTATATAAAATATTTATTAAACCCACTGTCTCAGTGGAAACAAAACGACACTTATAGGGCACATAAGGGAGAAAGAGGGCCTTGAAAATTGCAATACTCGCAGGACAGGTTGAAGGCAAGAGGGACAGAAGAAATAATGCATAAACTACCTTGCGAGCTTGAGTAAATGAATCGCAGAACAAGGTGTACGTTAACAAAAATATCAAATTTATTAAGAGCTACAAAGTATAGGAAATTGTATAGAGCTATGAACACCAACGTCCTGAAGGGACACGGTACATAGAAGGATGCTCTCAATACAGCAATAACGTAAGAATGAATGTTTTTAAAAAATAAAATGTACATTTTCAATTAATAAAAATTAATCAAAATAAGGATTTATATTACAAGGCTACCGTATTTGTCGGCATATAAGACGCACCCCAATTTCATCAGAGCAAATCAAGAAAAAATTAGTAATTCGTAAAATTATTTGAAAAGGAAGAGCTTAGGCTACATTTATGAGGTATTATTTTGGTTGAACAAGCCATGATTACAATTAAACGAAAAATAATAAAGAACACGAAGCCAATAAAAACTTTATTATATCCTTTATATGATCTGTACAACCTGCGTGATGTAAACGTTTTATTGGAATAATTAGGATATACAGATTCTGATTGTATTTATACCAATTCAACCAGAAGTTATGGCAAGAAAAATATTAATGAAACAAATATATTTTACAAGTATATAATTTTAATTTATTGCGTATAATTTTAGCGAAACAAATTACTAATATTAAACATGATGAAATTAATATAATGAATATTATCAATGATAACACTTTTAATCTGCATAATAGCCTTTTAAATAATGACAATAGGTATACGAAAATTACTCAAAAGTCTAAGCTAATAGGAGTTGCCAACTAGCTAATTTCGGCTAACTATGGCGAATTTTAAAACTACATATGGGATATAAGACACAGGGGAATTTTAAAAGATATTGTTAGTAAAAAAAAAAAGGTTCACCCTATATGCCGTCAAATACGGTAATTAACTTTTTTTTTTCAACCCGTAACCCATCAGGGTCATAGGGACACCGCATGTACTGCAGCTGCAGTAGCAGTGGTGTTTCCTGAGCAAGATAACCTGACGGAGTCCAAGCCTGGTTTGAATTCAGTTTTTCTTTCTCCTAGGCTGGTTGCCACCTAAGGCTATAGGACCAAGTTTGTCCTGCTATATATCCAAAAGTGGTGTGGGGGATAAAAGATGGCTTCATAGTTTTTCCAAGGTATGAATTACGTAAGTGAATGCAATGAACCCAACTGGAATTCGAACTCGTCTCTCCGATTCCTCAATCCATTACTCTACCATGTTGCCACCGTCGCTTTTAACTTGTTAAATTTCTGTTAATTTACTTTTGAAATTCGCTTATTGGATCCTCTTAATTGGAGATACACTGAATCGACCATTTGTAAATGTGTAAACTCAAGTATTTTCAGATTTGCATCAAATCCGAAACCACAAATAATTTTATCTTTTATAAAGGGAGATCTTCCGGCTATGTTCTCTTTAAAGCAAATACATAAATCAAATTAACTTTCTGCCTGAATTTCTGGGCTGAGGAGTTACCAGTATTTATTTTATTTATACGTGGACTATTGTCCTTAGGTTGATTAAAGCAATGCTTCGTGTATTTGGTAACATAGTAATTGTGAGTTCAATTCCTAGTCCGAGCAATGCATGCTTGGACTCAGCGGAAAACGGGATGAGTAACTGATCAGTACTAAAAAAAGAACTAGACGAGATATCGTTAGATATGGTCAGCAGAACGAAAACAAACACCCTACCTCGTATAAACGGTCTAGTTTGAAATTCCTTGAAAATGGCCGGAAGACGTAAGGGCTGAAACGTTATATTAATAACAAAAAAATAGGTATTTAAATAAACTTTATTATTTAGGCTTTATCAAAATATTTTAGTTTACATCTTTACTAAAGCGTATTTTGTATACATGTGTTACGACTATATATAATTCCACTATATTGTTATCATTGAAAGAGAGAGAGAGAGAGAGAGAGAGAGAGAGAGAGAGAGAGAGAGAGAGAGAGAGATACATGCCAACAAAGTGACACTATGGTACGAAGCACAATATACCTATCATGACACCATGTATGATATAGGTATACCAGACCAAATGTGCGCGATATGATTTTTTAAGAATTTTTTTTATATATATATAAAAGCAGCGCATAACATTGCAGGCGGGGACCCACTTAGAAATAATTTCAGGTCGCTTAACCAAATCCGTTCCGACGGCCACCGATTGGCGGGTGTTCCTAAGTATCTAGACATGACTCCTAAGTTATTTTGACTTCTTCATCCCTACAAACTTAAAAACAAAATCAAAATCCTTACTACCCTCGGCCATAATGTCCCGCTACTATGCCCGCTCATGAACAGATGCACAGTGCGTCAGACACTAGGGGACATACTTAACTGGTTATGGTCATGCTTCTGAGAAGCACATCTGTCGTACTGAACGTGATATTTACTGTAACCCATTGTACTTCAACAGGACAAAACATGCAAAAATTCTTCTTCTTCTTCTTCTTCTTCTTCTTCTTCTTCTTCTTCTTCTTCTTCTTCGTATTATTATTATTATTTTTATTATTCTCCTTCTACTTCTTTATCTTATCATTCTGATTCTTATCATTCTTTTTATCATTCTTCTGATCATTCTTCATCATTTTATCATTTTCTTATTATTATTCTTATCATTCTTTTTCTTATTCTTTTTCTTATCATTCTTCTTCTTCTCATTCTTTTTCTTATTCTTATTCTCATTCTTATTCTTATTCTTTTTCTTATCATTCTTATTCTTATCTTTTTCTTATCATTCTTCTTCTTTTCATTCTTCTTCTTATTATTCTTTTTCTTATCATTCTTCTTCTCCTTTTCATTCTTCTTATTCTTTTTCTTATCATTCTTCTTCTTTTTTTATCCTTCTTCTTTTTCTTATCATTCTTCTTATTATTATTATTCTTTTTCTTATTATTCTTTTTCATATTCTTTTTTGTCATTCTTTTTATTATTCTTTTTCTTGTCATTTTTCTTCCTAGTATTATTATTATTATTATTATTATTATTATTATTATTATTATTATTATTATTATTATTCTCTAATCATAATATCATTACTATTCGTCTGTACGTTTGTTTCATATGTTATAATGCTCGATACAATTATTGAGCATTTGGCAATTTTCATGCATTATTTAAATTGCGCCATAGTGTTGCTGAAACTGCTCACAGAATCCAGAAAGCGTGAGCAAATTATATTATTCTAGCGTACTGCTCCAAACTGGTTAAAGCGTTTTTATAGTGGACATATGCCTCTTGAAATAAAGCAGAGACCAAAATATTAGATGACCAATAATGATCGATTATTATAGATTTCTATATAGCGTTTTAATACTTCATTCGTGTCTTCGGACTGTTTATTTCAATATAATAAACTAGGAGTCGCTTAAATATCCGTGTGTGTTAGTCTTCAAAGAGCTGAGAGAAAAGAAGATCGATGCTAGGAGATAGTTAACTGTTGAGAAATTACAAATTTTAAATAACAATTTGAATTTTATGTTATACATTCTGAATCACGAATACGTGCGCAAAAAATTTAACAGCTTTCAGAATGTGTGCTGAATATGTTTACATTCAAGCCAAACGTTCAAACCGTGAAAGCCTTTCATATTTGATTATAATTTTTTTAAGTATTCATTCCTTCAGTTTGCCACCGTGTGCTCTGAAATTTTCGAAACCTTCGGATACATAAAAATGAAAGAACTTTCACTTCTACAATACATTTCGAAACAAGACAATTATTTGTCAAACACCGATACATCAGCTATATGAAAATAAAATTACATAACATGTCTTATACTTGATACTGTTGCATCCTTTTCTTTTAACGTCAGCGGTCAGAGTTAGAACTCAAAGGTAAAGATTAAAGACGCTCCACTTCTGTAATGAGATCAATACTCACTAGGTGTCACTGCTCTCTAACCATGCGCCGGTTGAAAATGAATGTTAACAAATAACTTACTCATGTCTCACGGCTAAAAGTATTTCCCAGCTTACTATGGAAACCCAAGATTTCAAATGCTGATTTTCTAGGCAACCATTTGTTTCCACTTGTCCTTTTGTCGTACTATACTAAAATTTTTGTCGTACTATATTGAAATTTGCTTTTGTATTTCGATTATGACGATGCATTAAAAACTGGATGGTCAAAAGATTACTGACGAATTCACAGTTATCTTAAAAAGATATGATCAATTTTCTTTCGTCTCAATTCTTGGGTTGTCTACTTCATTCCCTCTCTTTATACCACACACGCGCGCGTGCGCGCACACACACACTCACAAACATCTATCTATCTATCTATCTATCTATCTATATATATATATATATATATATATATATATATATATATATATATATATATATATATACACACACACACACACACAGACACACACAAACACACACATAAAAAGTTGTAGCCTCTGTCTGTTATCAAATTTCTCCTAGGGTTTTCGGAGATAGACTCCCATAAACATATATATTCTGAAATTAGATTACCCAGAGTACTTGAATAAGTATATTTCATTTTGATCAAAAGAGGTCCTCGGAGGTGTGGGGTTGGTTTGCACAAACTCCTACTAAAAATTTTTCCCCCTTTGATTTAAATTAAATTTAAATTTGGACAAGGGAATGACTCCTATCCAAAATATTGGAGAAATCCAGAAGATGGAGGTCACATCGGCAAGATCAAAATGAGAAAATATGGACGTCAAGTTGAGCAAGAAATCTCCAATCAGTGGGTAGTGCCTTACAATATATATTTGTTGCGACAATTCAACTGTCATATCAATGTTGAATTCTGTTCATCAATTCATTCAATCAAGTATTGCATCAAATACATATCAAAGATTTAGATCAAGCTGTTTTTGCACAAACCCCACACTGAAAATGTTTTTCCCTTTGATTTAAATTTGAACAAAGGAATGACACCTACCCAAAATATAGAAGGTGAAAGTCAAGATCATTGAGTAATATTGAAATGCATCATTTCCTCCATAAATTATAAAAATGATTTAAATTCAATCATCATTTTCTTACAAAAAATGTGTGGCACAGCAAGGCGCGCGTAATTCGGCTTATAATACCCACTAATAAACGTTGTTTTTAGTGGGTATACGCATTTGAGTAAACGTCCCCGTGTTTCTTTTTTTCAAACAATGACATTAATATCTACCGGCCTATAGTTCGAAAGTTTTAATAATGGAAAATGTCTCTTTTTAATCTGGGAAACCACTACGAAGATGGCTGGTTGGTTAGTTGTTTTTGTTTAGTGGCTGTAGTGAACTACCGCAGAGGGTAAAGAGGCCCAGGGGTGCATGTAATTTTTGCAACAGTCAATGTAACGCTAGAGAAAATGGCTTACACCCAGGACGAAAATAGATTCAAACGTGTCTCGCATGTAAACTGTCCAAAAAGGAAAAATGACAGCTTTGCGTGTCACGCATTTAAAACAGGTAGATCCCGGAGTTGGATATGTTCTCGCGAGAGTCTCTTTTCACATATGTAACTTTTGGTTGCTATTGAGGATATAAAAAAAACCCATAACGATTCGACATGAGAACAGTTACTGCTGTATCGAACAGAAGACACATGTCGCGGTCAGTGGAGTGTTTGACTAAAGGAAACGGATTGCAAGAATTGATTACAAGGCAGAAGAAACTTTTCACGACAGTGGCTTATCAACACGTATGGTTTATTTAATGCCGAAATATAAATTTCATGATTAAATTATAATTATTTAGCTTCATTTTTTAACCAAATAATTTTACAATATCAAACGATATTTCTCCTTGCAAAAATGAGATTAATCATAGCAATTTTTTGTTTTTGACATTGTATGACGTGTCTCTAAATTTACTATTGAAATGTATTGCTGGTGATTCCGTTAATAAAAATGCACTGCTGGCAATTCACTATAAAAATGTATTTTTATACTTTCCTAGATATTTGACTTTTGTTTTGGGGGTTCCCTATTTGCCCATAGCTGGGGCCCTAACAGGTGTTAACACCAGGGTAGGATAGGTGTTACCTCCACAGGCTGTACCTGGGAATAACAGCATTTAAGAGGTGGTTCCATGATCATCAAAACCTTCAATCTCCAAATCAGAGACCTTGCTGTCGGACGTAGTTTATCGACATACCTTGGATTACCTAGCACTTTAAAGTCAAGCGTACTCTATCATTAAGCAACAAGAAGTCTGCACATCAAAGCTGAACTCAATTAACCTAAGAAATGCACATCGATCTTTGAAACCCTTTTGAATTCTATACCTTCTAATTGTCTTACTTTATTTTCGAATCCAAAGATTTTTAAGCAATTAATGGAATGTCTTTAACATTAGACATTAATTTCAGCTAAAAGAAAAAAAAAGATGCCTAGTCAAATAAGTATACCCACTAAATATAGCATAATATTTAGAAATTGTGAAATTTAAAAAAAAATAATTGCGATATATATATATATATATATATATATATATATATATATATATATATATATATATATATATATATATATGTAAGCAAATGTGTGGATGTAGATCCGACGGTATGATGAAAATGTGGAAAAGACAAAGCAAAATCCGAATAAATGAGTTTACTGTTTTTATTTTGTTTTTGTTATTCTGTCGACGTCAGACGTTTCGGTCAAATAGACCTTCTTCAGGACATGGTTAATGGAGACATATTTATATTAGATTTAAGTTAGATGAAGAGACGATATATACAGGACTGGTCAGAAACAGAAAAACTGAAATTCTAAAGTCAGAGTATTCTTTCTTGGAGTCGGATACGCTGGCGTCGTGTGGGCGGCACTACGAAAACCTGCGCACAGGGAAAAGATTGTGTCCTAAATGGAAGGTGGGGGGAATTATTTAAAACTATAGCTTATCGGTACGTTTGTCACGCATTAATCTTGCTAGACAGCTTGCTATATGAAAGAAACCTTGTCGGGTATTTACTGTGTGTACTCGCATTTCCGAACATAAACGTGATATTCGCCTCGGTAATCTAAGCAGTGCTTTAGTTATACACATAGCCAAATCTGATCACAATTTTGATTTCGACTCTGTGAAGATTTTAAAATATATCCACAATAAAAACCTTAGGCAGATTTACGAGGCTGGCATGATAGCCACCTCACACACAGTAAATACCCGACAAGGTTTCTTTCATATAGCAAGCTGTCTAGCAAGATTAATGCGTGACAAACGTACCGATAAGCTATAGTTTTAAATAAGTCCCCCCACCTTCCACTTAGGACACAATCTTTTCCCTGTGCGCAGGTTTTCGTAGTGCCGCCCACGCGACACCAGCGTATCCGACTCCAAGAAAGAATACTCTGACTTTAGAATTTCAGTTTTTCTGTTTCTGACCAGTCCTGTATATATCGTCTCTTCATCTAACTTAAATCTAATATAAATATGTCTCCATTAACCATGTCCTGAAGAAGGTCTATTTGACCGAAACGTCTGACGTCGACAAAATAACAAAAACAAAAACAAAATAAAAACAGTAAACTCACATATTCAGATTTTGCTTTGTCTTTTCCACATTTTCATCATATATATATATATATATATATATATATATATCTGTCTATATTTCTGAGATGAGGTATTATGTACAGTATTTACATTAGTCGGACTATTGTCCTCATCTTTGTCGCCATATTTGTCACAGCGTTTCGGCCGTTGTACGCTCCGGCCTTCTTCAGGTGGTTGGAACATCAGGACAACCTTCAAAGGTGTGACAACACTTCGCAGATATCTCTCTCGAGTGAGACCCCCATAGAGGAGAACATGACTAAAGACTGTGTGTATGCTATCCCATGCAGCTGCGGAAAGGAATATAAAGGAGAGACAGGCCGCTCCCTCAAGGTAAGGCTTCAGGAACACCAGAAAGCTGTAACGCGAGGGGAAGTAGAAAAATCAGGCGTGGCTGACCACATATGGAGAGAGAAGGGAGATCACCGTCCCCTGTGGGATCATGTTGAGATCATAGACAGGGAACACCATTGGAAAATTCGTAAACTTAAGGAATCAGCACATATGCTAGGCCACAAAAATCTCCTGAGTCGACCAAGCATAGAAATATGGGAACCAGTAATAAGGAGTGCCAGAGAAAAGCAATGATAACAAAGTTGCAATATGAGCTCTGGTAAAACATGCAATGATAACAGCAAAATTGCAGTATGAGCAATGGTAAAAAAATGGTTGCTGAAAACATTAGGTTTATAATACCCAGAAATTCATACCCAGATGTCCTCAAAGACACATGCCACAGTGGATAAAGGCGTTGGTTAGATCCAGTGACAGACCCAAATAGTGTGAGTTCAATACCCGGTTCAGGCAGTGGAGAACTTTCAGAGGGAAAATTAGCAGGAGATAACTGGATAACTGACATCTATCAAACATGGCACGTGAAACTAGAACAGTCTACCCCAGTGATCGAAATAAAGGGTTCAGTTCAAAATTCCAACCACCTGAAGAAGCCCGAAACGTTGTGACAAATATGGCGACAAAGATGAGGACAATAGTTCGACTAATGTAAATACTATATATATATATATATATATATATACATACACATACACACACACACATATATATATGCATTATGTTATTGATGAGCATTCAGGTTTAGTAAATTCAACTTAGTCTTGAACAGTACGAAATATTTGAAAAATTTGGCATTGCGAATATAAACAGAAAACCTTTTTTGTAATGTTGTTCATCCTATACAGAGCGAAATAGCCACTCGAAGTAAAGGGTTAAAGAGTAAGAGGTACAGTTTATGGGTATATGTGGGGATGATAATGGTTGACCCTAGACTTGAACAAGTTAATGATCGGGGAAGCATTCTTTTGGGCGTCGGTTCCAGAATGTAGCGGTTGGTGGGAAGAAGCTGCCCAAGTGGGACTTTCAGCTTACCAGTGGAATACGAAGGGAATGATACTGGTTCATTACAATGTGCGTGGTATGGTGGGTCTTACTCGTGAAGGTCACAACTGATCGATTTAAGGAATGTAGTTCGTGTGAAAACCTTTTCTGGAAATCGCTGTAGATTAGCGAAAGGTTTGCGATGCAGAATATTAAGAAGACTCGATTAAGGACATGAAAGCACACAAAATACCAACTTAAAAAAAAATTACAAAATAATCGTTAGTGTAGAAATAAACTGAATGAACTCAACAGCAAACTCAGAGATTAGGTTCTTCATGGAAATAAAGATGCTTAATTGCTGCCGCACATAGTCCGGTGGCTCTGCTATTTACTTTGAGCTCCTTGATAAAATCCAAAGAAGAATCAGCAATATTATCGGTCTTGATCTGGCGACTCTACCTCAGTCATTTTCTCACTGACGTAAGGCTGCCTCTCTGTGAAATTTCGATAAATACTTTCATGGTATGTGTTCGGGTGAACTCTTCGCTCTGATACCTAGACTTTTTGAATTTAAACGCAATATTAGACTGGCGTTGAGATCTCGTCAATTCGCAGATGAGTTGGTTTGGTGTAGCCGTAGGTTCTATGCAACAGTTTTTTCTCGCACTTCTCTCGTGTAGAACAACCTTTCCTGCTTTATGTTTTTCAGACAACTTTAATCTGAAAAAATTTTAATGGAATGTCAATCGCTATCTACTGTTCTTCCGATTCCTCTTTTTCTCTTCCCGCCCATTATTAATGCTTCTGTTCCTAATTCTTCCCCCTTGTGTCTTAGTGGCTTTTTAGCTTTGCATGGGATGACACCGATTTAAAAAAAAAAAAAGGAAACCAGCATGGCTCAGAATCTAACAGAGTGAGATGGAATATTGTTTTGGACTAGTAGTTTTGGCAGAAAATTTATAGATCCCCTTTAATGTTTCCTTTTGTGTTAAGATAAATGCGTGGAAAGTTGTCGGACAAGACTTTTTCCCTTTTAGTAACAAAACTTACAATCAAGAATCTAAAGAGTGTAGTCATGGAAAAACAATATTCGAGCAAGTAACATCTTTAGTAATGTTAAATATGTTAAAGACGAAACCGTAAATAAAATTATCAAAATCAGCGAAAGATGAATTTAATAGGATGTCAAAAAGTGCCGATTAGCATGCAAAATAATAAAATTATAATTTATTCAGGTATACGAGATATTGTGTTAATCAAATGTGTTTCTATATTTTTTATTAATTTATAAATAGAATTTTATGCTGATATTTGTTTGCATAATAAAAACTAACACCGCCAAAACAGGTTATCTATATTTTAGATAGGGATTTTTTTCATCAGCGGAAACTCACAGGATATATTACTCATATAAATATATCGTGAAAAATTAACCAACACTAGTTCTATTCTGAAATGTAGACTTGCATAAAAAATCTCATATATATATATATATATATATATATATATATATATATATATATATATATATATATATATATTTAAAGACATTTATATATATTATGTTTAACGTTCTTTTTATAGATACAAGTATTTAAGCAAATATATAAATATCTATAAAAAGAACGTTAAACATAATATATATAAATGTCTTTAAATAAATTGTCGGACTATGTCCAATTCAAAAATATATATATATATGTATGTATATATATATAGGCATCCACAGACAGACAGTTTCGCTGTATCACAGTGTGACTAGACATCCGAATGTCTTAAGCTGGGATAGAAACCCGACTGATTTGGCATCAGTCAAATATTTTATTTAATGTTTCGAAATGGGTCATGACAAGAAGTTATCTGCAAATAGATCCGAGACATTAGATTAAAGACTGATACAGATGGTTACGTTATTTCGTAAAGTGTATACAAGAAAGACAATCAACTTACCAAGAAATAAGAAAGGGGGTGGTAGGGAGGTAATTTAATCTAATGGTAACTAGTTATATTGTTTGTGAGTTTCCTACATAAAATTTTTGTAGTTGATAAATAAGAGGCCTCTTTAAGAAACTCGTAAATAATTTAAATTTATTTGGCAAATTAATATGAAACCGTTACGTAAAGAGCATCCATGTAAGATATTAATAATATCAACAAACTAAATACCATTACATCCATATAAGATGTTAATAATACTAACAGGAGATTAATACAGAACTATATCAAATCAAATTAATCTTACAAATAGAAAAATAAGCCATATAAGATGCATCTTAGTTCGTCTACTAAAAATATAAGAAAAGCATTATCAAATTCTAAAGTTTAACTAAACTGCAAAGTAAAGGGTAGACCATGTCTATAATTGACCGTTAATTCACTTTAATTTAATAGGGAGCTTTTATCAGAAAATCTGATAATTTCCAAATTTTCATGTAAACACCGAAAACAGGGATCATATTAAGATCTACAAGTTCCAAAAATTTTTAAATTTTCCATTTCACCTTTGGAGTTATATTAGCATTATATTAGCATTTTTAAACTCCAACAATATTTAGAAAGTGATGTATTATTTCTATAAGTACTATGGGTGAAGGACAAGATATGTTGCTACCACCTAGTCTTAAAAGAATTCTTAGTACTACCAATATAGTATTTTTCAACACTCGGATTCTCAATTGTAGAAATAGCACTTTCATAAACAAGAGATTTAGTTAAACATTTGTTTGGTAATGAGCATTGGTCAGAATTCCTACAATTACATTATTATTACAGTATTATAAACACCGCTATATTTATCAAACACATCTTTGTCAGATGAGTGGTTGCTAATCTTACGTTCTATAGACGAAGATATATATTTGATTACAGATGGAGGGTGGTTAGAATTGGGGTGAATATATTTTAGGTTGGCATTATTTTTCATATAATGTTGGAATATATACAGGGTGATGCAGAGAGGACGGATGTTTTTGAAAAATTCATATCATTAATTTTAGCTCCAAAAATCTTTATTGACATCAATATTTTTGCATGGAATTAGCATTTCACAAAAACAAGCGTGGTAAACAACATCGCTCATATGGTATCCATTTTCTTTGATGCATTTCTGAAGGCATTCTTGAAAGCTCTTTCTAACATTGCTCTGTTGATTTGGGCGACTTTCACGCGAATAGCTTCCTTCACATCGTCCAATGTACGGGGCTGATGCTTTCATACACGTGCCTTTAGGTTTCCCCACAAGGAATAATCACACATGGACAAATCAGAGGACTGAGAAGCTCAATAACTCTAGCTTTTCCAACAGTATACCTAACCGTCAGGTTGGAACTGTGCCGTGGTCTTTTGTGCAGTTCTCTAGGATTTTCAAGAGCCCAATAACGACAATTCTGTTGATTCACCATGCCATTGTGATGGAAATGAATTCATCATTCATTAACAAAATGAGGTTGTCATTTGCCTCAAAAATTACTTCCATCTGGCGTGCAAAGTTAAGCCGCTGTGCATAGTCCCCTGGTCTTAACTGCTTCCCAATGTACAATTTGCAGTTCTTCATGTAAAATACACCTTATGAACAATTATGCCAAGTTCAGTAGCATGCCTCCGAGCAGAGAGATTAGGTCTGCGCAACAAAGTTTGTCTGACGGGTTCCACATTTTCTGGGGTACGCACCGTTAGTGGGGCCCCCACCAGTCTGCTATTAACCAGTGTACCTCGTGTACGAAGTGCATGAACCAAACGTAAGTCTGTGTTACGAGTGGGAACAGCCTGATTTCGGTGAATCTTGAATCGGCGACGAAACTCACGCTGAACTGCAATGACAGACACGTTATTCTTCATGAAAATGTGGTAGGCGAAAACACAGTGCTCTATCGTCTACAGCGCCATGGCTCCAACTGAAAAGCAAAAAAATGCTAAGAAACCACTGTCCGAATGGTACATGTTGAACATATATCCCCTGGGGCTGAGTAATAGCCATTTCAAAAACGTTCGTCCTCTCTGCCTCACACACACACACACACACACACACACACACACACATATATATATATATATATATATATATATATATAGATAGATAGATAGATGACCGCTTGTATCTAAGCAAACAGGCTAGCGAATCCCTGTTGAAAACGCCTTCTCAGGCACATTTGTGTTTGTTCAACACCCACAGTTTCCCTGTGCGAATCTTAGTTTCTGGAAGAGCGCGTCATCTGGCGTGATCACTAGTTAAAACCAACAAATGCTTGTTATTCTCACTTATAGCGAATGAAAACTTCGAATAACAATGTTATATATGTATTTGGGGGCATAGAATCAGAATCTGTAATTTAAAATTAGAAATTCATCGATAAGTGATAGTTATGCAAATATTTATATTTCGAATAGTGGAAAAAAGTGTTCGTACAGTGTTAATCTTTGCATTATAATACGATAGATTTTGGTTGTACTTCAAAGTAGAAGATTCTAAACTGTTCTAGAATATTCTCAGTAACTCTATTGCAACATTTAGTTCAAAATTGGATCATTCTGCAGTCACTGTTCACTGATAACGGTTCTAATAATGGCGAGACGTAAGGAAATGACTTGTGCTCAAAAAGAGCAAATTATTAAGCTATGGAACAATGGAAAAAGTTACAGAAACATCTCCAGTGACACGAACTTACCTTTTTCAACAATTGGTTCATTTATTGCAAGATTTAAAAGACGTTATACCGTTGAGAACAAAGGCAGACCCGGTGCTCCCAGGAAGATCTCTCCCAGATTACAAAGAAAGTTGATGCGACAGGTCCAAAATAACCCAATGGCCATCTGATAAGACCTTCAGAATGATCCTAGTTTGTCAGGAGTTAACATAACTAAGCAAACGATTAGTAATGAACTACGCAGAGACGGTATAAAGTCGCGCTCCCCAAGAAAGACACCACTTCTTCTGAAACGGCATAGAGATGCCAGGTTGAAATTTGTGACAGAGCATAAAGATAGGGAAAATTCTTATTGTGAAAGAGTTCTTTGGACAGATCAGAGTAAAATTGAGTTGTTCGGTCGCAATTCCCTGAATCATGTATGGAGGAAAGACAGTAAAGCATACGCACCCAAGAACACCATACCAACTGTCAAATTTGGTGGGGTAGCATCATGGTTTGGGGCTTATTTTCAATGCGAGGTGTTGGCAAACTAGCAATTATAGACGGTAGAATGAATGCAGAAAAATATCAACAAATCCTAAGCGAAAATGTATCGCTTTCTGTAGAGAATCTTGGGCTTCCTCCTGATTGGGTCTTCCAGCAGGACAATGATCCCAAGCATACTGTTAAGAGTACGAAGGATTGGCTTGCTAATAACAACGTTAACATCTTACAATGGCCCAGTCAGTCGCCGGATTTGAATCCAATAGAGAGTTTATGGCGGTTTTTGAAAAATAAGATCCGTGATAAAGGTCCAACAAACATCAAAAACCTGAATACAATTACTCAGGAAGAATGGGACAAAATATCTACTAAAGTATGCGAATCGTTAATTAAAGACTACAGGAAGAGAGTTGGTTGCTGTTGAACTTAATAAAGGCTTTGTTACAAAATATAAAATGGAGAAAACATGTTTTTGTTCTGCTGTACGATCATTTTTTAAACCCTTAAAAATTTAAATATTCCTATATTTTCTTAACCATGGAATATTATTTAGTTTTATATGCATACATTTTTAGTATGCAATCTGATACAGTAGATATATTCCTGTTTTGTTAATTTAATATGTTACAAATAAAAATATGAAATATTTTCATGTGTACGATCACTTATTCAACCCCACTGTGTATATATATATATATATATATATATATATATATATATATATATATATATATATATATATATATAATGTAAATCAATTTAAAATCGGTGGCTGAAAAAACAGGATGGCACAATTTTTAAAAAATTGGAAAAAAAGAAAGAACCGGAAACCTCCAAACAGGGCGAAAGAAATCGTCCAGTACCTTTAATATCTGGTACAAAGAGAGAAAAAAAGCGAAGAGTGCTCAATGCGCTAAGTAGAGCAAACGTAAAATAAATAAATAAATAAATGAGCCAGTTACTACCTAACTAAGTTTCACCACAA
>OZ038491.1:80062525-80110025 GCA_964036315.1 Acanthosepion esculentum | reverse complement strand
ATTTTGAATGTTTTTAATTAACCAATGTTGTTGCAACACTTCAAAAGATTAATTTTACGTGGAGGTGTTTGAATGGAGATTTAGTTTTTAAATAGATCATTCAGATGTGGTTTAATAAATTCATAGGCTCTCCTGAGCCCAACCTCAAATATTTACAAGCACCGGGGACTCATGTATTACACGTTCCCTCGTTGCATTTCTGCGAGTTCCTTACGATTCATCTTTTCTTATTTCCGGACCAAATGAACACTTCATTATCTTAAATCTTCCTTTTCCTTTTCATAGTACAGAAACACTGCAAAAGTGAATAAATACATCTCTTTTATTCGGTGAGCTAAGCAATTATAGTCCAGTTCCAGTCGAGTTCATTACATTCACTTAGGTGCTAATAAGCTTGGAAAAGGAATAAATACATCTCTTCTCCCCATAGCTATGGGTAAAAATAGCAGGACAGACTGGATTCTATAGCCTTGGATGGCAACCAGTTTAGGAAACCCTGAATTCAAACCAGTCTGCTGCCTCTATAGGCAAAGGCTAGAAGAAGGTAACTTCAAAAATAAATCCTCCTCGCAAAGAGGAGGGAGGGGTACCATTAACATTCCCGGTGCAAAAGGAACCGGCAAACCATTGCACTACTCTGCATTGAATGTCACCATGAACTACAACTGTGAGATGGAGGGGAATTGTGACCGCAGCGGCGGTAACTAAATAAATGATGAAACTATTAGTATATTTTAAAAAGTTTACTGTTTCATCACATATATAAGATCCGTAATATTTCCTTGTGGAATATCAAATCAGACTGCATTTAAAAGACAAGGTAAATCTTATTTTGTTGAAGAGTTTTGCACACCTTTGTATTTCACAATCAAAAATTATCCAGACAAGATTAGTTGAATTAATATTACAAGACTATCTTGTTGCTTAATTTTTTTACGTGGTATTACTGAATTAGGTATTGAGTTCAAATTCTGTCCCAAACTGTTTCGTTCATTTGTACTAGTGCCCTTGTATGAGGCATAAATCCATCTCCCACATATGAGTTAAATAGCAGGAAAGACTGGATTTTATATCTCTAGCAGTTCAGCAACTCTCTATATCTCTATGAACCCTCTATCTCGCCACCTCTCGAACAACCCTATATATATATCTAGCTCTCTAACAACTCTCTATCTCTCCAGCTCTCCAGCCACCCTCTATCTCTCCAACTTCCAAGCAACCCCTATCTCCCCAGCAACCCTCTGTCCGCAGCAACCCTCTATTTCTCCAGCTATTCTCTATTTCTCCAACTCTCCAGCACCCTTTCTTTGCTGAATATCAAGTATTTTACGATTTTTTTTCTGGACACTTTTTCCAAATATTTTTGTGAAGAAAATTCTGTATTTCTGTTGTTGGGCCGGTTTGGTCACACTTTATTTCACCTTGCAATGATGATATTTCTTTAAATTTGCCGTTTCCTCGTACCTTTCTGGTACATCTGGTTTATCTTCGCCAGATGCAGTGATTTCAATTCAATAATCATTTCACTAGCTTTACTTATACAAGTGAAATTCCTAATTGCATTACTATTTAATATTGGCTCATTTCACCAAGCGGATTGTCCAAGATCATTTTTGAGACAAGCTAGCTCAGTTGCAACGGTATGGATAGCGCACACGTGTTTCTTGAAGATAAAAACTGACAACACTAGAAATAAGTTAGTCGCTAAGTTGAGGTACTGTGCGTGTGTGTATGTGTGTATTTATGGTTCAGCGAGCGTCTGCTTTGACAATTAAGAGAATAGTTCTGCGGTCACTAGTGGAAGATTTAGCAGCTAGTCAAAGGTTAAGACCGACTTTCGAGTTAAATCATTTCACTGGTTAAACAATCGGCGGAGTGACACATGGAAGCCGAGGTCACTCATCGTACTGCTTTATAATTACCCACCGACTATTTGCTTTTTCGTTAATTATACGAATTATTCATTTCTGTTTTCATGTCATTGTTTTCTTTTCCCTAAGCTACATTTTAAATTATGAATAGCTGCTTTTTGCTATATCAGTGTGGCTGTGTAAAATACTGGCTTTTCGACTAATCCTTATGCTGTTGTGAGATGCAGAGGTGCCATATTTCAAAATACATTGCAAGATTGTGGCTAAGATAACATCCGTTCCTATCTGGCACTTCCGCAATATGATGGAGAATCAACAAAGCTTGGTGGCATTGCTGGAGTGCTAGAAGTTTGTGGCAAAATGCTCTGGACCGCTAAACCATGCTTGAATCCCGGGTCATCACCTGATGATGGTTTTGTTGAGGGCACTACTTTGGGTTTTGCAGCAGTATTTTAGATGCGAATTAATAAATCATATGATTGATAGGAGAATCATTATTTCACTCTTGACACGTTGTTTTCTGAGACGTACACCTTACAAAAGGGAGGAAATAAACTTTTCATCAGAAACATCCCATTTCCACTACCCGCATATAGATTATCGTCTTAACAAGTACGAAATAATTGTGTCCGAGGACAAGTTTCATGTATGTTTTATCTTGGAAGCTGGTTTAATTGATATATATGTTTATATTCTCAATGAAATCGTTTAATCTTAAAATATCCAGTGACGCATATGCAATTAGATTCGTATTTAAAAGAAGCAAAATTAAGTCTTAAAAAGGATTTAAATTTCAATAAATCCAATGAAATTTAATGTACATATTTTTTTAAAATTCACTTTCTTAATTTTTTAAAGAGAAATTAATACTATTGATGCCAGTATCTGTCTATATTTCTGAGATGAGGTATTATGTACAGTATTTACATTATTCGGACTATTGTCCTCATCTTTGTCGCCATATTTGTCACAACGTTTCGGCCGTTGTACGCTCCGGCCTTCTTCAGGTGGTTGGACACATGGTACGGTGGATAAAGGCGTTGGTTAGATCCAGTAACAGACCCAAAGAGTGTGAGTTCAATACCCGGTTCAGGCAGTGGAGAACTTTCAGAGGGAAAATTACCAGGAGATAACTGATAACTGACATCCATCAAACATGGCTCGTGGAACTAGAACAGTCTACCCCAGCGATCGAAATAAAGGGTTCGGTTCGAAATTCCAACCACCTGAAGAAGGCCGGAGCGTACAACGGCCGAAACGTTGTGACAAATATGGCGACAAAGATGAGGACAATAGTCCGAATAATGTAAATACTGATGCCAGTATATTCTTATATTTGCTACAATGTGCGTTATTTTCTAATGGGTTTAAGGGTTTTATCTATATAAGATCTTTCTTTGAGTTCAAATTCATAGATACATCTTTTAAAAACGTGTAACAGATTTATTATTATTATTATTATTATTATTATTATTATTATTATTATTATTATTATTATTATTATCGTGTGACATATCAACAAATTGACACTGGAGTAGAAATATGGTAATAGTAATATTAACCCCTTCATTATAAGGAAACATTCGGTATTCATTGACTAAGCAAATAGTGATACAATGATACTGTCGGTTGAAATTCTGAAAATCTTTAAAAGTAGTGATACAATGATACTGTCGGTTGAAATTCTGAAAATCTTTAAAAATAGTGATACAATGATACTGTCGGTTGAAATTCTGAAAATCTTTAAAAATAGTGATACAATGATACTGTCGGTTGAAATTCTGAAAATCTTTAAAAATAGTGATACAATGATACTGTCGGTTGAAATTCTGAAAATCTTTAAAAATAGTGATACAATGATACTGTCGGTTGAAATTCTGAAAATCTTTAAAAATAGTGATACAATGATACTGTCGGTTGAAATTCTGAAAATCTTTAAAAATAGTGATACAATGATACTGTCGGTTGAAATTCTGAAAATCTTTAAAAATAGTGATACAATGATACTGTCGGTTGAAATTCTGAAAATCTTTAAAAATAGTTTTCAGGAAAATAGCTGTCTCATGACCAGTAACACTTATCTCTCTTCCCAGTACTGACGGGGTTTTTCTTTCTAACCCTTTGTTTGAAGTCATATGGAATATCAACTTTTATACATTATGTCATTATATTCTCTTCGAGTTACATGTGCTATCTATTTTAGTTGTTTTAATAATGAAAGTCCTCAAGTAATATGGTTTCTATGTTTGTAATTCTGTATCATTAGTACGCAAGATTCAAAGAGGGGTGGTCCTCTTTAATACCTAATCATAGATCTTAGAAAGTCGCTGCATACAGTTGATAGTTTAGGCATTTCTGAACGGGTTGGGTGATATGTCGGACATCGATACGAAAGTATCGAGCTGACGAGCCCATCTAAGAAACATAAAAAATCCAACGTATATCAAGCACATGCATCACAGCCAAAAGTGTGCAATATGATGATAAGAGTTTATAATAAAAGCAGTGCATAAAATTAATGGTCTGGGCCCAGTTAGAAATACCTTCAAGCTGAGATTTTGCAGGTATCTATATGTGACTCTGAAGTAGCCTTGACTGCCTAATACTTTAAACTCAAACAAAACAAAACAACCCTCTCAATACCAAGCCATGTTGCTTTCCTGTTCCTGAACGGAAATGAACAGTGTGTCAACTCTTAAGGGACATTGGTTAAAGTCAATCAACTGACAAGCAAATTTGAACAAATAAAAACTCATCTTAATTCACTAAAACAATGCATGTACATGGGAACACTTCCAATCAGTTAAGATTAGAAGTTATAATTCCCTTGCCTTCTGTAACATCAGAACACAATACGCCCCCCTCTATTGCATATCAATTTTCATAATGTAGTATTCATATAAAGTACAAATTTTATTGTAACCTAATTATGTACAATAATGGATCATATGCAATATAGATGAACAATTCAACTAGAAAAAAATGAAAATAAATAAAACGTATCTAAATACAAATTAGAGACATATTATAAAAGATCATTCCATCTTAAATAAATCAGCAATGTTTTGTGGAAATTTTTAATATCAACTTGAGATTATTTCTTGTTAAAAAGTTGAATTTAACACAATCAACATTATGGATATAAAATAATGAATTTTATATATGGTGTTTTTCATGACTTAGTATGAGCAAAACAAATTCACGGATTTGGACGAAAACAAATTACCCGAGAATGACATCAAAATCCGCGAGAATTATTCATCCTAGTTGGGCTTAGCTTAATTTGTAACGTATATAAATGTTGGTAGAAAAAATGTAGATATTGATAAGATAACGAAACTCACGAAACACTGTCGTGTCTTCCATTCAAGTTTGCCATCCCCCACACCCGGTCAGGCGGTCAGGCGGTTATACGCGCAGGCTCTGCATCAGGACATCTGTTATTGTTACTCTCTACCACTATTGTTACTACGACAACTATTATTATTATTATTATTATTATTATTATTATTATTATTATTATTACTGCTACTACATTTTACCACATTTCATTTCTTAAATTTGTGAACGTAATTAAAATCAATTCAAAATTAAATGTTTATAGATAAGCTGTTCCTTAAATAAGTAAAATGTCTATTTGAATTTTTTTTTTTTTGGCATAATAATTTTCAGCGCCATTTTGAAATAATCATTATCAAACGGTTTCTTCAAATAGCAGCTATCACGTTCAGTAAATCGACGCTATAAATACTTTAGTTAAGTAAAAAAAGGAAACTGTTTTTTTTTTAAATACTCCGGTTATTCATTCTTTTTTCTTTTGCACACATACAGCCGCATTATAAACACATGAATAAAATCAACAATATAGTTGTACTTTTGTTTATGTAATTATATATGTCGGTAAAGTGTTATGGATCTCATTAACATTGTGAAGTTAACAAAATCCTCATTCAAAATCATAAACAGTCTTAGCATACGATTATAACACTGTGAATGGCCGCTTATTTTATCTCTCTTTTCACTTTCGCCTCGTTAAGAGCAGCATATCGATTACGGAAGTATCTTATATATTCTACATCTCAATTGTGTCAGAGGGGAAATTCTTTCATACACAAGATGCAAACAACAAGATGCGTGAAGCCATTATCTACATTCTATAGAAAGGATAGATTTTATGGAGGCGAGAATGGAAAGTTTTTTATTAGTTATTGACATGAATTTCAATTTATACTTTTTGTTAAACAAGAAATGAATCTTATTGCAATGTTTTGTCCGATATGAAATCAAGGAACCTAACTGGGCAACGGAGAATGACATTAAAAGGTAAAACACTTCAAAGAGAAATTGTATTCTCTCTAAGTCGTTATTTTCTTGTGTTGAGCATCTGTGAACAGGCGGCAATCGCATAACGATGTGATTCGCTGCGGGCCATTTATCAATGAAAACAAGTTGACTTAGATATTAGGCGATTTTTGCTATTTGAACGTTCACTTGGGTGGCAAGTTCCACTTGGTTATTTTGACAGCATCTTTCCTTTTGCACAGACCCCGTTCTAACACATACACTATCAATCTATCTGTATGTTTAATCTAGTCGTACCTAGAAACTGGGATTTGGTTTTTCATACTTACATCATTTAGTCGTAATCGTGTCATAAGAGTCAACGAGGCTTAACTTTAATATTAAAAAAGTTTCTTTTTTTCCTCTGTAGATGGATGAAGATTTTCTTTTCTTTCTTTCCTTTCTTTCTTAAATGAGCTTTACATTATGGGATGTTTATGAGGCGCATATCTGCCTTTACAACCTGCACGTGGCTACCACCCGCGTCACGTCCGGACCACACAGGGCGGTGCATGAAAGAAACGGTTATGGCAGAAGTGTCGTTGTTGTCAGGCTTGGGATGCTATAAGTGTTGTAAAGTGAGAAGGGGGCGAGACAGCTGGTCAGAAGGGGCAAGACAAATAACAGGCAAGGAAGATAGAATCACCCAGGGTGTCACCGTTATAAGGGCTTCATGATACGATTAGCCGCCAGAATATGGTGGGTATGGCTACTTAGTTTCCAGCAGCTGCATATCCCTTTAAAAGTTGGACTTCAGTCACTGTTTCGTATTTTCGGTTTTCGAAAACAAAACTAATCTAATTGTTGTATAATGAAGAGAGAATAATCAGGCTAAAAGTTCAGTTTTCTTTTTTATGATATTGTTCACCTAATGTAAGGCCCAAGTACCACTCAGGTAGAGGGTTAATAAGACTCTTGAATGGACATAAAAGAAGGAGGTAAGTGCAGACTACTATGCATGACAGGTAACGGTTGACTATAGACCTGAAGTAATTGTAATTATCGGGTAAGCATCGTCTCCCCACAGCAGTGATTCCCGAGAAGAAGCTATCTGAGTGGAACTTCCTTCTTACCAATGGAATACAAAAGAATCAGGATTTTTAGACTCTGTGTACATGGCATGGTGTATCCTAGCTGCAAAGACTTGAACGAGTAGAACTTTTTTCAGTGGAAATGGCGATAGTGATAGGCTTGTTGACGATTCATCGGTGAGGAAATTAAAGGTTGTAGAATTGAAAATAATTCATCGCCACAAAGTAGTGTAAACACACTTGAACCCTGTCAAAGCTGGAAAGTAAATATTGAGAAGCTCCAGCCTAAATATGCCATCATTACATTATTTGTGGTCTGATCTGAATTTTGTAAAGATAGAACTTAACAGGAGGAGTCAGATACTTTCTGAAACAACATAAAGAACGGAACAATCTTCCAGTTTCTTTAACAATGGATCTTATATAGGATTTCCATTTTAGATCTGTGATAAACTTTAATCCCAATAGAGATTCAAAGCAAGGAAGCTCATTAGAATACAATCGTTCATTATGACAGGAGAAAATTCAGCATCTGCTCTGTAATTATGAAACGTTACTAGTTTGGTTTTGGTAGTATTGAATGTTGCAACCCAATTTTTCGCCATTGAGCTGTTAGAGCTAGATCAGAGAAGAGATCAGCTGTCAGGCTCTGATCGTCTAGATCTTTTAAGATAGTGTCTATAATTCTGCGAAGTCATTGACATTCCAAATTGTGTTGTGACAACAGAATCTCTTCACGGTGTAATCGAATGTTTTGAAAGTTTCATTAATATTTTCATAATAGTTAGTTATATAATCAGGTATACATGAAGAAAAACCTTATTATTTATTAACCCGAGCTTAGTCTGAGCACAAGGCTATAATTACGGGGCACTCAGTGAGAATCGAATTAACTAGGTGGTAACGGTCAATAAGATGAGCTCGTTAACCAATACTTCACATCCGAGACCTCCAAAGAAAAAAGCCTGGATGTTATTTATTAAGCTTATCTTAATTTTGGATGTGCGCGTGAAGTAACGCTTATGACAGCAGCGTCTAAAATCGGCAAACCGAGTTCAAATTCCCGGGTCATCTGTTCACTTTCACACAGCTACCTTTGGGAAAGACATGTCTCCATTTTTCTCCCACCAGCTAACGGTTAAATAGCAGGATAGAGAGAATGGCGGCCAGTCTAGAAGGAGGACTGCTTCGAATATAAAATTGTGGAGAAGGCAGCGTGAAACAACTGTTTGTATATTTCCCATGATGTCTTGGCAATTTACATTTTATTTATAAAGGAATGGGATCCGAGGCGAGCCATGATCGCCTACACCCTGAAGGAACACGACATGGAAAAAAAAACTGGTACTAAGACAAATATGGATGGCCAATTGAGGATCGAATTATTATTCAGTAGTAATGATCAATAATATTGACTTCCTATCTTTTGAGTTTTAAATAGACGGGCTGGAGTAATTACTTTATGAAGAACAATCCACTCGATATATCCTTATTCCAAACACCACTTTTATTAATTATTAAAATTAATACTTTGTTCAAGAGTGGAAGGAAATTTCCTGATTATTTAATAAAAGGAATAGATGGAATACGGATGGCCCACGTGGAATTTTCTAAACAAAAAAAAAAATTAAAAAATAACCTTTCCATTTGTTTGAACCTCAAAAATAATCACCTAGAGGCGCCCCGAAAAGGAAAATCTTGTTTCTTGGGAAAAAACGTGATTTATTATCTACCAGTTGTATCAGTCCATTTCAGCTGACAATTCCCCCTCATTTAGTCAGGTGTTTTCAAATTAGACATTAGTTTTGCTTAGTAATGAAAAACACAATGTTGAACAGCATACTCACCTGAATTATGTAACTGACCGACAAGCTAGAACAAATATTGAATTTTATTTAAATAACAGAATTTAAAGTTAGCGTTTATGATCGAAATCTTTACATAGAAAAGGCATTAGTCTAAATAAAAAATAATATTTGTTGTAGTTATCAGTCAGTTAAGTGCTATATGTGATAAACGCTTTGGCGATCATGTCTCTTTCGATTCATGACTGAATAAGCAGAAGATTTTCCTACAGTAGGTTACCGTTTCTTTAAGCGGTAGACTGGTTGTTAACCAAAACTATAGAATCCAGTCTGTCCTGCTATCCAACCCATAGATGGAGGGTAGGGTAGAAGAAGAGATTGATTTATACCTTTCTCAAAGATATTTTCCCGTAAGTGAATGTAACAAATCGGACTATAATTCGAACACGGCTCACCGATTTGTCATTTTCTCGAGCAGTTATCCATTACACCACAACACATATCCCTTGTAGCTATACTTAGCCTATTATAATTCTCCTTGTCCGCCTCTTCGTTACTTTGCACGACCATTACGCTTAGTTAATGCATCATAAATAATGGACTGCTCCGTTTTGATCGCATGGTAAGAAGCGCAAAGACCCTACTTGTTTTCAGTGAGAAAATCAACGGAAGAAAGAAAGGATGGAAGATAGAAGTGTTTAACGGCTGTTTCAATGGAATTGGAAAAGTTGTAAATTTCAAATCTTTTCATTTGTACCCAGTTCTAAAAATAACGCCCAGCATTCATATTTATGATTGTTATTGCAATATTTTCTTAAAGCTGTTAACCTCAAATATTTAACGATGCGATAGCGGAATTCTACGGATATTTTATTGTCATAGAACACACTAATAGCTTCAGTCAGTCAGTTATGTGCCATTCGTGATACACGCTATGCGATCATGTATCTTTTGATACATGACTGACGAGGCAGGTTTTTCCTGCATGAGGTTGCCATTACTTTCTGTGGTAGACCAAGGCTATAGAACCCAGCCCTGCTATTTACCCATAGCCGGGGGAGAAGAGGAGGATTCACACCTTTCTCAAGGGTATTAGTACGAAAGTGAATGTAATAGATTCGACAGGAATTCGAACTCGGCCCTCCGATTCCTCAATCCGAGCTGCTATACATTACTCCACCCTTACTCAAACATTAAATTAATAATTAATATTCATCAGAATATTAAAATAAGAAAACCGTGAAATTTTTGCAAGTTAAATCTAGTTTAAATTAATATGGTTTTGTATTTTGGTTAGTCTAGATTTAAGGTTATTTTTCTCTTAAAATAAAGATAATTATATTTTACACGTTGATAATCAACATCATATTAATTGACAAAACATGTAGTGGGTGTTCATGAAGTAATAATTTTTTTAATTGAATTTTATTAGTCGAATAGTTATGAACTAAATTTTATTGTTTATAGATTCAATTCGAAACGGCGGTTTACTAAGCGTAGCTTATATGTGGTACATGGCCGAATATATGAAGCACTCACTGAGGACCCAACTCACTATTCAATCGCAAATGGATCTAGCGTGACAAGCTTGCTAGCCTTTTACACAACGTTGAGGTGTCCAAACTCAATTCAAAATAAGGATTTTAATACTCAATAGATAATACTTGATATAAGTTGACTCTATATTTTTCTAATCTTCAAAAATATATTCATCAATAATTTAATGATTATATTACACTGTAAGTCTACGAAAACCATAATTTATATATATATGCCATTAAAAATATATTTATACTTAATAACATTGCCCACTATTTACATAATTCGGACTATTGTTCTCATCTTTGTCGCCATATTTATTACAACGTTTCGGCCGTTGTACGCTCCGGCCTTCTTCAGGTGGTTGGAATGTCGAGCTGAACCATTTATTTCGCTCACTGGGGTAGACGGTTCTAGTCAGTTATCAGTTATCTCCTGTTAATTCCCCTGTGCAAGTTCTCCACTGCCTTAATCGGGTATTGAACTCACACTCTTTGGGTCCCGTCATTGGATCGAACCAACGTTGATAGATCTAATGACAGTATGCCTTTATCCATTGCGCCATGTGTCCTGTTCAAAGCCTATGATAAACAGATAAAAATATGAAGGGAGATAAAGAGACAGATGCAAATATGAAGAAAGATAGACAAATGAAAATATGAAGCAATATATATATATATATATATATATATATATGTATATATATATAATATGAGATGACATATATAAATCCATAATGAAATGAGTCTTATATTAATAAGTCTTCAACAGGTAGCGTGACTAATTTGTCATAATTTCTAGGACTAACTGATATTATTATTATACACTGATTCCTTTCCTTGGCTTTGTTGAGATTTCAGAAAGTTCTGAATTCCCGGTCATTTGAAAATGAATCTATTTACTCCGGTTACTCGGATCTACATATACCTTCTCTAACCACTTTCGCCCCAGCCCCTCAACCTCCGACGTCTTACTCTCTGGGTTGAGGTGCCTACTCGGTCATAACCGAACTTAAGGGAGTGACCGTAGGTCCCCTCAGCAACCGTAGATCATTCGACCGGTCCACTGGTTTAATCCTGCTTCCTGCCCACGTTGTGTTTGATTTGATCCAGAAATCAGAAGTGATGTCCATCCATTCACGGTCGACTGAAGATGTAGACACGTCTGGAGTGTCAGTGCTAAGAAATTTAGAATGCACCAAATATATATATATATATATATATACATATATATATATATATATATATATATATATATATATATATATATATATATATATATATATCTGCAGTAAGCCGAACAACTATTCAATGGTTGAATTGTTTGTGCCTTTTATATAGCAGAAAAGAATAGTATAGAAATGAAAATAATTTACGTAAAAACTCATACACTGGATACTAGACACAGAGAGAGTAGGTTGTGATTAGCTTGTTGTGAAATCGTCTCAGAACGATATGCGACTTTTGATTATTGTAGCTTGTTCGACATTTCCGTTTCCAGTGGTAGTAATAATAGTAGGAGTAGTCTTAGACGTTGGAGGAGTAATTCGCGTCTTTGTACGTATATCAACAAAATATGTAAGCGTGCGCCTGGCTGCAACCACTGACGTCGCTCCCAATCTCCGACCTCGCTCTCCAGTTCGACTGCACTCGTCGGCAGACCAGCCAACCACTCTCTGCCTCTTCCGTCTGGCCTCTTCCGTCTGACTTTCTCGTCGGCCTTTCTTGTCACCTTTCTCGTCGGCCTTTCTCGTCGGCCTTTCTCGTCTGCCTTTCTCGTCTGCCTTTTCCGTCTGGCTCTTCTGACTGGCTCTTCCGTCTGGCCTGTTCCGTCTCTGTTCTGTAACACCGCGACCCGTAACGGTCGCTGCGGGTGCCCACGCACGTGACGCCACGCTGCGACGACGATGTGCCAACTGATCGCGGTCTCTTCCGTCTCTTCGAGAATTCTCTCCCGACTGCCACTTTTTCAGCATAAATACGCGTTTATATAGATAAATATGACTGATCATAAATCGACCCTTGTCCGCACCGATTATCACGAGTGTCGCTGTCAACCCAATACCATGTGAGTAAGCTCTATTTCAAATTTTAACCGATCATTATTGTCTTCCTAATGACCCAATTCCAAATGGCCTAGATCGGATTCCCATCAGTAAACAAAATTGTTCTGATCTAATTTCGCTGTTCAAATCTACTCCGATTTCAATAAAGAAAAAATATGTTTGTGTTTGTGTGTTTCCCAAACTCTCTCTGTCACATGTGTATGTCAAAAATGTTATGATAACTACAAACAATGCGATAACAATGGCCGAAACGTTGTCATAATAACAACACATGAGGGCATTAATTTAAATGTAAATAGTTTAAGTTTAAGAATTACAATAACTTGTGCTACCGCAAGGCAAAAACATTACAAAAATAGATTGATTGATTGATTTGTAATCTAGTAAATGTCAGTGAAGAAAAACCATATGTCAGTCTTCGTTTAGGTAGGGAATAAATTTAACTTTTGACTTGGAGGTAGGAAAAATTCTAGAGAATAAATCATATTTTTAATAAAATAATATTTAGTTTGATATAACTTAATAAAATAAATGTCTTAAACTAATTCATTACAATTATGGTAAATAAAATAAGACTTATCGTCAAAATTTAGTTTATTAAAATATTACTGATTTTATTTTTATAAATTAAATATAACTTTTCATTTATAAGACTATAAATAAACTAAATTATTATTTATTCTAAAAATATTACCAATTTTAAATGAAAATGTTATTGCTTATTCTCTCTAATGACATTTTTCCTATTCAAAAGTAAATATGAATTTGTCTCGGCTGTTTTTTCTCTTACTTAAACTAGTCCTAGGTATGACGATAAACTCCATCTGCCAGCAAGGCTTCTGATCGAGAGATTCGAGGTTTTGAGGAGCGTAGAACTACTTCTCAATTACTGTTATTTCAGGTCCACCCTGACCCGAGGTGGTAGCACCTGTTAGGGTCCCAGCTATGGGAAAATAGTGTTTTAATTTTTCTTTGGAGGTTCACGAAGCAAAAATACATTATGGTAAAAATACCAGCAATATATTTATTAAAAAAATAACCAGTTGTAATACATTTTTATAGCAAAATGACAATACAGCACTATATTATAAAGTTCATTTTCATAGTAAAATTACCAGCAATATATTTTTATCTACAAACAATATATCTAAAAAAACAGGTGTTTGTACTGAAAGTATAAAATTATATACAAAATATCTGAAATTGAAGTCATAAATCTGCGTACAAAATATTTAGATTTCGGCATTAAATGACACATAGAGGTGTTGATATACCGCTAAACAAAGATAACTAACCAAACAACCAAAACCCTACCTAAACAAAGTGTGCAGTATTATTTTATCCTGTGACGTTTCTTTCATACAACAAATTGATTTTGTTTCCATTTTTTGTATCAAGTTGAATTAAAATGCAGCAAGATTTTCATTTCTTTGGAACGAGGACTCACCGAGTTTTCGAACGCGAATACAACTCCTCTTCTTTGAAAATACCTTCTTTTTTTTATTTGTATTCTGATCTTTTGACCCGTAAAATCTGCAACTAAATCTGCCACTCGCATCATCAAAGCACAATAACGATACTTGAATGAAAACAACTCGGTTAATAGATGCAACAAAAAATAAATCGGGCGACGCTTTCTTTTTACATGGCGTTTAAACTGTTGTCATTTATTAAAAATCGTTTCTTTATGTTTCTTGTTTTGCTATTTTCGTGCTTGGCTTTGTCGAATGGTCGGTTTTATTTACGTACTCAGGCCTCACTACCCGAGCCAACAAAGAAATGGTTTGTTACGTTCTTTTTCTGTCATCTAACAAATAATCGATTTAGCCAAACGACCATCATTTGTAAAACTAACAAATGAAGTGGGAGAATCAAAGTTAGACAAGATATTCATTTAAACTACGAAAACCAATTCACTGTATACTAGGGTCTAAATCCATAACCTGGTATAATCCTATGAACAGAATTTTGAGTTGAAACTTTCACTGTATAATGCTCGATTAAGATGAATGATATTTACCTCTGAATTAAGTTCACTTAAAGAATGAGTAGGGATGTATTTTTCAACAAATTCTGACATCCGCTAAATGCAGGTCGTCTGGGTTTTTTTTTTAAATTTTATTTTTAACGGCAAAAATTCTTACGGTACTTTTTTTCTATTTGTATATTTAAAGATTTTGTGGGGCTGTTTAGGCTAGAATATGTTTTAATATACATACTTATACTCGATAAGAAAAAATAATTTTACATACTGTAAGTAATTCTAATACATTTACTTGGTTTTAAAAAGAAATATAGTATATTAAATATTAAAAATTAAAATTTTTTAGAAATGTGGTTAAAACATATTCTAGCCTAAACAGCCCCCCCCCGCCAAATCTTTAAATATACAAATAGAAAAAACGTACTGTCAGAATTTTTGCCGTTAAAAATAAAATTTTAAAAAAAAACCCAGACGACCTGCATTTAGCGGATGCCATAATTTGTTGAAAAATACATCCCTACCCATCCCTAAACATAACCCCGCTTTCGAATGTAACTATTAACTGATACAACGAAAATTAAAAAATTGAACACCCTACCACCCCTTGTCTAGATGAATGGATTTCTCGGTATCCTTAGAAACCCTCAATTATGAATCTTTGCTGTGCCTTTAATAACCGTAAATTTTAAAAAATAAGTTACTCCAAAATTCGCTTGACGAGGAAATGGAACTAATGTCTTTGGTTTAATAACAAAATTAAATTCGAAGGCTTTAGCTTCCATTTTTGAAACATGGTTATCACTGTGTAGCGAAAAACCCATATTTTAAATCAATTAATTTATAATATATATATATATATATATATATATATATATATATATATATATATATATATAATGTATATATAATAAAGAAAATTTATACAAAGAATTAAATAGCAATGTTAATGTGATTAATGATGAAATCACTTCGCTAACAAGACTTAATGAGACATTAACTTACTATCAATTCCTTGAATAATAAGATCCTTATATTCAAGTTGTTGTCAGATGGAAGATACATGCCAAGTACTTTCGACAATTTCAAATTGTCATCTTCAAACTTCAAACAAAATTCTCACTTGATCGATTTGAACAAGAACTCTAGCGTCGCTCCAAAACATATCAATAAATAGTATAATTATTAAAAAAAAAACACCTTTCGGTCTACACATATTTTGTGTCAGTGTTTGCTTGTGTATCGGAAAATTGCGCCCTGAAGATTCGAATCCGGGTTTCATATGCGAACATATGCCCATGAAGCGGATGAATAGACTAAAATTAATACATTATACTAACAATGCCCCTACTCACAAACGAAGACCCTTGTAATAAACATAATCATGAGACCTATATCAAGGATGAGTTACCCTACGGCGGAGATCCCCAAAACGTCATTCATGTGCTTTCGGTTGTTTTTCGTTCATAGAATGCCCTTTGTCTTCATCATCTATCACCAGATGATGGTATTGTAATGTTCGACAAAAATGGTGGAGAAGATTGATAACACCGTCCATCAGCTATCATTCGTATTTGTGGCGATTTCAATATTGATCACAAGGCGCGGTTAGTCCACTTAAACATAACCGATGAGGAGGGGAAGTACTGTCAAGGCTTCTCCATCGCTTACTCGCTGACCCAAATCATGGATAAGCCTACTCGTGTTCCCGATGTAGATGGGCATCATGGTAACCTTTTAGGCCTCTTCCACGCCTCCTGTCCTTACCAGTGTTCCCCTGAAGTATTAACTCATTTGTGCACTTCAGACCACTCTTTTATCTATGTCAAGGTTGTTTCCAAACCAAAGGCATCCTCAGATGTCCCATTTCACAGGCCAATCTATTGATACACCAAAGCTGATTAGGGTAGCTTCAGATCTTACATTGCATACATACACACCAGTTGGTAGACAAAAAAAGTCAAAAAACACAAACATGCAAGTGCACCAGAATACAACAGTTCTTGCATTCAAATTGAAATTCACGGGAATTTTTTGGTAGCACTTCGTGAACAAATTATCGATCCTTCATATCACGAACAGGTGTAATTTTAAAAAAATACGAATTATATATAACTTTAAATTATCCAACATAATTTCAAAATCGTGATCATTGACTTCAAATAAATCTCTATGGTTTTAAGATTGCACCATCCTTTCTTAGTTAAGGAACAGTAGGTATCATTTTGTCAATGTCAAGATTTTTATAGTTTAAAACATAAACTATAGAAATAGTTACAGAACTAATTTTTAAAAAGTCAGATACATGTTTTTGAAATACTAGTATCTAACGCTAGACAGAGTTGTTTCGCAGAAGCCCACTACTCCGAGTACCTGGTAAAGACCTAATTCATTTTACCCGGTTTGGTTGACCATTATTACTACCTCATTAACAATTACTTCACGGCGAAGCGCCTACACCTGTCAACTGAGTTGTACTGAAACAAAAGATACGCAAGTAGCGCAACGAACATCGGCGGAGAGAGTAAATATCTGAGAGACGCGTTCAAATTCCGGTCTACTCTGTAACATTTACTTTCTCACTAATCCTTTTTGGAAAGGCATGAACCCGTATCTTCTGTTGACCATGTTCACCATAGTCTATGAATATAGAATACAGCGCAGTACGTAATCTGTTCAATGAAACAACGTTAAAGATTAACATTCACGAGTCAGACACTCTACTGAATCTGACTATATCGCCAATACCACCAGCAGCTGTTCCGTAATTCTTCAGTTTTCGATATCAAAGGTTGGCAGTGAATATTCCGGAAGAAAACATGGCCGCCTTTATAAACGTCGTATTGAATATTTTGAGCTTCTGATTGGTTAAATCTTCTATTGGTGAACTATAAAATGAGTCAGCTCATTTTGGCTGGCTCGCTAGTACATCAAGGTACCCAAAAACTCCCACATTTTCTTCCAGATAAAGGCCAAATAGTAGGATAGACTGGGCTCTCCAGTTTAGGAGAAAGACGGCTCTGAATTCAAAACTTCGGAGAGGGCAAAGGTTGATTGATTGATTGGTTATTTAAAACCAGAAAATATTTTTAGATTGTAAGATTTTTTTTTCTGGTGTGGGGAGAATAATAATTTAGTGATACAGTTCTTACTAATTAACCCATAGCTGGGGAGAGAAGAGGTGGATTCATACCTTTCCCAATATATTGGCGCGTAAGTAAATATAATGATCACAACTGGAATTGGAATTCGTCTCTCCGATTGGCAATTCTGAGCCATTATCTATAACACCACCCGCACATCCAAGCTTACAGCGCCTGGTATTCCTAAGCGGTCACCCATCTAGTTACTGACCAGGTTGCTTAACTTCGGTGATCGTACAGTAACCGGTGTTTCGGTGTGATATGGCCGGTAAGCCTGAGATGGCAACGGTAAACTACTCTTTCTGTCACAAGAAGTAATAACAATTCATAGATAATAAAGAAAGTGAATCTGAGTATAACCATGTCCACGTCCTAAAAGGACATGTTATTTATAAACAAAAAAGAAAAAGAAAAACTGAAAGAAATGATAAAATTAGTCAAAGCTTTCGATGCCAAATATCGCAACTAACTGTCTGTTGAGTGTCATTTAATTTACCAGCAAGTACTAGTCATTAAGCTTATGTGCAAAGCCTTGCTGACTAAAATGATTCTCGTAAGGTAACATAATTTTAATATACAATCACATCTATGAGATGCCTCCATCAAGTTCGGAGAATAGGATCACGATAACAATTACCCTAACACCTAGCTTCCATCGTCTTTTTCGAAGTGGACCTTTCTTTTGTTTTCCCTTCACTTGTTCACAGTGGATACTCCACATAATGGGTCACAGCAAAGTCCGTACTACGTTCATTTTGTGGGCTGTTCAATTTTCCTGAACTTTTCAACATTTTTTTAATCATTTTTAATGCTAGGCAGTAAAGCCACTAAGATACAAGGGGTTACTGAATGTGAAAGAATAAGAAAAAAGCAACATTATAAAAGAGCAAGAACAATAGAAGAGTAATCAAGAAAAGAGTAGATAACAATTGATATTGCCTTTAATTTTTTAAAGATCAAAGAACTAGTCAATTCATCTGTGAACTGATGATACCTTGCCGCCAATCTAGTACTGCGCTTAAATTCATAAAGTCTAGATATCATAGCGAACAGTTTTTCCGAACAAATACTATTAAAGTATTTATAGGAAAGGCACAGGAAAGCTACATTACGGCGGAAGGAAAGTAACTGGAGCCTAGACACCAGGACAAGACCAATAATATTGCTGATTCTTCTTTGGATTTTATCAAGAATCTCTAAATATACAACAAAAGCACTGAACCATATGTGGCAGCAATATTCAAAGCATGAGCAAATGACAGCCTTATAAATATGTAAGATTGAAGGAGCGTTAGCTCTTAAAAAATTATATTTAGGTTTTAAGACGTTTTCAAATAGGTCGAATATAGCGAATCATTTTAAAAGAGCTTTATGTGCCCATTAAGTAAATCAACTCTTAAATAAGTCTAAAAAGCAGAGTGAGTGGAAATTAAATTATGTTGAATATTAGTTTTTATTGGGTAAATTGTTAAAGAGATAAGTCCAGCTTAGTCTATCCGAATTCTTTTGACTTTTTTTCACCTGGCTTTGAGGTCGTTTTATTTTTCTATTTTCATTTTCTGCAGTCCAGAGGGAAGAGATAAAACCAGGATTTCATTTGGCGATCAGTCAAGGACATTGGTACCTTTTTCTTTAAAAGTTTATCATTCGCCTTCACCCTTCAACTTTGTTATCATTGCTTAACTGATAAAACTGCTAAGTGGGTAAAGGTGTTTCGAAGATACAGGCTATCATATGTATGTATGTGCATTTTGGAGGCTGTCTATCTATTTCTGTCGGTATAAACACTTCTATATGCTCATGAATATATACATAAGTATATAAAAAGACCCTACTCTGCGCATTATAATATTCAAGTCAGTCATACAAAACAAGATTGTAAAAGCGGCGTGGAAGAAGTGTGGAAGGAGATGGCAGAGGAGTTACTTTTGAGCCGGAAGTGGAGTAAACGTTTCTATTCATTTTAGATGGGAGAAGGCATCCAGGCCCAGGGATTCCAACCCTCGGGCAGCATCTCGTTTCAGTAAGAGAGGAAGGGTTGGCGAAATATCGATGACAGTGGTCGCGGGGATGGAGCAAAAGATTATGGCTTTATCCTATATGCATGCGTATGTGTATGGCCCTCCTCGCGTTAAAACGGCCTTGTGTCACATCCTGCCTTAGTGGGGAGGCCGGGTATATCTAGGTTTTCACATTTCTTTATTGTATATGTTTGTTTTTATTTTTGTCTTCTCTCGGAAAGAATTATTTCCTCTCAATTTCGAAGCCTTTGTTTCAATTTATTTTTTAAAAGACGCCCTTAATTCAGAAGAAAATGGACTCATTATTTCACGAAGTTAACAAAGTTTTTCTTTTTTTTTCTTTTAAATAAGAATCACAACTGTAACTTAAAAAAAATATATTGTTATAATTATTTACAGTCTAAAGCAGGGGATCTTAACATTATTGGAGTTACTGAACCCTGCAAGTTTCATCCGTTCATTCACCGAAATCTTCGTAATTGGAAAAATAAAATATGATTTCTTCAAAACATAGGTATATATCTTATTAGTGTTCAAATAATGAACCATGCATCAATTGCACACAAAATCACTACGTTCAAAGAACAAAACCAAGAAAACATGATTTTCACACAAAGAAAAAAAACATAATGAATATTTACTGCAAGTCACTGTGACTTTTGCTGTTGCCATTCAGTGACAAGTTCAGGAATGCACGGTTTCACTTTGGCAAGTACCACTCTCATATCATTTTCGCAACAAAGTCTGTTCCTTTTTTCGTTTTTATGTCTACCATCCTCGAAAAAGATTGCCTGCAAAGATTCGTTGTAACAAACGGTGTGAGTATCTCAAGGGCTTTCTTAGCAATAAGAGTGTAAGCTACGATTTGGTGATACCAAAACTTTGAGTTCTTTGTTGTTCTGAAAAGTTGCTGTTGAACCTGGTTCTGCTGAAGTTCAATGATTTCGTCGAGGTATTCATCATTGATATGTCTTGACATCCGCTCAACCCATGAGACTGACTCGATCGAACCCAGGTTAAGAACCATTGATCTAAAGCCTCAAAAGTGGGACACCAGTAAAATTTGATTTTTGAGATGATCATGCTGACCATTATGGATGCCCAATATTACTTTTGCTCCAAACATAATGTGTACTTTTGCTCCAAACATAACTGTGTTCTTTACAAAATAGACACTTGCAGAGTTTTCTATTTTGTGTCAATTCATGACTCCGCCAGCCTATTCATTCGTTTCTTTAAGAAAACTGTGTATGCCGTGATTGGTATTAGCGAAATTGGTGTAAATAAAGAACAATTTTGGTTAGTCAAATAGCTAGTCTAATACCGTTTTTTTTAATCACTTCGCCCCTAGCAAAGCGATAATACCACTAAGACTCAAAGAGCTACTGAAAGTAACTGATAATGAAAAACTTTAGAAGGAATCGGAAAACCAGTCCTAAATAGGAAACAAGGGATAAACTTCAGTTCAAAAGACTGGGGAGAAGTGTGAACCGGGTAATAGGCAAACTTATCTCCTCCTATTTGAGGGGAAGAAAAAATAATTAGTATATAAAATTTCAGAGTTCAAGTGGCGACATTAGAAGTATAGAGTTGAAGTATAGTTCAGAAGGAACCGGAAGCCCAATCCTAGACAAGAAACAAGGGATAAGCCTCTACTCCTGTGCAGAATACTGGGGAGGAGTCTGAACCGGATGATACGCAAACCTATCTACTACTGGGGAGGGTTTTAACAGACGACGGAAAATGGGATAAAGAAGTCAGATGGCGCATTGAAAATATAAAAGATGCCTTTCAAAAGTTAAACAAAATATTAATTAAAATATCTTTTGTTAGAAACAAAATGAGTGCTTAAACGCTCGGGTGATATTCTAAGCGTACCTTAGATATGACACAAGGCTTGAAGTATGGGGCACTCAGTGAGGATCGAACTCGCTATTCAGTCGTAATTGATCTAGTAAGACAACCTGGCTAATCCTTACACCACGTCGAAGTGCCTATTACTGAGCGTAACTTAGACGTGGCATAAGGCTGAAAATAGGGAGCACCCAGTGAAGATTGAACTTTCTACTCAGTCGTAATTTATCTAGCAACCTTCCTAATCATTACACCACATCGAAGTGCTGAACTACAAGGTAATATCAATACTCCTATATAGCAACACACAGCCGAAGAGGACATTTGAAACAACATAAGTGTTCTACAGAAGGATATTGAGAATAACATGTACAGAGCATGAGAGGAACAAGGGAGTTTTAAAGAAAATGGAAACAAAAAGCACGCTAATACTTAGAATCAGAAAGAGACTGTTAAAATTCCTGGAAGACATAATGGAAAAAGAGTGCTTTGAGAATTTGGAGGGTGACATATTAGAAACAAGAGAAGCAGTTTATTGGTTGATTAATGGATTTGTGGGTTATTTAACGCCAAAACACATTTTGGAATGTAAGAATAATTGTTTGTGTTAACACTCTTTTGAAAATAACAATGGTTTCTCCAGATACAGGTCCTACTGTTTAGCCCATAGATAAAGGTGATGGATTCATACTTTTGCCAAGGGTATTTGTGTGGAAATTAATGTAACAAACACGACTAGAAATTGAACTAAGATCTCCGATTTCTCATTCCGAGCCATCATCCATTCCACCACTCGCACATACGGAAGGAAACCGCGAGTCAGCTTCCTAACGAGCATGCGCGGATGAATAGGAGAACAGAGAGTGGGAGAGATAGTAAAAAGACAAAACCTTGCCAAAAGCTACAAAGTGTAAGAAGTTGTAGAGAGTCATGATCGCCAATAAAGAAGAGAACTTTCAAGTTTGTGTATACATTGTGTGTAGATCAATTACGACTGGATAGTGAGTTCCATCCTCAATGGGTGCTTCACACTTTCGGTCATGTACTACATCTAAGCTACGCTTTGAAAACATTTTGGACGATAGCGCGTTGGTTACTTGGACGTGGTGTAATGGTTAGCAATACTCGCCTTTCTAGATTAATTATGACTGAATAGTGAGTTCGATCCGCACTGGGTTTG
Organism: Acanthosepion esculentum; assembly: GCA_964036315.1. NCBI lineage: Eukaryota > Metazoa > Mollusca > Cephalopoda > Sepiida > Sepiidae > Acanthosepion > Acanthosepion esculentum. The sequence goes on along the minus strand of OZ038491.1, from coordinate 80,087,194 downwards.
CCATATTTTTCAACCTTGTATCGCATCTAAGACTGCGCTTAGTAAAGCACTCCGTATACATTTTGTGTATGTACCAGTTACATGTGGTGGCTTGATTCGCTTCCCAACAGCTGAACTTCTGCTAATGATTGCACCAGTGGATTTCTGTGTAAGTATAAACTAAATTATATATTTTTAAATGGACTTAGGTTTAGATTTGTTTCTCTGTGTGGACGTATAATTACACGCTTCATGGCGTATAGTCTGTTTAATTATCTGTATAATTACATATTATATTAGCCCCCGTATGTGTGTGTCCATGACGTCTAAATGTTAGCGCATCTGTGATTGTGTGTGCCTAGCCTTTGGATATGGGCGAGCAGGTGTGTATGCGTGTGTTCACGAAAAAATGTCTCTCTTTACCAGTAAGAGTAAACATATTTGCATGAATGCTTATGTTGTGTTAACGCGCATGTGAAAGGCTCTTGTGGTCCGGAGACATTTCCTCAGTCAGCTGTGCTGAAAAATCACATTAAAAAAGTCCAATAGAATAACGAGTAAAAGTAATAACCGTTTAATTTAAATTTAGAAACAAATGCATTTCTACCGATTAAAACTAATTGTTTCTTTGTGTTCTTGATTGGATGATAATATGCGTTAAGAGGGAGAGCTATAAGTACATTTGGTAAGTATAACTGCGTGCATCTCTAAGCATTTTATGAACTTTACTTTCTATGGGGCACAAGTTTTTTGCAGCGTTTCTTTTAAGTATAAATTTGTTTTATATTTAGTTATAATATATATATATATATATATATATATATATATATATATATATATATATTATAAATTAATTGATTTAAAATATGTTTTTTTCGCTACACAGTGATAACCATGTTTCAAAAATGGAAGCTAAAGCCTTTGAATTTTTTTTTTTTTTTTTGAGCACTATTGTGTAAAAATAAAAATATCTATAAGAACACCGGATTTTATATCTTAAATGTTCTTTCTTTATATATATATATATATATATATACAACGCCAAAAGTACAGGGTGGTCCGAAAGTCTTGTTACCCATACATCATATAATTTTCTATTTCAAATGGCTGGCACTAAAATGATGGTATTCATACAGACCTTCTCGATGCGTGACAGCGTCAATGTAAGTGAATAAACTGAATCTAGTACAAGTGCTTTGTATTACGGTATTACTTGTTCTTCTATTGTTCTCATTACGTTTTGTTAGGGTTGACAAGACTTTCGGACCACTCGGTACATAGTTATATGCCATACATGTCTTTCGACATATGACTAACGAGGCAGATTTTTCCCGCAGTAGGTTGCCATTTCTTTCTGCGGTAGATCAGTTGCCATCCAAGGCTATAGAACCCGGTCTGTCCTGCTATTTACCCATAGCTGGGATGGGAGAAGAATAGGATTCATACCTTTCCCAACACTCAAGCATATTAGCACGTAAGTGAATGTAATGGATTCGACTGAAATTCGAACTCGGCTCTCCGATTCCTCAATCCGAGGCGTTATCCACCGTGCCTCCAAATTCTCAACATATTCCATTGGTTCTACTCAGACAGAACTTTTAGTTTGTGAAATAGACTAAGTTTAACGTCTGTTTCAGTGAAATGGAAAAAAGTTGTTAATTGGTGCACCTTTACTTATAAATACTTCTATTAATAAAAATGTTTGTAAGACAAGTTTTCGGATAGTTAGAATTATTTGTCATGATATCATTACGTAACAAGCGTAATAATACACAGGCAGTTTTATACTGCTCTATATAAAAGTAATTAGTATTATTTTAATATTGTTACGTAATAATCGTTATAAGAAATATACGTGTACTTGTACACACATATTTATTATAAAATTATGGTTGCATATATCAGCGTATTGGTTATCAACACAGAAAATGGGATCAGCATACTCGGTTCAAATTCCGGACGAGGTTTTTACGTTCACTTTCTCACAAATACACTTGAGAAAGATATGAATCTATTTCTTCTCCCCGACCCTTATCTATGGGTTAAATAGTAGAGCAGAGTAGGCTCTGTAACCTTGGTTGGTAACCATTTAGGCGCGAGGCTAGCAAATCAATCGAGTAAAAACCTACAGAAACCACAACAGCATCGTTAGTATTGTGTTACAATAGCCCTCTACTCTACATGGCGTGAGGCAGAGGAGTCGCTCTCTGAAATAAAATTAACTCGTATTATCTTAATATAAGTAATAATAACTTGATAAGAAATACACATATAGATTTTCATGTCTATATATTAATTGTGAACAACAACGAGGTTTTGGAGAGCATGGAAACAAAAAGGAAACTTATACTAACATCAGTAAGTGACAGTCGAGGTGTCTGGGGCACGTAATAAGGAAAGAAGGCTTGGAAAATCTGATACTCACGGACTGATTGAGGGGAAACGGGACAAAGGAAATTAGCGCGTAGCATACTTGATGAACCTGATAAAATGGATAGCAGAAAAGGGTTTGGGAGAAATAACAAAAAGACAAAACTTATTAAGAACTACAAGAGACTGGAAGGTGTGGAGGGCCATGGTCGTCTACATCATAAAGGGACACGGTGCATAAAAGAAGGTATTAATCACAATGTTGTATTAACGTTGATAAATACTTTGGGCTTATGAAAAAATATTTAGTTTTTCTGTTTATTATTTGTGTAAGTAAAAGTTCATTTTGTTGAAATTGTAAATACATTGTTTCAGTTGAGAACAAAGGAAAACCTCACGTTACAACTGTACTGTTTATCAATGAAGATGAGTTAGTTTTCTATCAGATGAAAAAAACGTATGTAATTTCATCAGCAGCCTTTTTTTTTTCATTTTATCTCAAGGCACACTTGAACCTATAGTTAAACTTACACGACACACTTAAATTATGATGATCAAGAAACATTTTTAAAAAGTGTATAAATTTTATGATTTATATATTAACACAAACAAAACAATTTATTATAATTTGTAATAAAAAGATAATTAAAATTAATTAAAATTCTTAAAGAAAAACTATATTTATTTTGTCTGTTCATTATAATTTAACATTTAATAAGATATTTCGGCTTGACAATCTTTTATTAGAATATCATCTTTGCAAGGTCAAATTTTGAACAGGAAATACTCTTAAATCTTCTTCCAGGGATACTAGCCGGGATCGATTTTTGTTTGTTAATATTGTAAAAAGCTTGCTTTTTATATTATTTTATATATCATTTATACGTTTATTTATTGTAACAATGCTGTCATCGTATAATTAATCTAAAGGGATTTTAATTTTGATATGTAAACATATGTGCATTGTGTAACAGACAGATAGAGAGAGAGAGAGAGAGAGAGAGAGAGAGAGAGAGAGAGAGAGTTTGGAAAACACACACACATATATTTTTTCTTTATTGTAATTGGAGTAGATGTGAACAGCGAAATTAGATCAGAACAATTTTGTTTACTGATCGGAATCTGATCTGGGACATTTGGAATTGGGTCATTAGGAAAACAATGAAAGATGATCGAGATAATTTTATCGGTTAAAATTTGAAATAGAGCTTACTCAGGCTATGAGAACTTTGAAACATGGTTTTGGGTTGACAGCGACACTCATGATAATCGGGTGGGGACCAAGGGTCGATCTATGATCAGTCAGATTTATCTATATAAACGCGTAGTTATGATGAAAAAGTGGCAGTCTGGAGAGAATTCTCGAAGAGACTTGGAGAGGCCGCGATCGATCGGCGCGTCGTCGTCGTCTGCGTGCAGTCACGCGCATGAGCACCCGCGTCGACCGTTACGGGTCGCGGCGCTACAAGACAGACGAGAAAGGCCGACGAGAATGGCAGACGAGAAAGGCGGACGAGAAAGACAGACGGAAGAGGACAGAAGGAAGAGGCCAGACGGAAGAGGTAGAGAGTGGTTTGCTGGTCTGCCGTCGAGTGCAGTCGATCTGGAGAGCGAGATCGGAGATTTGGAGTAACGTCATAGGTTGGAGCCAGGCGCCCATTTACATATTTTGTTGATATACGTACAAAGAAACGAATTACTCCTCCAACGTCTAAGACTACTACTGCTACTATTATTATTACCACTGGAAACGGAAACGTGGAACAAGCTACAATAATCAAGAGTTGCATATCGTTCTGAGACGATTTCACAACAAACTAATCACAACCCACTCTCTCTCTCTGTGTCTAGAATCCAGTGTATGGGTTTTTACGTCAATTACTTTTCTTTTCTTTGGATAGTTGTTTGTCCGACTTTCTGCAGATATATTTTTTTTTGGTGCATTCTAAATTTCTTAGCACAGACTCTGCAGCCGTGTCTACAACTTCAGTCGACCGTGAATGGATGGACATCACTTCTGTTTTCTGGATAAAACCAAACACAACGTGGACAGGAAGCAGAATTTTTTTTCGGTGTTAAGCAACAAATGATTTTATTAGGTCATCGCATAAGTTCTGTCCGAATTTTAACTTTTTGTTAAAATGAACGAAATTTAAAGAGTACTTTATAATGTCTAATGGAGCTGAACATTATTTTTATGTTTAGATGCATTTAAACTGATCAAATTTTATTTCAGAGAACAATAAAATTAAATTTTGTTTGATTAAAACCCTACTATCATGGAAGTACCCAAGAATCATTTGAGGCATTTATGAGTTCAAGAAAGGAAACTCAGCAGCCGAAGCGGCTAGAAACATTCACTCAGTTTATGGAGAGGAATGTGTGAATGAAAGAACTTTCAGAAGATGGTTTGCAAAATTCAGAGGTGGAGATTTCACCCTTGAAGATGAAGATCGAACCGGACGTCCAGTTGAGTTTGATGAAAAGCTTCTTGAAGCAGACCTTGAAGAAAATCCTGCTTTATCAGTTGAGGAATTGGCAGTGGTTCTCAGTTCAAACCATGCAACTGTTCATCGTCATCTTCAACAACTTGGAAAAATTCCTAAACTTGGAAAATGGTGCCTCATGAATTGTCTGAAAACAACCTCAAATCCCGAGTTGACATCTGCTCTTCTCTCCATTCTCGCCAACTTGTTTCACCTTTTTTGGATAGACTTGTGACTGGCAACGAAAAATGGATCTTTTATTGAAATGTTAAGCGTCGTAGACAGTGGCTTGGTAAAGGGGAAGGACCCCAGCCACAGCCGAGAAGGGCAAAAGGTTGTTCTTTCAATCTGGTGTGATTGCCAAGGAATAATCCACTTTGAATTCTTACCACCTAATGCAAAAATTAATGCTCAAATATACTGTCAGCAATTAGAGCGTTTGAACCAAGCTTTGAGGATAAAAAGACCTGCTCTAGTGAATCGAAAACGGGCGATGTTTCATCAGGACAATGCGCGACCACACACAGTAAGAATCACGTCACAAAAGATCGAAGAACTTGGTTGGGAGAAAATTCCTCATCCACCTTATTCTCCCGACCTTGCTCCTTCAGACTACCATTTGTGTCGTAGCTTACAGAATCATTTGGAAGAAACAGATTTTGTAACACAGGAAGAGGTTAAAACTGACATTTGTGAGTTCTTCGAATCAAAGCCAAAAGAATTTTACAGTAATGGAATTAGTAAGCTTGTTAATAGATGGAAGGAAGTCATAGATAATCAGGGAAAATACATTGTTGATTGAATCTGTAATTAAATATAACATTTGGTCACTATTTTTCGTTATTCAAAATTCGGACAGAACTTATGGGATGGCCTGATAGATGCCATAAAATCTTTATTTCTCATTACAGAATATAAAAAAAAAATAAGACACATACATATATAATTAAAACCATTCAAAATTATTATGATCATCTTCACTGATGCAAAGAGTTAATCATAAGCATCGTAATTCACTGTATCGGGATATCAAATAAAATCATAAAATTTACCTAGATTTTGGCTCTCGTCTTATTTATCCCTTATCCGTGGAAATATATAAATATATATATATTGTTGGTTTCTTAATTTATATATATATATATATATATATATATATATATATATATATATATATATAGTTGTATATTTAGGCAGCAATCCTTCGTTTAATCATGTTTCATTAAAAAAGACAGACAAGATACTACATTTAAGCTTTTTATTTAATTTTTCTTGTGTTCGAACAAGAGCTTTCTTTTCTGGACAAAGGGTGTCTAAAAACTTTCCGAGCGCTGTCGGATATACCTTTAGCCATTATCTGATTCGATTTTTCAGCTTAATTGAGTGTGTGCATTTTGTGTATGTCCAGCGTGTAGTAGGGATGTTTTTAATTTCCGAATACGGTTAGCACATTGTGGCTTTGATCGTATATAGATTGGAATGTCAATGTTAATTTTGATTTCTAAAATTTTCTTAAAAGCGGCCATTTTCTTAAAAGCGGCCATTTTCTTAAAAGCGGCCATTTTCTTAACTTTAAGAAATTTGTAAACAAAACAAGTTTTTCTATTTTAAAATTCATTTAAAAAATAAATATATATTTCTGACACGTTATTTTAGTAAAATTTCAAAATTTAAAGTTAAATTAATCTGATTTGAAATAAATATCACTTACTTATAGCATAAAAAAATATACAACCAATTATTAACGATTGATGTTGTTAATCTGATCCAACGTTTGATGGATTGCTGATAGACGAGGCGATGACAGCTACTATGGATGGCACAATTGTTAAAATTCTAAGTGAACGCATATTTTTGGTTTTTAACTACCTAGTAATTTTTACAAATGAACATATTAGCATATTGTGGCTTTGTTCGTAGTTAATATTGTTAAGAGTTGGCTTTTTCTTTTTTATTATTAAAGCTTCCATTATTTTTAATCTTTTTTTACGGGTGGATGCAGTTGATATATTTGTGTTTTCTACTAGTATGTTTCTAATGGAGTCTGGTAAGTTTGTATGTGTGTTTAAATAGGTTCTAATGGAGCTGTGATCAAACAGGTGTAATGTAAGACGTCTGGATAAGCATGTAGTAAACCACCTAGTATTGATTCAGTGCACTAGTAACAATCTCGATGATCAACAACTTGTCAATTATTATCACACAATGAGGCACTATGTTCTATGTGCCGTGTCTCTCCAATACGTGGGTGATCATGGCTCTTTGCAACTTCTTATCCTTCAGTATGTCCTCTGAGTATCAAATTTTCAAAGTCTTCTTTCTATATAAAGGTGTCTCAGAAATTTTAAGTTTTTCTATCTGATTCGAAATATAAGCGTTGTTTTATTTCCATCTTCCTTAAAACTTCTTCGTTGCTTACATGTTCCGCCTATGGTATTCTCATCATCTTTTTATAGAAGCCCATTTCTCTTGCCACATGTCTTCTCTTCATCTGTGAGGAAATTGTTCCACATTGAATATATCTTTCAGTTTCTAAGGAAGTTTTAATGTTTCTTAAATATTGGTTAGTTATTTGAATGCATGTTTTGCGATTCCAGTATGGCTTCGGGTTTCAGTGCCACATTTTCCGTAATCTGTTAAAACACTTCTCTGACATTTGATCTTCTGTACTTGACTAATGTTGATATCTTCAATTCTTGGGAGTTTTCTTTTGCTGACAGTCATATAACCCGTGAGGCACCACAATATATATATATTTAATGTACATATTCCAATCTCCTGATGACAAAATAAGTTGTTATATGCACAGGGATTCATCCCCAAGCTACATCTCTCTTGTTTAATGTTTTTTATCATTTCACCCCAAACAAGACAACAGAGCCACTAACCCATAAAGGTTTAATGAGTATGAAAGTATTAAGGGGTCTACCCTTTTTACACAAATGGACTCACCCAAGCTATACATATACTACTAGCAGTGAATATCCGGACAGTCTGTAATAGAGGAGGGTATCACAAGAATTACAGTTAGCGAGAACGTAGACTCAGTAAGGAGTCATACTGCGATACTTCAATACCAAGACTGTATATATATTATTGCTACTAACCCGCATTCCTGGATCTACTAACCCGTATCACCAGTTTGTATTATTACGTTAATACATTTATTTTCCTTATCCATTCCTGGCGTTTGTTAATCATTGCTATCGAATTCATCCCGGAATCCACAAGAAATTGGCGACGAGGAATTCGAACTCACATAGGAAGGAAAAAAAATTTTCCCTCGTTGTTCACAACAAATTGGCGACGAGTATATCGAACTCACACGGGAACGAAAGAAAAAAGAACAATTCTCCCTCGTTGACAACAAATTGGCGACGAGGAATTTGAACTTACACGGGAAGAAAATCGAAACAAAGTTCTCTCACGTTGTCCACAACAAATTGGCGACGAGGTACTCGAACTCACACAGAAAAAAAAACAAAAGTCTCCTTTGCCGTTTTTTGCCAGTGTCCACAACAAATTGGCGACAAAAGATTTACGAGGACTAAAATACGGAAAAGCGAGTTTTTCGTAAGACCTTTATCATGGAGGTTTTAAAAATATTTTAGTAGAAGTTGTAAAATACCAAAATGAACAACAGTTACAATGCCAGGAAAGAATGGAAGAAAAATGGCAAAAACAGTTACTACAAACGCAGAACTAATATTAAAGTTATCGGGTAATAAACAACAAAATATCGAAAAAGAGGTGACTTTTTCCCAAGACGCAGTGTGGAATACGATAGAAACTTTCAAATACTCCCTAGAAGAGGATAAAAATTTCGGGGATTATTTCAGACCTTATGAAGACATCTACAACATCGATTGTCAAAACTGGACAGAAGCAAAGAAGCTACGTCTGTTGCTCAGAAAATTAGGAACAGAAGAATACACAAAATTTGTGGATTACATTTTGCCAAAAAAGACGTAAGAATTAACGTTTGACGATGCAGTTACGTGTCTTACAGAGCTTTTCAGTTAAAAAACGTCACTCTTTCACAAGAGGTGGAAATGTCTTAACCTGGTAAAGGGCGAAAATGAGGACTATTCCACGTTTGCCGCAATCGTGAATAAACATTGCGACGACTTCAAGTTGGCAGAATTAACACCGGACAATTTCAAGTTTCTCATCTTTGTTAAAGGGTTAGTCTCAGCAAAAGATAGTGAAATGCGCAAAAGAATGCTTTCAAAACTACAAAATGAACCTGGACTAACACTACAACAATTATCAGAAGATTGCCAAAAATGTCTGAGTATAAAGAAAGACTCGAAGAACATTGAGGAGTCAGGAGTATCACATATACGTAAGTTAAACAAAAGTTTACGTTCTTCACCCTCCCCGAAAAGAAGACAAAACTTCTATAATAAAGGAAAAAGTACAATATATAGGGCAAATTATGACGAAAATCGAAGCAAATATAAGCCCCCACACCATCTGCATGTTATCGATGTGGAGGACTACACTGGAATAAGGATTGCCGTTTTAAATATAAAAACTGTCTTGTTTGTAGAAAAATGGGGCACAAGGCATCCCAATGTAGGAACAGAAAAGCTACTAGTAGGATAAGAGCTACTTGGATGCATGACGAAGACAAAACCAACATAAGGAAATATGTGGGACTTGAAATCTTAAATAAAAAGATAAAATAGAAACTAGACTCGGGCTCCGATCTAACGATAATTAACCTACAGACATGGAAAAAGGTTAACAGACCAACCATGTTACATACACAAAAAATTGCTAAGTCGATGACAGGAAAGCGTATAAAATTCGAAGTAGAAATAATCGTAAATGTTAAATTTCACGGGAAAAAATACTCAAGATATACGTAATGAAAGATACAGAAAATCTAGTGGGCACAGACTGTATGCAAAAGTTCGACGTATGGGGTTCACCTATCAGCTCGTTTTGTAAGGGTGCAGCTAGAATTAAATTGAAAGAAAATGTCCAACCAGTATGTAAAAAGAAGCGAAACGCGCCATTTGCTACCACAAATGAAAATATTAAAGAGTTATACAAGGCAGTAAAGGAACTACCTGTGACCTTACGAGAGACAAGAAAAGAAGCGAAAAAGGATGAATTTATTCAGAGGAAGAAAGGAAAAAATAAATAAAAACCGGTATACACCCACAGTGCTCGGGAGATCATTCAAACAAGAATGGGTCTATTTCATTAACAATATGGCTTATGAGGAATCAAATACAATATTTAACAGACTAGGAAACGTGATGTACACAAAGGCGAAAAATTTACCCACAGAAAACATATTGACCAAATACAAAAAAGACGGGTTGGAGAGCCAAGCTCGTAACCCGCAGAAAATGACGAGTTGATGGAGGCGAACTTTGAAGTTTTTGAGATTCAAAGACCACAAGAAGACACAGAAATTGGAAGGACTAGCAGGAAGAGAAAATTTACAGTGCCTCTAATTGTCGACCATAAAAGAAAGGAAAAGATATTAACTCCCCCCAAAACGGATTTAAGGAGGGGGTATTAAGTGGTCTCCCCTTTTTACACAAATGGACTCACCCGAGGTATACATATACTACTACCAGTGAATACCCGGATAGTCTGTAATAGAGGAGGGTAGCACAAGAGTCACCGTCACGAGCACCTAGACTCAGTAAGGCGTCATACCGCGATACTTCAATACCAAGACTGTATATATATTATTGCTACTAACCCGCATTCCTGGATCTATTGAGCCATATTACCAGTTTGTATTATTACGTTAATACATTTATTTTCCTTATCCATTCATGGCTTTGTTATTCATTGCTATCGGATTCATCCCGGAATCCACAACAGAAAGAATATAAGAAAAATGTTATTAAGCGAGAATAATAAAAGAACAGTATTTAAGGAAGCGATTATCATTGCATTTATATTTTTGACGATCAAACTTGACTGGAAAGCAAGAAGCCGGAAGAGAGTTTCACAAGCAAGAAGTGCGAGGAAAGAAACTGTTAGCATAGAACTTACGATCGCATCTAACCATTTCGACTGTAAAATGATGAAATCTTGCCGCCAATCTAGAAATGCACTTAAATAAATTCATAGCGTCATGTTACAATAAAGGAGAGTTCATCAGAATATTTACCTTGAAAATATTTATAGAAAAGGCTAAAGGAAGTTTATATTACAGTGCTGGGAAAGTCACTGCAGTTGAGATGCCAGGTCAGGGCCAATAATATTGCAGATTCTTTTGATTTTATCAAGATTCTCTAAATATATAGCAAGAGCACCAGACCTGATGTGGCAGTAATATTCTAAGCATAGACGAATAAGAAAGATAGATTCTGTCGCGAAAATTGCCTTGCATGACACATTAAGCCAACATTTCAAGCAGCAGACCTAGCAAACGATTCGATATAATCTTTCCATTTCATTTCAGCAGAAAACGTTAGCCCAAGAATGCGCAACGAGTCAATTTCTTGGAGGCTAGAACCTGAAATGCTAATGGAAGGCAGAAAGGGTTCTGTCAGACGATTAACAGAGAGCTATTTTGGTGGGTAGGCGTTAAAATTAACAAGCCATTTCTTGCCCCAGTTAACAATAGAATTTAGGTCTTATTTTTTGATCAACTGCCAATTTGATCATATCGAACCGCTCAGGTTTATTATTATGCGAAGCGTCAGGATTAGTGGTTTAGTATCAAGAATAACTGATCAATGTTTTATAATAATCTTATGTACACGTCCTCGTGTCATATTCTTTTGGTCTATTGTGCGGATGAATCAATACATATTACGGTCTTCCTGTTTCGCTAGTTACTAAACAAACTCCGTCGAAATAAAAAATTGTTTTTAGTTGTTTTCATTGCTGTTCGTCCTACTATCAACCTTTTACCACGTGTAGCGAGACGGAAGGAAATAGCAAACATTCTATTCTCATGGGCGTAGCATTATTTCGTCTTTTATCAGTTTTCCATAGATTACATAGGCAGAGATTACATATTAATTTATCAACAATGCGTGCAAAACAGTAATAAATATATATCGGCATACAGAGATACAGACGTATAAACGTAAATAAAAATGAACAACTATTATTATTTGAACCGAGGGTTTCAGTCATAATCATTTGAAGCATCTTACTCGCGTAGTAATTTTACCATTGGAAACACGTTATTTGGAACACATATCTACAAACAGAAATAGTGCCATGGAAGTTTATTATGAACTGAGACATTTTATTATATTCAGCTATAATTGGAACAGAATATCTTGATTATTCATCCGCAGATATAAAATGCAGTTTTTCAATAACACACACACACACACACACATACATACATACATATATATATATATATATATATATATATATATATATATATATATATATATATATATATATATATATAATGAAATATTTGAGCAGCAACTTTTCTTTCAAACATGTTTCGTTGAATATAACAGACAAGGAAAATTTAATAAAATTATTAATTAGTTTTTCTAATACTCTTACATTTTTGTTAGTGGTGTTATTCCGACTTCGAAGTCTCGCGAGCACATTGTTGTAATGCCTTCACTCTTTAGGACTATTGGCTTCTCTGCTGCTACTTCTCAGCCTTTTCGGATTTATATATAGTTTGATGTAATTTGATATATTTTTGTGAGTGTGTAATTCTTTCACTTAAAAATGTCTGAAATAACAATTTTCTCTCCATTATTTCTATTAGTGCTCTACCTTAACTTTTGATATCGAGCACTTTAAAATAAAAACCTACCTGCCTAAAATGACTTTCCTCCGGTAAACTACTGAAGAAAAACAGTAATTTTGGCTTCTAACATTCTTACAATTTAACACTATATATATATATATATATATATATATATATATATATATATATATATATATATATATATATATATATATATATATTAATAAATATACATATACCTATGTTTTGCTGTGCGACTTAAGTTTCGCTGGTTTTCCAGCTCATCGGGTACAAACTCTATCTTAAGTTTTTATAAAAATACACAGATGTCATATGGGAGGAACGCTGGTTCATACACCAAAAATAAAATAGTACAAAAGGTGCAGGAAATGAAGTGCTGGTAGGGTTCATTTAAAAATATTAAATAAATAATGGAAAAAATAGAAATTTTAAATTCAAAATTAATTCTAGAGACGCTGCTCTGGTTGTCATATAGTAACGCTGGCCAGGTTAAAGGGAGATATATCTGGTCGTTTGATTTATCTAACTCTATGCCTATATATATCTATATATATATCTATATATATATCTATATATATATCTATATATATATCTATATATATATATATATATATATATATATATATATATATATATATATATATATATATATATAACACCAAGGAACAAGCGTAATTTCTTATTCAAATTACAAGGCATATTTGATGTAAATTAATAAAACTAAAAAAACAACCGGTTTCGTCCCAGCTTATCAAGTTTATTCTGGGAATTCCTTTTTTGATCAGGTTCGCTTTGCCCTGTTCGTTGGCTCTGTGCATGAAATTGGGGTTAAAAAATTGTCTGTATCTATAGATACTAAATTAAATTATCTGGTTCGTAAACCTTTTGGGTACATTGATGGGCCTACTGGAGATGGAATTATTTTTAATTTTTCTACCTTCTCACAGTCTCGTATTTTGGCTCACAGCCTGGATTTTTTGCATACCTTTCTTGATGCCTGACCGTGAGAAAATCATTTCAGAGTTTGAGGTTCTATTTGCACAGGTTTATAACCTTGAACATCATTCTACCGAGACTCTTAGTGACTTTAAGGCCAAACTTAATAGTTATGTTCATTCTTTAGCTGGTTCTTCTGTTTCCTTGTCTGGGGCGAGATGAGGTGAGAAGCACCGTCGTGATATTAAAAGTTTGAAAAAAATAACCGCAATTTGGTTATTACTAGACTGGATAAAGGTGCTGGAGATGTTTTGCTGGAGTATTCTGATTATGTCGAAAAAATGTGTCATTCTTGATGACACATCAAAATTTGTGAGATTAGGTTCACTGGAGACCCATGATTGTACTGCTTCAATAGAAGCTAAGTTTCAAAGACAATTGATGAAATGGGTCAAGCGTAGATTACTCTCTCCAGAAATTTCTGACTTGATTAGACCTACTGGATCTATTCCACCCCGTCTTTATGGATTACCTAAAATCCATAAGGACGGGGTCCCATTACACCCCATTTTGTCTATGATTGGGTCTGCCCATCATAAGGTCGCTGGTTGGCTCTCTTCGGTGCTACAACCTGTATTATTGTATTTCTGAGATGAGGTATTATGTACAGTATTTACATTATTCGGACTATTGTCCTCATCTTTGTCGCCATATTTGTCACAACGTTTCGGCCGTTGTACGCTCCGGCCTTCTTCAGGTGGTTGGAATTTCGAACCGAACCCTTTATTTCGATCACTGGGGTAGACTGTTCTAGTTCCACGAGCCATGTTTGATGGATGTCAGTTATCAGTTATCTCCTGGTAATTTTTCCCTCTGAAAGTTCTCCACTGCCTGAACCGGGTATTGAACTCACACTCTTTGGGTCTGTTACTGGATCTAACCAACGCCTTTATCCACCGTACCAAGCATAGAAATAAATACAATATGGGAACCAGTAATAAGGAGTGCCAGAGAACAGCAATGATAACAAAAAAAAAGTTGCAATATGAGATCTGGTAAAGAACATGCAATGATAACAGCAAAATTGCAATATGAGTACTGGTAAAAAAATTATTGCTGAAAAATTAGGTTTATAATACTCAGAAATTCATACCCAGATGTCCTCAAGGACACATGGTACGGTGGATAAAGGCGTTGGTCAGATCCAGTAACAGACCCAAAGAGTGTGAGTTCAATACCCGGTTCAGGCAGTGGAGAACTTTCAGAGGGAAAAATTACCAGGAGATAACTGATAACTGACATCCATCAAACATGGCTCGTGAAACTAGAACAGTCTACCCCAGTGATCGAAATAAAGGGTTCGCGGTTCGAAATTCCAACCACCTGAAGAAGGCCGGAGCGTACAACGGCCGAAACGTTGTGACAAATATGGCGACAAAGATGAGGACAGTAGTCCGAATAATGTAAATACTGTGTATTATTGTACTTTAGTACTTTTTGTATTAAGCATTCCTTTTCGGGAATTATACGTAGTTCCTCTTTTACTCTTGGGTTTATGTGTTCCCTTATTTGTGACAATTGAGATTTGCTGTGATTATTATTGTCTCCCCCGGATTTTCCTCAGAGTGTGTTTGTTGATCTTATGAAATTCGTCTGTCAAATTCAGCTTCGAGAACATTATGTATCAACAGATCAGTGGTGTGGCGATGGTTTTTCCTTTGGGTCATGCTCTAGCTAATATCTTGGTCGGTTTTCATGAGGCGTTTTTATTTTCTCGTATTGATCGTCCTCTCATGTATTATCGTTACGTTGATGATACTTTTTGCCTCTTTAATAATGAGGCTGAAGCCAACTCATTTCTCACTTCATTAAACTCTGTTCACTCCTCGCCTACCGTTGAAAAGGAGTCTAATAACTGTCTCTCCTTTTTGGATGTCCTCGTGATAAGTTTTTGACTTCTGTATTTAGGAAGGCAACTTTTTCGGGCCTCTATACACGTTGGGACTCTTTTTATCCCAGAAAACGTAAGATTAATCTTATCAAGACCCTTATCCATAGGGCTCTCATGATTTGTTCGGAAGATTTTCTTCGCGAGGAGATTGATTTTATTAAGATGACACTTTCCAAAAATGCATATCCCTTAGATGTTTTGGATAGTGTTATTCTTGTTGTTATCAATAATTTTTATAAGGATAAGCCGCATAGAGTTAAAAAAAATGTCCTGTTTATTTGCGTCTTTCTTTCATTGGTTCAGAGGGTGAATCTTTGGTTAGTCGGATTTCACTTGCAATCGGCAGGTGTTATTTTTTCTGCTGAGGTTCGAGTAATATTTGTTGCTCGACCTGTTCTTTCTTCCATTCGCAAAGGTGTCCTTTCCTCCCATCATGTTAATTCTGTGATTTATAAATATGAATCTAATTGTGGACTCGACTACATAGGGAGGACTTTGGATTTTAGAATAAAACAACATTTACCTCACAGAATTTTGAATCCGATATCTAGCAATAGTCAACCGGTGAATACATCCAGGTCATCGATCGCTCAATATGTTATTAATAGCAGGGGCTGTGTTACAGGCTTGAGTGTTGACCGTGTTTCAATTCTGTCTCGGTCACGCTCATCATGTTAAGGTTCTAGAGTCCCTGTATATCACATCGCGCAAGCCTTCTCTCTATAAACAGAGAGATTGCTTGACGGGTCTGAATATTATTAGTCTCTAGTTTCCTTAAATATATAATATTTTCTCTCCCCAATATTGTCTCATATAAATTTATTTACACATTTTTTAATTACCAGAATAAACTTGATAAGCTGGGACGAAACCGGTTTTTTTTTAGTTTCATTAATTTGCATCAAATATACCTTGTAATTTAAATAACAAATTACGCTTGTTCCTTGCTGTTATAAAGTTTTGTACTATTAGAAATATATATATATATATATATATATATATATATATATATATATATATATATATATATATATATATATATATATATATATATATGTATTGTAAAATAATAATAGTATTGATTTTCCGAATTATTTTCATCTGCCTTCTATATATATATATATATATATATATATATATATAGAAGGCAGATGAAAATTAAAAAAATAATTATTTTCATCTGCCTTCTATATACATATATATATATATATATATATTGACCTGCATTTGTTTTATAATCATGACCTTAAGAGAAGAATGTTATTTTTTGTTGTTTCCACTAATAAAAAAGACAGCTATTAACAACAATAAGAAATAAATGAACAAAACTATTCGCAGGGCTGGGTTTGTCAGAACTATTCTTTCTTGGAGAGGTGGCGCATCAGGGATTTTGTTGATTTGCTGTTGATTTCTTTTCGTTATCAGACCCAACGCTCCAACGGCAACAGGACCAATTTTCGTTTTTAAATGCCACATTCTTTTCCATCTCCGGGTCTTTGTATTTTCTTAGTTTTTCAAAAACATTTACAGAGATGTTTTTGTGATTTGGTACGCTCATGTCAATCAGTGTGGAAACTTTTTCTTTCCTGTCTTTGAGAATAATATCTGGGTAATTTGCTTGTATTCTATCTGTGTTGATAGTAGTAGTAGTAGTAGTAGTAGTAGTAGTAGTAGTAGTAGTAGTAATTTATTATTATTATTATTATTATTATTATTATTATTATTATTATTTCCTTTGATATCTGGCGTTTACACATTTCTTTCCGGGTCCCGCCCAGGGACCTAAGGTTAGAAATGGCATCATGACACTTTCCACTGCAAAAAAAAAAAATAATAATTACATAGATAAAGCCCTTCGTAAAGTGTGGGCTGTACTTGTCAGAACAATTTTTTGTATCTCTTTGAGGCATGGACTTCCAGGGATCCCTTCAATCAGACTACTGGAATTTTTTCCAACCAGTCCAAGGGCTCCAACTACAACAGGAATTGTTAATGTTCCCATGTGCCACATTTTTGAGATTTCTATTTCAAGGTCCTTGTATTTTGACAGTTTTTCGAATATCTTCAAAGACACATTGCAGTCTGCAGGGACTGCCATATCAATAAGGAGGCACTTATTTTGTTTGTGGTCTTTAATAACAATGTCCGGGCGGTTGGCTTTGATTGTTCTGTCAGTGTGTATTGTGTAGTCCCATAGAATTGTAACAGGTCCTATCTCCGTAACCGGGTCAGGGTGGTGTTCGTACCAATTTCTTCCAGTTTCCTTCCCATAGGAGTTGCAAAATTTCCAGTGCAGATATTGGCCCACTCTGTCATGCCGGGTTTTATATTCAGTGGGTCCCAATATCGTGCAACCTGATATAAGATGATCAATGGTTTCTGGATATTTGTCACAGAATCTGCATCTTGGGCTAACACAGTATTTTAGTATATGTGCTTGATAATTCCTAGTTAACAAGCATTGGTCTTGTGCAGCAATGATAAAACCCTCAGTTTCACCTTTCAACCCTGCACTACGTAGCCACTGATGGGTGCGGTTTATGTCTACGTCTGCTTGTTTGGTACGGGCAGAGTATTAGCCATGGAGCGGTTTATTTTGCCATTGTTTCTTTATCTGGTCGGTCGCATTTCTCTTTGCATTCTTTTTTAAGTTTTTTGCAGCTTCAGCCGGTGTACAGTGATTTATTTGAATTTCTGTGCCCATTTGAAGCTCTTTTTTGAATTTTTCGGCTTCCTTTACTACAGAGTAGAGACACTTACTACTTTCATGTTCCTTGACACATACCATCATCCAGTCTTCTGTATTTTCCAAGTATCTTTGGAGGCCAATTGTTGTACTTTTGTAGGATAGTTCTAGTTGAACTAGTCCTCTGCCTCCTTCGGATCTGGGCACATACAGGCGATCAATATCAGCTTTGGGATTATGCATGCGGTAGCAAGTGAGGAGCTTTCTCGTTTTGGCGTCCATTCGCTTAATTTCAGCTATGGTCCAGTTAAGTACATTAAAGCTGTATTGCACCACAGGAACAGCTAAGGTGTTTATAGCTGATATTCGTTTTTTTGAGTTTAGCTCGGTATTTAGTACCAGGCGTACACGCCTGTAGTACTCCTTTCTTACCTTCTCTTTCATTTGGGAGTGTTGTATGCCATCTCCCTCACTAATTCCTAGGTACTTATAAGCTTCACCATGCTCCAATTCTCTAATATTCGTGGCAAAATCTAAATCTTTAAGGGTGCTTCTTAAATTCTACCTTTCTTAAATGTTACTTTAGCACATTTATCTAATCCGAAGCTCATGCATATGTCGTCACTAAAGTATTTTACAATATTAAGTAGGCCCTTCAACTCATTGTTGTCTTTGGCAAAGAGTTTGAGATCATCCATGTATAGTAGGTGATTGAATATGTTGTTATTTATTTTGTAGCCATAGCTACTGTTGTTCAGTTCATGCGTAAGGGGGAGTAAGGACAAACAAAACAGAAGTGGAGACAAAGAGTCTCCTTGAAAGATTCCACGTCGGATATTTAGTCGTTTGGATATGGCAGTGCCCCTGGTGTGACTAAGGTATAGTTTGGTGTTCCACATTCCCATGCTGTACTTAAGGAAATTTAATACCACAGGGGAGACTTTGTACATTTCCAAAGTGTTAAGGATCCAAGAATGTGAAACACTGTCAAAAGCTTTACGATAATCAATCCACGCTGCACTGAGATTTCTACGTCTGCTCCTGCAATTTTCCAGAATCATTTTATTTATTAGTAATTGGTCTTTGCAGCCATATGAACCCCTCCTGCATCCCTTCTGTTCCAGTGGAAGAATGCTGTTTGTTTCTAAAAAGGAGTAAGCACGGTTCGTCATGACAAACGTGATCAACTTATACGTTGTGGAGAGACATGTTATCGGTCGATAATTTTTCGGGTCATCTGTTTCATTTGTTTTTGGTATGAGGTATGTAATACCTTCAGTAATCCATTCCGGGATTTTATTGGGATTATTTACAAGCGTTGATAATGTTTCCGCAAGTATTTTGTGGATAGACGAGAGATGATAAAGCCAGAAATTGGGAACCTTGTCATTTCCTGGGGATTTCCATTTTTGCGATTTCGTTAGAGCTTGCCTAACATCATCTGTGGATATATTTTCCCATTCTTGCAGAGGTGTATCCAACATTCGTTCTTCTTCACGTCGGATCCATTCAGCTTTTGGGTTATATTCCTTCGGGCTGCTCCAAATATTTTCCCAAAATGTCTGTACAGTATCAATCGATGGTGGCCTTTCGACATGTATAGTTTTTTTTCCAATTTCCCTGTAAAATTTCTTAAGGTCCGTTTGGAATATTTTATTTTGGCGATAGAACCTACAACGTTTGTCGTATAGCCTTGTTCTCTGTGCTTTTAGCTGAAGTTTATGCTTCAGCATTTCCGTGGTTGGTGGAATGTCAAGTAGTGATTTAATTTTGTGTTTCCTCTTGATCTTTTTGCATTTGCGCGTGGAAATATTAGGGTTTCTGGTGAGCTCATCTAATATAGAAAGCTCACATCTGATTTGTTTTATTTCTCGTAACAATTTTGCTTTCCAAGCTGGTTCTCTACGTCTGTTAACTTTATTTATTGTCTTGATCCCAAGCTTCAGAGTCGCTGCTAAAGCTGTTGCGTATATTACGTTGTTAATTTCTGTGATGTTTCCCGATGGTTTATCTGTTAACAGTGTTTCCAGAGCAGCGTTGTATATTTTCACAATATGCTTGTTGGAATTCGTCATATGGATTTTGGGTAGCTGGTCTCTTTCTGACAACTGTATGAAAGTTACTTTGCTGAGTACTTGGATTACGTGGTTTTTCGCTTCGGTGATTTCCGCTTTGTGGTTTTCAAGGAATTCTAACATAATGTACCTGGAGTCATCTTCAGAAACATTGTCTGGAGAACTGCAGGTTGTGTTTAAGATAGAGTCTTTGATTTTATTTCCTGGTAGGTTATTTCGTATTTCATTTGTTTTAATTTTTACCTCATCCTCTGTCACACTACTTATATCTACATTCATCTCATTACATTTTGAGTGATGGATCATAGTATTTTGTCTTATATCTAATTTTATCCTATCTATTTCTGTCTTTGAGAGTCTGTTGTTTCGCATAATGTCCCTACGGACATTAGAAAGCATGTTTGGATTGAGGTTAGGTCTTATATCATTTCCCACCATACTTCTCCATATTTGGTATGTTTGATTGGTGGTGTTCTTTGCTGGGGTTTCGAGAGCAGTGAAGAAAGATGTCATGACTTGTCGATACTCTTCGCGGGTCCATTTAGTTCGTTTTCTTTTTATTAGTCGATTTGGTATTGAGTCACTTGGTCCAAGGTTGGCAATTTATTATTATTATTATTATTATTATTATTATTATTATTATTATTATTATTATTATTAGCCGTAGTATTAGTATTATTTCCTTTGTTTTCTGTTGTATAGTCTATTTCCTCCGAGGTCTCAACCAGACACCTAAGGTCAAGAATGGCATCATGAAATTTTCTATTGCATATTTGTGTAAATAAAATAATACAAACGTATACACATTTTATATAGAAAAAGACCTTAATAGTGTGTGAGCTGTGCTTGTAAAACCCATTTTCTGATTTTATTTAAGGTATGGGTTGTCAGGTTTCCAATCAATGAGTCTATCAGAATATTTCCAGTCAAAACTAGCGCTCCAACCGCAATTGTAATTATTGATGTCTTCGTGTGACACATTAATGAAATTATGATTTCAAAATACTTGTATATATATATATATATATATATATATATATATATATATATATATATATATATATATATATATATATATATATATATATATATATATATAGTTAGTTAGTTAGTTAGTTAGTTAGTTATATAAAATGGAGTCAGACCAGAGGACGGATATTTTAAGAAAGTGCTCAGTACACAATTATAAAAAAAATTGAATGCGCAGAGCGGATAATAGTAATATAAAAGATTGAAAAATTCAATGTTAACACGACCGGAGTTCAATCTTACGGTCTCATCAGATGGTCTTAGGTAAATAATTTGTAGCGCTATATTTTTTGGTTTATATAACGTAACCTAACGCCATAAGTAAATTCATCAATGGGGAGATGGGGAAAAAGCAGATAGAACCGGAAGTGAAGAAGAAAAATTATTAAAGAATAAATTTTCATCCGGGTTCGTATTGGGCCAGACTGTCTTTCATAACGTGTCTGCATTTGGAGTTCACTTCAGACCGTTCGTTCAACAACTTATCTCTGCCCGGGTATGTCAAAATATCTTTCTGTACATTATATGTAAGTTTTGTTCTGCCCTCTGAAATCTTTGTGGGATGTACAGAAGGCATATTCAAGAAAAGATTGTACAGTTATAGGTCTTCTTTTAACCTGAAGACCTATAAGCGTTGTACCAAGCTAGTCAGACATGCGTGAGAGTTCCAACATGCATGTATAGAGGCCCCGATGTTAGAGTATTTTGAGAAGAGTAAAATCTTGCATCTTTAATGGTAGTGCTTGTAGTTGGTGCCAGAAGGAAAAGCTGGCTATTGTGGCATCCACGGACAGAGACAAGTTGTTGAACGAACGGTTAGAAGTGATGTTCAAATGCAGACACTTTAATAATCACACTCTGACCCAATACGAACACGTACGAGAATTTATACGTTTGTTTTTTTTTCCATTTTTTTTACTTCTTCACTTCCGATTCTACCTGCTTCCCCCTCCCCGTTGATGATTTTACTTATCGCATTACGTTAGGTTATATAAACGGGAAAATATAGCGCTACAAATTAATTATTTACCAAAAACCAGCTGATGAGGCCGTAAGGTTGAAACTCGCGTCTTGTTAACGGTGATTTTTTCAATCGTTTATGTTACTATATATTGTTAAATATAACAGACAATGAATGTCTATTATGTTTTAATATGACCCTTTCCAAGCGTTGTATAATAGTTATATATATATATATATATATATATATAGTTTTAAGGTGTGCTATATTTATGGGATAAAGTGCTCAATATCAGAGATAGCGCGTATGTATTGCGTCTAGCATGAAAAAGCCTGTCGCCTCTGAGTGTTGACTTCTTCATATATATATATATATATATATATATATATATATATATATATATATATATATATATATATATATATATACACACACACATAATGTACATTTTACGTATTTCTGTACATCCTATGTAAGCTTTGTTCTGCCCTCTGAAATCAGAAACGATTACACAATTATAGGTCTTCTTTAAAACTAGAGCCTTATAAGAAGTGTACCAAGCTAGTCAACTGTGTGTGGGAATTATATATATATATATATATATATATATATATATATGTATATAATTCCTCTAAAACTGCAGCACTACCTTCAACGAAGCCTTCATTATATGATGACATTAAGGCGCTCTAGCAGTACATTACGATACCACGAGAATTTGTTTTTTTTCTGTCACAGTTTGAGAATGCCAGACCAGATGCACATAAACACATCTTCAACCCGATCTTGGAACTTATAATATATTTGCTCGGGCACCTCGAGGTGGTGTAATGGTTAGCAAGCATGTCGCGCTAGAACTATTACGACTGAGTAGTGAGTTCGATCCTCACTGGGTGCCCCATACTTTCGGCCTTGTGCCACATCTGAGCTACGCTTGGAAAATCACTATAATATATTTGCTCTTTTCTGTTGGTGATACGATACTGCGTGAACAAATACTCTAATCCGACAAGAAGTACCGATTCATATGTAAATATACCGTCATTTCTTACGGTTACTATGCTTATTACAGTTTTGTATATATGATAGGTTTAACAACCAAAGTACAAAGGCTGTTGTCTGCAATCGTGTTACTGTTACGCTGGTCTCATCAGGGGTATTTTGCCTGTTTTCCCTCTAGAATAGAGTCTCTGCCGAGTTATATGCATATAACTCCGTCCATAGTTTCTGCTATTATGTCTAAACTAGATCCCCCAGGGCTTACCGATTCGACAGTATCCCTGCAATTGTCATAAAGAAATGTGCTTCTGAATCGATTCCTGTTCTTCCCAAAGACTACAATAAATGCATCGCTGCTTCTTGTTTTCCAGCTTGTTATAAACCCTTCTCTGTAGTTCCCGAACTACAGTGAACTCTAGTGAACCTTCTGACTCTTTGAATTATGCCTCTTTTATCTCTTTTTTGGTAAAGTACTAAACGCAATACTCAACGCCAAATTGGTTAGGCATCTCACTTCACATAGCATTCTTCCGTATAAACAATATGCTTTCCGTTTCTCCAAGTCTACCACGAAAGTGTTAACGGCTATTTGTCTATCAAGCTTTAAATAAAAACGGCAAAGTTCGGACTGTGGCTTTTAGATCTCTCGACAGGGTTTTGCATGCTGGCTTTCTTCACAAAATTAAGGGCTTTGGTATCTCTGGTCGAATATTTGTCTTAATATTATCGTTCCTAACAAGTCTTGTAATGAACGTCGCGTTGAACGGACACGTTCTTAATTCATTTTACATTAATGCGGGCGTCCACCCAGAGCTTTATCTTTGAACCTACATTTGTTTCTTAACTTCATCAACGACCTTCTCGATTTAATCAGTTCCCAAATAAGTATTAATGCTGATGACACAACTATTTACTCGTGTTTTAGAAACAAGTATGACAGGTCCGACAAAGTAAAACTGGCGGCTGCTCTCGAAAAGGACCCCTAATCATTGGTTTATTGTGGTAGGGAATGACTTGTAAATTTTAACACCTCCGAAAAAATGCTTTCATTTAATGACCATCGAGAATCTTTTCTGCCTGCCATCGATATAGTTGATTCAAACCCCTAGAAGAGCAACTCGTAACGCCGTCTTGGGCTTACGTTTTCCTCTTACATGAAGAGGAGTGATTATATTGAATCAATTGCTAGGTCTACTGCATTATTTGGTCCACTGAGTTGTACTAAACAGTTTTCCTCGTCAGAATCCATCTTGCACATTTATAAATCTACCATTCATCTGTGCATTGCTGCCATATCTGGTCAGGTGCTTCTACTATATATCTGAAAAAAGTTTGTAATTTAATCGATCTGGATGTGGTATCTCGATTTCAGTCACTTTATCACCAATGTGATGTGAATTTTCATGGCAATTGGTCTGATGAGCTTTGACTCGCCTGCATGTATATAAGCGTGCTACTAGATTGACAA
>OZ038491.1:80052525-80055025 GCA_964036315.1 Acanthosepion esculentum | reverse complement strand
AGAGAGAGAGAGAGAGAGAGAGTGAGAGAGAGAGCGAGTCCGCCAACATATATACACACTTCAGGATAGGAAAAACTTTTATTTCTTAGTTTTATCAAATTCCGAGAACAATGTCTACTATAGTACCATATTTTCTCGATGGATGGCATTACTCTCGTGGCTCTAGCATCAACAAGTGACGTTTACAAAGCGGCGATTGAGAAGCGTAAAATTAATTTAAAATGGTTTTTAAAATTTGAAAATGTTGCTGAACGCCAATAAGTTAAAGTCTGTGAGTTTGGAACATAACCTCGATCATCTTTGACAATCTTGTGATGTCTGAATAAATTTAGTATTACAATATCTATACAGGTTTTTATTTCCTGAAATTTGTATACATTTTTTGGAGGACTTTTGTATATATATGCTCTCGTTCACCGATTGAGCACTATAGGGTAAAGGAGATTTTTAACTGCTGCTGCTACTTTAAATGCGTCGCTCTTTGTTAGAATACCAAGTATATAACGCGTTAAAAAATCCCTTTTTCTGCCGTGAGCCGTTAGCATAAGGATAAATGTCTTTGACTGATGTCAAATCGGTCGAATTTCGATCCCGGCTAGAAGCAATGGGATGTCTATACACACTGATGAGCTGTGATACAGCGAAACAATCTATCTGTGGCTATATATATATATATATATATATATATATATATATATATATATATATATATATATATATTTATATATATATATATATATATATTATATATATATATATATATATATATATATATATATATATATATATATATATATATATATATACGTGGGCGGGTGTTACTTTCACTTTTCTATGAAACTGATCTACTAATCTGTTTCTCTTATATACATTGCATTATTACGTTTGTGCAAAACTAGTTCTTGCTGGAGGTGAAGCTGTCTCTCATACATGTAAGTTAAATTAGCAAGGGAGATTACCTGAATTATGGAGTTGTTCATCATTCTCTCTAAATACACAGCCTATCGGACCGGAAGAGATAACACTCTGTCACTAAACGGTGTGAGCAGATGCCGAGAAATCTCTGTTCAACTGTCAGCAACATGCTAAACGAGACAGCAACAATAACCGCATCAACGCATAGACAAGCATTTACTCCCACAAACAAAAACACGATGGATTTAGTGTCTCGTGTTTTATAAGCATTTAATTCTTCTGACGTGTCGGCAGACATATATAATATATCTTATGCATTCATATCGTTTGATCGAGCATCTGTGAAGATGAGACATGCCTGAACTTCTGTACACATTACTCTAACAATATGGATGGGAGAGTAGCATAACGGCTATCGTGGAAAGTACAATCAAATTTTAATCGGCTGTGTTTCATTCACTTCATTCAAATTTTAATCGGCTATGTTTCATTCACTTCATACTAACGCCTTCCGTTGACAGATTAATTAGCAATGTGGACTATGCTCCTTTGCTTTGTTTGGCAACATGTAGTTTAAGGAAAAACTTTGAATTCAACCCCCACTGACTCTACCGGCAAAACCAAGGTATTTATCACGATGTATTGGTAACCAAAGATCGTTATTGTCACAGAATAAACCCATTGAGCAATACGCTACATCACTGTCAGCCATGATATCCGACGAACTTAAAGAATGGATTAAGAATTTCTGTTGATGCAAATATAACAGACATTTTACTAGTACTTCATACTAAAATATCTGTTATATTGACATTGCATTTAATTGTAATCAGAATTTAATCATTTATAATCATATAGATTTCATACAGGTTTCATTAAAGGATCGGTGTGTCAAACAAGGATATTCAGGTTTTCATTGGTTGGTTGAATTTTTAGAGGCATATCAACACATCTATGGGTCAATTAATGTCGAAATCTAAATATTTTGAACGCAACTATATGCCTTCAACTACAGATAATTTTTTATTGTTGGTAATTTTGCTATAAATATATATTGTTGGTAATTTTGCTACAAATAGTTATTGTTGGTATTTTTAATATAAAAATGTATTTTTAGACTATCATAGTGTTTTGTTTTTGTGTGGGGTTCTCTATTTACACATAGATGTGACCCTAACAGGTGCTACAGCCCTTGGTCAGAGTGGGCCTGGGAACAACAGCAATTAAGAGGTTGTTCTACGCTCCTCAAAACCTCCAATCTCTCAATGAGAGGCTTAGCTGTTGGATGCAGTTTATCGTCCCACCCAGGACTTTAGATGTTCGTCTCCTACCGTTAATCCAACCATCGGTTATATGACACAATGTCATTTCTGGAACGTTTTTTTTTAAGTGAACAATTTTTCCATACTATGTTCTTTCAGGCTCTAAATAGCGGCTCTCCACAGCTTCCGTTCCTTTATTAACTGTCATGACTTCTTGGGAAACTAGAGGAATTGACTTGCGTTGTTTTCTCTGTAGTTCTTGAATTAGTCTTTCTCCCAGTCAAGGTTATAGAGCTCAGTCTACTTTGCTATTTACCTGGGGA
>OZ038491.1:79897525-80047525 GCA_964036315.1 Acanthosepion esculentum | reverse complement strand
ACTTGTTTAATGATTCATAAAACAAAACAAAAAATAAAAGAAATCCAACCAGTCGGTATTGTACCTTGAACGAAAAGTTTGAGCGTGATTGCTTTCTCTTTCTTCAATATAATTCATGTTGAGATGGAACAAGATCTCTCAGAGAAGAAAGGACGAGTTCTTCAGATCAGGATAGGGCAATAGAAGATGAGCGTATAAAAACGGGACCTGGTCGTTAAGTGAGGAGTAGCTATTACTACATTACAGGATAGACTCAGACATGGAAAAAATGAGAAGAGACTTAGATCTACATTAAAAAGAACAGAACGTAAACCTCTGGGGGCGGGGGAAAAGAGGAAAATGGTTGTAGAAGTTCGAAAACAACCAAAAGCATTAAACCTCTTCGTTTCAGAGATGTGTAGGGTTATGCCTATTTGCATATGTTAAGTAAGATATATATAAAAATATGTAACGTGACCATTTTTGAAAAGTATAGTCGACCATACACGACATTATCAGAATATAAGAGCGATGAATATAGTAAATTAAAGTCAATATTCCTAAAATTAGATTACGAAGAATATTTTTCAACATTTTTAAGATTACTGAGTACTTAAAAATTATATAAAAAGGTGCTTACCCGTCATTTTCTTAAATTATGTTTTGATCGATAAATTCACCGTAGAACAACAAAAAACTGTCAACACCTTTATCAACACTTGTTACGTGTTTAATCACCGCTACTGTTTGTTTTAAAAATCCATTTCTCTGTTATTTTAAAATTAACACTTTTAGAGTTTAACTTTTTTTTCAAATCGGATAAAATTATACTTTAAATCAACTAATATTCCTCAAATCAGGTTTCAGAAAAGTATATTTTATTTTTGAAATTTTTTTAATACAAAGAATTAAACTGCGATGAAAGACGACTAAAAAAGGGCGCTAATTAACTATTCTAGAAAAAAAGATCGATTCCAATCAATATACTTTCTGTTTGAAATATACCAGTGTATTTTGCTTACTGGATATAGAAAATATAATCCTTTAGCTTTCAATTAAAGCTAAGATGAAAGCCATTTCATTTATAAAAATTCATTTTAAACTAATGTATCGAAAATTAGTGGATGTTACACGTGTATAATGTACAACTTCTCAATTAGCGACCAAGTCGTTGAAACGGGACCTGGTCGTTAAGTGAGGAGTAGCTATTACTACATTACATCATATATACTTACACAACATACCTTGACACATATTTACAACGTGAAGAAATGTTTTTTTTAAGCTGTTTGTAATGTTTTTCTTTTGTGTTTGCTATGGAATTCTGACAATTTGTTGTGCCACGAAGCCTCGTCCTCTTATATTTGCGAGGTAACAGTTTCATTCAAGTGACAAACCCAGTTAATAAAAGATGGGAGAGATAAACAAAATGTGACAAACGTATAGATAGTCTCAGGTTGATAGACAAGCCTCACTAACTCAGTGTTAATGAATATCCCCTTCCCACAACGCTCTACTGAATATACCTAGGATACATTATATCACAATTGTCAGACGTTTACTCCTTTGAACGAAGAAAGATGAAATGTTTATAATATCTCAAGGTAAATATGAAAAGCATAAACCCTTTATCAAAGTGGGCCAATGTTCTTTTCTGGTTCAGGGTTAATTAAATATACAAGACAGTTAACCTTGAGGTAAAAGAAAAAAATACGCTGATTGAAAGATTAAATAAAGGTGCAGAGATTTTCTTAAGTCGAAACAAGGAGGAGAATCAATTTAAATACTTTTTTGAGTAAATAACTGCTTCCTTTCTAAAAGGAACTGATAAGGACAATAAATATATTTTCAACTGTTAGTTAAATTTATGTGAGGGCGATGGAACTGGTATGTTGTCAGCTAGTTTAAAAACCTCTATATAAAAGATTGATAAAAATGTCAAAATTATACTACACTTTTTTCTTTCTATCAGTTATATTAATTACTTGTATTAATTACTTATATTACTTAACATCTTTAAGAATCTCTCTATATTTCTAAGATGAGGCATTGTAACTATTTACATATTCACGACATTTAGGCCGTTGTACACTGCGGCCTTCTTTAGGTGATAAACGTTGTAATTTTGATTCGAACCCTTTATTTCGTCCACCGGGGTCGATTGTTCTACTTCCACGTGCCATATCTTTTCTGGATATCTCAGTTTCAGTTATCTCCCTTTAGCAACTATTTATTTATATTCACGTATTATTTGGCTTGTTTCCCTTTAGCAACTCAAGTCTCATTTTTGTTCAGCTTTGCTTTGGCCAGAACTCACAACATTCTAAGTCAACCAACGCTTTTATTCACTGGGCCATGTGTCCTTGTGAACATCAGTGTAGTAATTTGCGTGGCTTATAAGCTTAATACCTCAAATGCCGAAACGTTGTGAATATGACAAAAAAAATGAGGACAACAGTCCGAACGATGTAAATCTTTAAGAATGTTTAATCGCAATTTAATTTAAAAATAAACAGGCTTTAAAATATTATTTTTAGAATCATCAAAAACAAAAAATATAACTTATCATTTTTAACACATTGACTGTAGTTTTTATTATGACGCCGACCAAGAGTTATCCGGTTTTTGTGGTCTTGCCATCTAGGCCACAACCACGAGTTTTTCGTCGTTTTTAACGCAAATAACTCGTACCTTGCGTCTAAGGCAAGAACAAAAAATCGCACTGGTAACCAAAAACAAACATTTTAAGGGAAACATCTATTGAAAATATAGACATAAACATAACAGTTAAATCAGTTTTTGGTCTTTACATGAGAATTATCGAGTACGCTATTCTAGACATGAACATTTTGGTACAAGTAATTTTAAGCTTCAACAGCTGTTTTCATATACTGGTTTTAATTGATGAATGCAGATACACAAGAACCCTCAAGATGGATAGATTTACGTTCACTGAGGTTGTGAAGCCATCACTTGCGGGAGGATAGCTTACCAGTGATTGACTGGATTAAGAACAAATCACTTTTTCGACGGGAATTAAAATATAAAACATGTAAGACAAAGTTCAGTGCTTTCCTGGACGGTTATCATGATTTTCTATGCGTAGCTTAGATGTGGCACAAGGCCTAACGTATGGGGCACCTAGTGAGGATTGAACTCACTACTCAGTCGTAACTGATTTAACGAGATAAGCTTGCTAACCTTACATCATGTTATTTTAATTGTTCATTTATCAATAAACGAGTTCTTTTATATTTCCAAGATTGTTTTTAATAAATAAAGCATATTTTGTCATGGGTTTGCTACTACTTTACATGGAAATAATTGGGTTCACTGTTCTTAACATTGGGATAATTGGGTTCGCTGTTCTTGACATGGAAATATAAGGTTCGCTAATCTTGACAACATCCACAATTTATATTGCGTGAGTTGACTATTATAAAGTTAGTCTTTGGAATTAGATTTCGTAATATCTCTGGCAGTCAATGTGTTTACTATCATATGTAAGAAGATAGCTGGAAGAAAAGCCGAAGATACGAATTGGAGACGTCACAATCCATTAAATATCGAAATTTAACTATCTAGGAAGAGTTTTAACAGACGGCGAAAAATGTGACATTGAAATTCCAATGTGGATTAGAATAGTGAAAGTTGCCTTCGAAAAACTAAGCAAAGTAACAGAAAATGAGGAAATTATCGTTATAAACAGAGTGTTGGGGTACTATATTATATCAATCCTGTGCTTGACAATCGTCTCACAGATAAACTACATCCGGCAACAAGGCGTCTGATGGGGAGATTGGAGATTTGAGGAACGTGGAACCACTTCTTAATTGCAGTTGTACCCAGGTTCCCCCTAACCCAGGGTGGCAGCATTTTTAGGATTCCAACTATGGGCAAATAGTAAACCCCCAAACATAACAAAACACTATGAAAGTAAAATATACATTTTTATATCTATAAAAAAATGACCAACAATACATTTTATCTATGGTTGAAGGCATGCAATTTAAAAAATATATATTTACATCTTGGTATTAAATAATCCATAGAGGTTGATATGCCACTAAACAAAATCAACCAAACAACCAACATGAAAGAACACATTCATGACATTATATAATATTCTACAATTTCTTTAGACAAACTATATTCCAAAATATAACTTTAACAAAGCTGCAACATAAACACGCCTATCGCCGACTCTAGTAATTGTGTCCGCACAAACATGTATATGCACAAAAGCCGAGTAAGATCTACCATGTATTCAATCCTGAAAGTAGAATAACATATATCATATTTTTATTACTTCAAAGCTCCCCCCAAAATTCAATTTCGGCAGGAAATAACCTTTAAGGAATTGATATACCGTTAAAAAAGAAAACAAATCGACCAATCAATCACCAGATGAAATGGAGACTTGAGGCAACACGTGGTTTGACTGAAGAATGCTGAGACTACCATGGACAGAACAACGAGGAAGTTTTAAGAAAATCTGTACAAAACGACAAGTGAAATTACCAGGCAAAAATAATGCAACTGGTTCAGACCCAAGATGTAAACTATGGGAACAATATGTTGATACGATTGAACACATTCTTGTCCAATCCTGATCTTTTTCTTCTATGCGCCGTGTCCATTCAGGACGTTGGTGATCATGAATTTCCTCAATTTCTTGTCCTTTGTAGCTCTTAATTATTTTTGTCTTTTTGTTATCTCTCTTAAACCTTGTCCCGCTATCCATTTACTCAAGCTCACTATGTAGGTTATGCGTTGTTTTCCTCTTGTCCTCAATCTGTCCTTTGAGTATCAGATTTTCCAAGTCTACTTTCCTCAGTATGTGCCCTCGAAATTTCAACTGACTCTCTCTGATGTTAAGTATGTTTGTTTTTTGTTTCCATTTCCTCTAAAACTGTGTTGTTGCTCACTTGTTTGGTCCATGGTATTTTCAACATAATCCTATAGAACCACATTTCTGTTGCTTCAAATCTCTTCTTCATCTGTAGGAGATTGTTCAGCATTCACTGCCATACAGGAAGACTGATATTACATAACAGTTCAGTAATCTTGTCTTTGTTTCTAACGAAATTTTTCAGTTTCTAAATACAGTGGAACTTCGGTTCACGAATTTAATTCGCTACTGCAGACCGTTCGTAACCGGAAATGTTCGTAAACCGAAACTATTTCTTCAATAGGAATCAATCTAGAGAAAAAAAAGTCGCAGTACAATAAAATTGGAAAAGAAAAGCACGTCACAACACACGAATGTATACAACACGGCGGTCGACTTTGTTCGGTAACCGAGGCATTTTCATCTCGAATTTTCTGTTCGAAAACCGATTTGTTCGACATGAGACGTTCAGGAACCGAGGTTGCACTGTACTCTGTTTAGCTTTTGAACTTCATCTTTCTGCTAGCGGAGCGGTCATGCAACAGCAGCAGAAAAAAATGCGCGATAAAGCTCAAACTTCGATAACGTGACCACCATAGTATCAACTATAAACATCAGTTTGTTTTGCGGAAAGTTTGGATAATTTTTGCCTTCGCCTTGTAAAACAGAATGTTCTTTCTTGTTGACATGACAACTCCTGTAATGTGTAAAGTACCTTTGAAGATCTGATCAAAATACGGATTTCAAGAATGTGGCACATGAAGTTATCATTTAATTCCAGTTTTGTTTAGGGACGTGGGTTTGATTGGAATAGGTTCTTATATACTCATTGAACCTGACAAGATAAGAAGATACAAAAATTGTACAAGCACCACTCACACACTACATTTTGATATTTGCACCAACTATAAATTGTGCTAGAGTATAGAAAACATTACATGGGACTTAGAAATTTAAACAGATCTCTCCATCTAGGCCAGGTCATATATAGTAGTCGTAAATGAAAAAAAAAAAACAAATGTCGGAGAGGAGATGTTACTGATCTAGCAGAAGGCGATGAAAATGCTTGAGAAATATCTGAACCTTGTCAGGAAACCGAAACATGTTGAATATGAATGTGATAGTTGCATTCATCATTATCAGCGAATTGCAACAGCTCCGAAGAGCCTCATGAAAAAACAACAACAATCGTAATAATAATAATAATAATAATTCGGCAAGGATAGCAAGAGAAAACTGGAGGCCTTTTCTCACTTGATTTCCAACGAAAGCTACTGAAATATTGTTATGAAAACTCAACTCGGGAAAAAGTAGAATTGACTGTTAAATAATGGATGTAGCTATTTCAGTAGATTACACGGTGACGGTCATACCCATAATCAACAGAATGCAATTCATCAATCTTTTTCATACTACTAAAGTTCAACTAATACAAGGCTCAAGAGGCACTCATAGTAGAGGGTTAATTAATGTGGTGTGTAATATGGATATACGGTTGACTGATTGGTTTGATTTTTACGTTTTATGAACACTTTTGGATTGTAAGAATAATTCGTTTTTTACGAGGGAATATTCCATTAATATATTTTAGAGCAACTATGATTTTTCCAAATGCAAGTTTTACTATTTAACCCACAGCCGGGGAGGAGACGGATTTATACTTTACCCAAGGATATCTGCGCGTAAGTGAATGTAACGTATCCGATTGGAATTCGAACTCGGTTCTCCGATCTCTAAATTCTGAGTCGCTATCCATTACATCCCCGCACATCCGGATGCAAGTGGAGGCAGAAGGAAGTGATGACCATGAGTATCAGAAAACAAGCGATTAACCCATGACTTGATGAGGTTAAGATTATAGTGTTCAAAGGACGATTTTGTACAGTGAAAAACTGTATGAAAGAACTTCTTCCTTACAAATGGAATACGAAGGAAATGTGAGCGATGCAATTCCCTGGCAAGTCCTAGCTGTAACTGGTGGAACTTTTGCAATAAAATTGGAAGGGCTGGAAATCAGACGAAGAATTTAAAGGATTCCGGCCACCACGACAGTGTTGAAGGCGTTTCAAACATTGAACAGAGTTGTGGAGATTTCAGAAACGTTGCTGTCACTTGATCCCTTAACGATGACCACAAACATTCTTTTTCAATAAAGAATAGTAAAACTATTCGTTCACTGTTTAAACTGCAGGAAATGGCAGTCATAGAATTTGAAGAACTCCTGTAAGAAAGTGAACAACAGTTACTGAGAGAAAGAGGTTGAGCGACCGCACTGTCATCTACATCCGGAAGTGGGGAGATGTCTGTAAGGCTGATGGCGAAGACAGGAAATGACTAGCAAACTTAAAAGCAGTTACGAAAACGTTTATGAAATTGCATCTTTATTTTTCACACCATTACGCGCTGCCACACGTGTGCGCGTTGTGTGTATACACGTGTTTACGTTAGCTACATAAATAACCTGAATGTATATGTTAAAATATTTCATAAAGACTAGACAAAAGACAGAGATAATTTTTCTCATAATTTAATGCATGACATATGTATGCAAGTAAATGTATATACTCTTGTACAGATTGTGTATAGGAATCGATAGAAAGCATAGAAAAACAGAAAATATAAAGAAGACCCGAGACTTGAAAAAGCAAAAGTAAAAAAGATGAAAGACTAGACAAAATTGAAGAATAATAATAAGAAGAACAATAATATTAATGATAATAATAATAATAGCAGCAGCAGTCGTTGTTGTTGCTGTTATTATTCTTATTACTGTATGTTATGTTGTCCTGCTTTGTATCCTGTAGAGCCGGGTCCAAACTATGATCCTTAGGCCCCACAGGAGAATTATCATTTAATTGATAATACTTTTCTTAGTATATGGGATGTTCCTAGTAGGGCGATATCATGGGCAATCTGTATGTGGATGTTACCTGGGACACTCTTTCTCACGAGGCCCAGAGCTCTGATTATTATCGGTACAGTTTCATGCCCCCACATCTCGATCTCCATCTCCATGTATTCGGACAATTTCTCGATAATTTTCATAGAGGTGTTTATCTCAGATGGTACTGCTATGTCAATAAGCATATATTTCTTGAATTTCTTGTCTTTTATGATAATATCAGATCTGTTGGCTTTTATTTCCCTGTCAGTTTGAATTGGCATGTTCCAGAGGAGAGATACATTGCTATTTTGCGTAACTGTCTGGTTGGTACTCATACCATCTCTCAGTGGTTTCGATTTTGTGCTCTTGCATATATTCCAATGCGCATATGTCGCTAACTTGTTATGTCTATAGGTATATTCATTTTTTGCTAGTTCCGGACATCCTGAGATAATATGGTCAACAGTTTCATCATATTTTCCTCAGATACTGCATTTCGTGTTAGTTCCACCCTTGATTATGTGACAGTGATAGAATCTGGTTACGAGGCTTTGATCCTGAAATGCAATAATTAAGCCTTCTGACTCAGCTTTCAACCCACTGCTCTTCAGCCAATAGTGCGTTTTCTGTTGGTCCACATCTGTTTCTTTCTTTCTTTTTAGGTATGCAACGCCTTGGCCTCCTTTTTTTTCTTTTTTTTTTTGTAATTTCATTTAGCCAAGTTGTTTTGCTTTCAGTTTTACTCGTTTGGATTATTATTATTATTATTATTATTATTATTATTATTATTATTATTATTATTATTATTATTATTGTTGTTGTTGTTGTTGTTGTTGTTGTTGTTATTTACTTTGATTTCTGTTGTATACACATTTCTTTGCAGGTCCCAACCAGAGACCTAAGATCCGAAATGGATTCATGACATTTTCCACTTTTAAATAAATACGACCCTAAGATCACAGACATTTTCTATAAATAAAGCCCTTCGTAATGTGTGAGCTGTACTTGTGGCTATACATTTTGTATTACTTTAAGGCATGGGCTACCAGGATTCCCTTCATTGAATGTATTGAAAGCCTTTTCCAATTCATCCATGGGCTCCAGCTATAGTTGGAATTACTGATGTCCTCATATACCACATTTTTTAGATTTCCACTTCAAGATCCTTGTATTTTGATAGTGTTTTGAAGATCTTCAAAGATACATTACAATCTGCAGGACTGCCATGTGAAGAAGAAAACACTTTCTGTTTTTGTGGTCTTTGATCACGATATCTGAGCTATTATTATTGTTGCTATTATTATTATTATTATTATTATTATTATTATTATTATTATTATTACTGTTATTATTACTACTACTACTATCATTATTATTATTAGTAATATTATTATTATTACTAATATTATTATTATTACTAATACTATTATTATTATTATTATTACTATTATTATTATTACTATTGTTGTTATTACTATTATTAATGCTATAATTTTTATTATTGTTATTATATAATACTAATAATAGTATTAGTAGAAGCCGTCGTTGAGGTTATTATTATTACTACTATTATTGTTGTCACTATTATTATTACTATTATTACATAATTGTAACAATAATAATAGTAACTATGATAACAGCATTAACAATAATAGTCGTTGTAGTAGTCGTCGTTGTTGCGGTTGCTATTAATAATTACTATTATTATTATAGGTTTCACATCTTGACGAAGAGTACCCGTAATGTAAGATACCCGATTGAAAACGCACACTACATAGATAGACTGGTCCACTCTTAATAAATAGGGAAACATTTCTCTGAGAATATTTTTATAAGTTAGCATTCATTAGATTTTCGTCATAATATTGATATGGTGTAAAATCGATCCCTGACTTTTAAAGAGTTACCTAGACTCACTTTTTTATTTACAAATGTAAATTTGAAACGGTGCTTACGTCATTGATATCGGCATATTTTTATACTTTTATTAATTTGCGTACATTGTTTTGTTTTTTGATTAAAAATATATATCCGTTCTTTAATTAAAAATAAAATGAACCTTTTAACGAAAACTGTAAAAAATAAGTTTCTCTTGACAAAATTTCTTGTTTAAAATATCTATTTTAATCTATCCGTTTGTTCTTTATTTAAAAATGTATACGTCTATTTGATCTTTAATGAAAAATATCTTTTTGTAAAAAAATGAAAAAAAAATCTATTTCGCCAGGCCAACAATATCTTATTTAAAATATGTTATTAAAATAAAACACATAAAAATGATTATATTTACGTTTTTTCTTTCTTTAAAAAATCTTTTCGTATGCAAACGGTTTTCGAAAACGAAAACCTTACGAAAGTTCTTCATACCACGCATCATGGCATAAAGACTTTTATCGTAGCAGTTTTCTTTATAATAAATATTACTTTTTGTATTACTATAAATTAAATATTACTTTTATTATGTATTAATAAAATAATAATTAATAAAAAAAATATAGATAAATAAATATTATAATAGTTTAAGTTTTTCATTTACACATATTTTTGGGAGAAAGGTATTTAAAAGTAAGTAAGACTGTTTATAAAAATTAAATTTGATGCGTTACATTTATATGTAAAATTTTCTAAATTTATAATTGGTTCTAAAAAAACTACCGGAAATAATTCAGTCAAATTTATTTTTAAAATTTGAAAAATATATACTCTTTGTATTTATTGTCCAATCAAAAGATTAGCTCTCACTTACGTAAATTTAAACTTAAAATCTGTCTGAAGCCTCTTCGATTATATGTATGAAGAGGGGTCAGTAGATAACTTCGAAATGTAATATCATTTTTGATGAATATACATAAATATATCGTGAAAGGACATCAATATTTCTGAATAATGTCACCTGTGGATGAGCTGGGATGTTTCTCACAAAAGGAGCTAACGGAAAAAAGAAGTGAAACCTGTGAATCGAACTCTATTCCAAAGAAGAAAAAATTGGTGAAAGTCCCAGTGACGCAGATGTATTTGTCAACGCCACTTTTTTCCGTCTTTCTATTGGGTCGGTGCACATTTTTAAATAGTATTTTCAACATTATTTACAGTTTTGTAACACTGAGATCCGTAGACGTATTGGGATAGCCAAATACGCATTCGAAAAACTGGGCAGAATATTGCGAGATAAGAGGATTTCTTTGGTGACAAAGAAAAGAGTTGTTAAGTGACATCTGTCCTCCTTTACGGCAGCGATTGTTGGAGGGTCTCCTCAGAGATGAAGAAGAGACTCAAGGCGACGGAGGTATAGTTCTACAGAAGGATGCAGAGGATTTCATGGACTGAGCGTGTGAGCAACGATGAGGTCTTGGAGAGGATGAAAACAAGGAGGAGACTTATACTTAACATCACGAAGAGGCAGATGAAGTTTCTGTGACATGTAATGAGAAAGGTGGGCCTGTAGAATCTGAAACGCATAGGTCGAACAGATCAGAGGGAAAGAGAGACAAGGGAAAGCAACGCAAGACATGCCTGGCGGACTTGAGCAAGTGGATGACAGAACGTAATCTGGCGGAGGTGGCAGAGAGCCGAAACTTATTGAGAGCTATAAGGGATAGGAAAAAGTAGAGAGCCATGATCGCCTACGTCCTGAAAAGACACGGCACATAAAAAGGAAAGAAAGAATACCTTCTCAACGTTTTTTTTTTCATTATTTGAAGATTGTATTGTAAAACATTTTAAAAGCCTTTATATATTTTGATCTGTTATCTGTCTTTCCTAAAAGGAAATTTTTGTGAAGGCTTTTTTGTGAAAATTGTATTTTGTTATACTGTTTTAATGTCTATGAAATAAAGTTATTTTTTCCTTTCAAATTTCATTTAGTAGTTTCGAGTCTTTTTTGTGTATTTTATTATAAGCAACAAATTTCTTTGTCAAAATAATATTTTATTACTATAAATTAAATGTACCTTTTTATACTCTTCCAAATGTGTCTATTTTGTATAGAATCTTTATATATAAAGTAGTAGCCTCTGACTGTCTGTTTCTTATCGAACTCCTCGTAGTGTTGTGGAGATAGACTCCCATAACTGAAACTACATTGCCCAGAGTATTTGGATAAGTATATTTCATTTTGATCAAAGGGGATCCCCGAGGAGCACACCCCCACCACATAATTTTTTCTCTTTGATTTAAATTGAATTTAAATTTGAACAAGGGAATGACATCTATTCAAAGTATAGAAAAAGCCAGAAGATGAAGGTCACTCCGGCAAAACCAAAATGAGACAATATGGATGTTAAGTTGAGCAAGAAATCACCAATCAGTGGGCAGTGCCTTACAATATTTCTTGTGAAGATTCAACCGTCATATCAATGATGAAATCTACTCATCAATTCATTCAATCAATATTGCATCAAATACATCAAAATCATTTTGTAGAAGCCACCCACTGATTTTTTTCCCTCTGATTTAAATTAAATTTAAATTTGAACACAGGAATGACTTCTATCCAGAATATAGAAAGAGAAAACCAGAAGATGGAGGTCACATCAGCAAGATCATTGAGTAATTTTGAAATGCATCATTTTTCTCAAGAAATTATAACAATGATTTAAAATTCAATCATCATTTTCACGCAGCAAGGCGTGGGTAATTCGGCTAGTATATGATATAACAGTCTATATATCACATTAATAGTGGGTAACTGAATGGCAAAACAAAAACATCCTACGTTACGTATTTCTACTCTTGAAAACAAAATGTGAGATAAGGTCAAGTTTAAAGTGGGATCTGATAGTCATTCAATAATTACTCTCGTCCACTCGACACTTCCCATCCTGGGGACCCCTCAGGCACCAGGAAGGAGAGGCAACACCTAGAGGATGGAGCACTGAAGCTCGAGCGTAATATTCCTTTAACAGCCCCTCAGTCAAGCTGTACAACCATGTTGCACAAAATGTGAAATAAGGTCAAGTTTAAAGTTGAAATTAATAGTCATTCAAAAAATTGCTCCCATCCCTCGACACTTCCCATTTGGAGGAGCCTCATGCACCATGAAATGACCTCAGGTTCCTCCCGAAGGAGAGCTAATACTTCGGGCACTAACCACTGTAACTCGAGCCCATTGCCTAAGCAGTGCGACAACGTCGCACAAAATGTGAAATAAGGTAGAGTTTGAAGTGGAATTTGGTAGTCATTCAAAAATCACACGCGTCCCCATAACACGGCCTCTTCCTGAAGAATGTACTGCTTGGGACGATCCCCTGTGCCTAGAGTTTGATATTCATTTTGAAATTCCTACGGTTTGGCTGGGCACGGGTTTTATCGGTGGAGTGAGTGATATATATACCAG
Source organism: Acanthosepion esculentum (assembly GCA_964036315.1). Classification (NCBI taxonomy): domain Eukaryota; kingdom Metazoa; phylum Mollusca; class Cephalopoda; order Sepiida; family Sepiidae; genus Acanthosepion; species Acanthosepion esculentum. The sequence goes on along the minus strand of OZ038491.1, from coordinate 80,034,436 downwards.
GTGTCCCAAAATAATGTATACAATCTTTAAATATTAATAGTTAATAATACATTACCGTGATGTGAGAACTTATATGAATGAAAATATGCAAAACAGATGGATTGGAAGAAAAGGGACAGTTGAATACCCACCTAGATCACCAGATTTGACACCCTTGGATTTCTTTTTGTGGGGGTTTCTGAAAGACAAAGTTTATAGCAGGAAACCTGAAACAATTGCTGAAATGGGATATCAACTGAAGAAGAATGTGCTCAAATACCAGAGGAAATGCTACTGGACGTTTGTAGGTCTATTTCTTCAAGATATATTTTTTAAGCTTTTCACCCTAGGCAAGGCTGAAAGCCACTAGCATGCAAGGGGTTACAGAGGATTTGGAGCAAGAGCAGATAGGAGTGAAAGGATGTGAAGAAGGATAGTAGATAGATCAATGCAACTGGCTATGTCGATTGACGTTAAATTTGAATAGCTGGAGATTATAGTTGTCAGGGAAACAGGAGTAAGGAAGGGAGTTCCACAGGTAAGAGGTGCGAGATATGAAGCTATTGGAGTAAAAGAGACGTCTACACTTAACAGTTTTAACAGTGAAAGGGTGGGAACGGGATGCCAGCCTCGTACGACGCTTGGATTCATGGAGCCTGGAAACCAGCGATAGCAGCTCATCGGAGCAATTACCATGGAAGTATTTGTAAAAGAGACAAAGGGAGGCGACGGCGCGTCTATGAGAGAGAGACTGCAGACGAGAAGCTAGATCAGGGCCAATTACATTGCATACCCGTCTCTGGATCTTACCAAGAACCCCGAGGCAAACAGAAGGGGCTCCAGATCATATATGGCAGCAATACTCCATGCAAGGGTGGATGGTTGATTTGTAAATTTGGAGGATCGATTCTGGGGAGAAAAATTTACTGGCCCGGCACAGGGAGCCAACTTTCCTTGCGGTAGATGAAGCAATTGATTCAATGTATTTGTTCCATCTCAGGTCAGCAGACAGCGTGAGACCGAGCAGCCGCAGAGAGAAGCTCTCGAGAAGTTGAGCTTCAGACATTCTAATGGGATGCGGGAAAGGATCCTTGTAGTGATTAATAGAGAGCAGTTTTGTTTTGGAGGCATTAAAGTTAACCAGCCAATTCCTGTCCCAGTTCACAACCGATTGAAGGTCCTTCTCGAGACGAACGGCCAGGTTAACTTTGTCAGCGACACTAGATTTGTTTCTGAGGCAGGAGTAAATTGTGGTGTCATCCGCGTAGATGCCAACTTGGGAATCAATGGCGTCAGGAATATCATTTATGAATATAAGGAACAGGGTAGGGCCTAGGATGGAGCCTTGCGGAAGACCTGCGTTCGTGGGATAGGAGCTGGAGTAGAATCCGTTGAGAACGACCTTCAATTCACGGTTTGACAGGAATGATTGTATTAGGTCAAACAATCGACCTGTAATACCATAGCCTTGGAGCTTGCGAAGAAGGCCGGCATGCCAAACCCTATCAAACGCCTTGGATATGTCAAGGGCCAGGGCGCGGGCTTCTCCGTTATTATGAAGAGCTTGGTAGACAATTTCAGTGATGGCCGTAAGCACATCAGCTGTAGATCGGGCAAAGCGGAATCCATATTGCTTGTCAGAGAGCAGATCTTGTGATGTAAGGTGGTTAACCACTTCGGTGTGGATAAGGGCTTCGAAGACCTTGCCAAAGAGGGGTAGGAGATTGATAGGACGGTAATTAGAAGGGACGGAGGGGTCGCCAGAGTTTTTAAAGACAGGAACAATGGATGAGGACTTCCAGCAGTCAGGAAAACAAGATTCCTTGATGCAGTAGTTGTATAATTTAGAGAGGGCGGGCGCCAATTCAGGCGCCCATTTCTTCAAGACAATGGCTAGTATCCCATCCCCACATTTAGTCTTGTGGTGGTCTAGATTAGAGATAATGCCCAATACTAATGACGGGGATATGTGTAACCCGCTCATAAGAGCTTCAGTTCTCAGAGGGAAATCGGGTATGGGTACACAGGAAGATCCAAGCGTTGAGTTGAAAGAAAATTTCTGATCAAAGCATTCAGCCTTGTCGGCAGAGGAGGTCAAAAATGTATTGAACAAAACGGCAACCAGTTTGAGCACTTGATGTGAACTCATCATTATATGAACATTCTGCCATTGCCCCAAGTAGCTTTCATCTTATTAAAGTTAATTTTCTATGTTTTTGTATATTTTACTCTCAAATTCTTTAAATGTGTATTCTTTCTCTTGTATTAATCTTATTTACAAGTCAAAACACATAAATTGAATAAGTTCTAACGATTCAAAGAGTGTATACATTATTTTGGGACACCCTGTATATATAGGGGGAAAATAAATACAACGAGCACCGGTTACAATTTTACATCTAGAACGCTGACGACACAGGGACGCTGAGCTTTAAATTTAAATTTTAAAAAGAATTTTATATCCTACATATCAAGATGCATCACCCAGACGACCTCGTTCAGCTTTCTGTTATTTTTTATTTTATTTTTTATCACTATTGTATTTTTAAATATCCTGCATTGTAATCCTAGTGTTTTTAAAAATCATTTCACCCCCAAGCAAGGTGATAAAGCCACTAAGACGCAAACGGTTACAAAGATCGAAAGAAACTGAGAAAGCTTTATTGAGGAGAGAGAGAGGGGGGAGAGAGAGGGAGAGAGAGAGAGAGAGGGAGGGATAATAAAAGACCAGAATTAAAGGAACCAGATGACGTTGATTGATGTTTCATTTAGATTCTTGAAGATTGTAGCTGCCAGGAAAACAAAAAGGGAATTCCACAAGCGAGAAGAAACTATTAGCATTGAGCTTACGGTTACATCTAACAATTTCAACCGTATGTGACCTACTAGGCAATCTAGTACTACACAAGTCAATGTACTAAGGAAGGAACTCCATCAGAATAAATACCATGAAAGTATTTATAGAAAAAGCACTGGGAAGATAAGTTACCTTGTGTAAGAAAGTGCCTAAAGCCGAAATACCAATCCAGCTGAAGCTTCATCTTTAGGTTTTGTCAAGAATCTCTTTTGTCAAAAATATATAGTAGTTCCACCAATGCTAACCTTCACAGATAAGACCCTACACACATTTTAGCGAACCACACTTATTCCCTTCGTATTCCATTGGTGAGACGTAAGTTCTATTCGGGCATATAGGTGCTACTATAGGGGCTTATACCAACGATCTTTGAAAGTATTTATTGGGCTGCTAATATAAAATTTTTCCATCCTCGGATTTTCTATTGAAGAAATAAAACACATATACACAATGGATTTAGTCAAAGATTTGTTAGACAATGGGCATTGATTAACATTCCTACAATTACATTGGTTGCTATCCTTAACCGTATCAAAATTACTACTTGCATTATGGTTATTATTGTTATTGTTAAATTAATTAAGTATTTTATTGTTGTGCAACTTTATTATTTTCTCAAGATTATTAGTACAACTATAGCTAAGTTTTAATATATGCCTATTAAAAATTTTACTAAGAGGATTGTTTTCGGGAAATATGTGTCAATTAAATTTAGAAACTTAAGGCCCATATATGTATATATACATGAGGGTGGATCATTAAGTCTGAACTTTTATAATTAGCTTAATTTTTTAATTAAGTGCTTTGACAAGGAAGGAAATTGTTTTGAAAAATGCAATATCTGTTGTACAATTTTTTTTCATCATTAGGCTACATACAGTCTAATTGACTTACTTTCCTACACATCATAGGTATGTTTAATGAAATCGGGCTGAACATTTTGGCCTATCAGAATCTACCGCCATTTATGGCCTTGTTCCACATTTTTACGCTGAAACCTTTCGTTCGGATGATAAGAATGATTCCTGTCCTGTGTGATACCACAGACAGCTTCGTAACGAGCAAATTCAAGATAATGTTGGTAGCCAAAAGACCAGACATCCCTAAATTATGCCAGAGATCAATTTCTGAGACTCGTGCAAAGATAATCCATTCAGAGCGTTTTCAACTTAAGATACTGCTTGAAATGCACAGCATCTGTTTTGAACTATATTTTAAGTTGGAGAAAAATGAAAGATTGTTACTGTTTCATTTTAAGTAGTGTTCAGTTTAAGAAGTTGATCTGACTTCAGTTTAAGTAGCAGATCTTTGGTTTACGTTGTAGATCTGACCTCAATTTTTGGGTTCGCTTACAGCACGGCAAACAAACACCACAACCCTGGCACGTTTTTGACCAAACCGGCACGTGGTAGTGAGATTTATTTTAGTACAATACTAACTCTAAAAATAAAGATATTTCCAGTCGAATCTGCCACTTAATAATAAATAGTAGAGAGACTGTATGCACACAGCTTGATAAAGGAGACCTAATTTTTTATGTCTGTTTATATATAACAAACGTATTTCAATATTGAAAGAGAAAAAAAACGAAAAGATTTATAATATCAATAATATCTCTGAAATAATAAAACCTTAATTACACACACACACACACACACATACATATATATAGTTGGAAGTTTCTTCTTGGAATGAAACCCATCGCAAAAAAAGTTGTAATTCATATAGTCTGATTAGTGTAACCCGGATATAAGAGAGTTGTCAGGACTGGAGAATAAGTCTCTTATATCCGGGTTTCTCTTATATCCGTGTTTGGTCTATTATATATACATTAACGTAGGCTCTAATTTGGGACCATATAAAATCTATCTTATATCCGGGTTTCTCTTATATCCGGGTCTCTTATATCCGGATTACACTGTATATATGAATAAAGATAAAAAAAAAACTTATCTTAGCCGACGCGTTTCGTCCTCTGACGGACTTTATCAAGGCAAATGTGAGGATCTTATTTTGCAGACAGAAGTGAAAATGTCAGTTTTCAAAGTTTTTTTTTAATTTAAGGGAGGCTTATAGATATTCATCAGGTTAACTGAAAATTCATTATCGGAGATTAAAACACAAACATAAAAAAATTGATACACAGTAGCAATCGTGTTTCAACACGACAAATGTGTCTCTTCGGGCAATGGTAAATTACTGGTGAATGATCAATTACTTTCAAAAGCAGAATAGTTTCTCTTTTTTGAAAGAGAAAGACAAGACGAAAAAAACACCAGAATTAAAATGAAGCCTGTCGGTTTATTGTGATTAGCCAATCAAAAGTGAGGTCTACGCTAAAATTAGTATTATTAACACCTTATATGGATGTATAGATGTCTAGTTAGTATTATTAACATCTTATATTGATTAGTTTGTATTATTTACATCTTATATGGATGGTTTTATTTCATGGTTGTATATTAATTTACCAGTTTTGAATTTATGATTTTTTTTACCAGTTTCTTAAGGAAGCCTTTTAATTATCAACTACAAAATTCTATGTCGGAAGATGACCGAGCATATAGCGAGTTAACATTATGCTAGATTATCCCCCTACCCTTTTCCCTTTAACTTCCGGTGAAAGTTGAACGTCATACTTTTACATATTTTACGAAATAATGTAATCGTTTGTATCAGTTGTAAACGAAATTGTCTAGGATTTCTATGTAGACAACTTTATAGCATGACCTATATAATTTTTTTGTATTTTAGCGTAGGCCTCGCATTTAATTGGTTAAGACTCATTTTGATTCTGTTTTTTTTTCGTCTCTTTCAAAAAATGAGGAAGTATTATGCTTTTGAAATTAATCGTACACTCACCAGTGATTTACCATCGCCCGAGGTAGTGTTGAAACATGATTGCTATTGTGTAGCGAATTTTAACATGCTTTTGTATTAATGTCCGATAATAAATAATATTTAGCTTTCCTCTGTATTGAGCCCTCTTTTAAATTAAATGCTACGGACAGTGGAATTATACTCCATTTTTTCTTTCTTACCTATATATATATTTTAACTCTTTTTAAAAATATTTACATTTTTATACTTATGTATGTCGGCCTGGGGGAGTTGTAATTCTTTCAGGAATGGGGATATTTGTAAAAATCAGGGGCGCAGATTTATAATTTGATAAGATTACTTTGAAGCTAACTTTATATTTTATTTTTAATTGTAGTTTGACTAGTTGAAGCACAGTTCCCACTGTAGTTATTTATTTATAATTTTTAAATAAATTCACTAAATATGAAGTGAAGTGACATTGTTCATAAGGAAGGCCCTCGGCTGCCTTCGAGACTGATATTATTAAACAAAAAACACCCCCCCCCAAAAAACGGAAACAAACAAAAAAAACAAAACGAATATATGCATCATATCGCCTATTAGCCTATTTCTGTTACTCTATTGTCAAACGGTTTTGGAAAGCAGTATCATCGGGAAATTATGTTACTGAAATGAAGTGGTCTAAAATGATACGCAAGATGTAATACAATCAGTGTCACGTAAATAGCAAACATAAGTGTTTTAACAGAGGACGGATGCGAAGGCGCATTGGGATAGCCAAAGACGCATTTCAAAAGCTAAGCAGAGTATTAAGAAACATAAAAAAAAGTTGGGAAAAAAAGAAAAAAGGAAAGAGTGCTGAAATGTTACGTGATTTCAGTCCTCCTAGATGGCAATGAATACTGGACAGTCTCCTCAAAGACAAAGAAGAGACTTGAAGCGACAGAAATGTGGTTATTGTGAAGAATGCCGCGGATAACATGGACTGAACATATGAGCGCCGACGAGGTTTTAGAGAAATTGGAAATAAAAAGGAAACTTATACTTAACACCAGGAAGAGGCAGTTAAAATTTCCGGGGCACATAATGAGGAAGAAGGGCTTGGAATATCTGATACTCACAAGGCAGATTTAGGGCAAGAGGGACAAAAGAAAGACAAATGCATAACCCACATAGTGATCTTGAATAAATGGATCGCGGAAGAAGATTTAGGAGAAATAACAGAAAGACTAAATTTATTATGAGCTACGAAAGACAGAAAATTGTGGAGGGCCATGATCGCCTACTCCCTGAAGGGACACGGCACACTGAAATGAGAAGAAGCGAAAGAAGAGTATAATATTCTTCATTGGCGTTAGTTTGTAATATTTTACCATATTTTGTACAAGCACACACGCATACACCCTTATATGTGCGTGTACATGCATATGTAGACGCACATATACTTGATATGTCTATATCAGAAAGAGGAATATTTATTAAGTTGCATCCACATTGGTATGGAGACACTTCTTTGGATTTTCCTGAGAATCTTGAGATATATAGCAGGATCACCGGACCAATTGAGCCGACTTTCTTAGCAGCAGACCTAGCAATTGATTCAATATAATTACTCCACATAATGTCAGTGAAAAACATAAAACCAAGAAGGCGAAATGAGTTGCTCTTCTCAAGGTTAGCATCAGCCATACCGATAGAAAGCAAAAATGCTTCTGTTCGATGATTAAAAGATAGCAGATTCATTTTAAGGCGTTAAAAATTTACAAACCAGTTCTTGCCCCCTGTTAGCAACAGTTTTAAGGGTAATTTTTGAGAATAGCTGCCAGTTTTACTTTGTTGGACTTATCAAACTTACTATTAAGACAAGAGTAAATAGTTTTGTCATAAGCATAAATACCTATTTGGAAAGTAGGTCCAAGGAGAGAGCCCTGAGGAAAGCCTGCATTATATACATAGATAGGGGGCACGGTGGAGTAATGAATAACAGCTTGGATTGAGGAATCGGAGAGCCGAGTTCGAATTCATCGACTGCGTGAATTTAAACTTACGTGCTAATATCCTTGGGAAAGGTATTAATCCTACTTTTTTCTCCCATCAGCTATGGGTAAATAGCAGGACAGACTGGGTTCTATAGCCTTGGATGGCAACTGCTCTAGGAGAAGGACAACTCTGAATTCAAAACCTGCAGAGGGTTGTTTGTGGACCTTGTGGCACGTAGTGAACCGGGTCTCTGTATTCGGCCCTTCAAAAAGTGTGGATGGTTCTGCACAAAACCTTCACCACTATAATCAAATCTCATGTGCTGGTGTCGTGCTTTCGGTTCCTAGGAACTGATCTGCTTGAACCTCATACGTCAAATTTGACGGGAGACGAGAGAGAGAGAGAGAGAGAGAGAGAGAGAGAGAGAGTGTGTGTGTGTGTGTGTGTGTGTGTATATATATATATATATATCTTCCAGTTGTAAATTTTTCTAAATTAAATTAATTTTTCTATGGTTTATATAGTTGTTATGTTATATTATTAATTAAATTGTAATATTTGTTAATTTGTATTATTAATTAAAATTTGTTGTATTTGTATTTTAATTGATTTATTATGTTATATTTTTTCTAAAGTAACAAAGTAAATATTCGTTAATATTTGTTAATAAAAAATTCAATTTCGAAGAAAAAATTTACAACTGGAAGAAAAATCTACAGCCCTGAAAATGAAGACGTAAACAAAAGCAAAAAGTCATGAACGTGCGCGTGTAAAAGAACGTTAAATTTATGATTGCACCTGTACAAAACAGGGTAAGAAAGGGATTGAAAAAGACGCAAAACAAATTGAAAATATTGGAAATACCATTTAAAACCGAACACCCTGAGGAACGGTAATCTTACCAGGAAACTTCAAAGTCAGGGTAAAATAGATTAAAACTTAAGTAATCTTTCTTGTATAATATTAACGCTCTATCTTTAATATTATTTTAATATTTTTAATATTGAGCACTATATATAAAAATATCTGCTGTTTCTTAAATCTCTCTCTCTCTCTCTCTCTCTCTCTCACTCACACACACACACACACACACACACACACACACACATATATATATATATATATATATATATATATATATATATATATATATATATATATGTATGTATGTATATATGCATGCATACAGAGAGAGAGATAGTGCGGGTAAATTTTCACAGAATATGTGTATAATCTTTCAGATACAATATATCTGTAAAAAAACAATATGAATAAAGACAAAAGGAAAACTTATCTTAACCCACGTATTTCGTCCTCTGAGAGACTTTATCAAGGTAAATGCAAAGATTTTATTTTGCACCAAGTATTTATATACAAGACCAAAAATATTCGTTTTTAAATATTTTTTCACGTTAAGAAACATTCATGAATATTCATTTAGTTAGCTGAAAAGTCTAGGTAAGTTATGGAGGACGCTAAGTGACATAATTTAATGTCTAATAAACGAAAGTGAGTAAAAGACGTTCTTGAAATTTTTATGCTAATTAATATCTAAATTCTTTAAGTTTGAGGGGTTAATTTATGTTTTATATATTTGAGGTTGTGAATTTAACCGTTTTCTTCTAGCTTCTTAACATTATATAGTCATGTATGTTTACTTGGGAAAGTAATTCTTTCAGGAATGGCGATATATTAAACATATTTGAGGCGCTGTTTTATATTTTGATACGATTCGATAGCGTCATTCTCGACAATTTTCTGTCTAAGAAAGTTACTTTCTCTTTTAATAAGTGGGTCATTCTTTGGATCAAATTGTGTGTGAATTTATTTCTGTGTAACTAATGCATTTAATAAATTGTTTTGTATAAGATCCTTTTTGTGTTCATACATATTTTTTTAAATATGTGTCTGTGTGTATGTGGAAGCACGTGGTTGAGTGGTTAGAAGGTTAGTATTACGATATGTCAGTTTGTCAAATCTCGGCCTGAGTCTATCTCAACATTCGACACTGTTGGGAAGTTTCAAACCTTGTGCGCGAAATTGGGTAAACGAAAATATTCAGAACGTGTCGATGGTTGTGCATACACGTAGTCACAAGTAATCATGTCCGAGAGTTCCAGCGTACGGACCTTCTTCAACAACTGATCACGCTGGATGTTGCGCTCTCTCCCAGAAACTATAACTAAGGTCCGCTTAGTGTAGCTGATGTATAAACCATATTGGCTGTGGATGTTACAACAGTAATTAGCTATCCTCCCTCGCAGACGAGCTTATTCGGAAACGAGTTATCAGTCATTACTTATATCTATCTATTTATATCTCTATCTTGGGGATATGCGCGTGTGAGTGCGTATGTGTGTTGTACAGACGATGCTGTTTCTCGAATAACTGTATTGCAGCATACATACTCTGATTTACACTATTTGCATATTGCAATGTGATTGGCCCTGATCTGTCATCTCGTCTGCAGTCGCTCTCTCACAGACACGATGTTGCATCGCTCTGCCTTTTCTACAAGTACTTTCACGGTAATTGCTCCGAGGAGTTGCTTTCGCTTGTCCCTAGGCCTCATGAACTTAAACGTCCTACGAGGCTGGCATCCCATTCCCACCCCTTCACCGTTGAAACTGTTAGATGTAGACGTCTCTTCTACTCCAATATCTTCATGTCTCGCACATCTCGCCTATGGAACTCCCTTCCCTATTACTGTTTCCCTGACAAATACAATCTCCAACGGTTTAAGTGTAGCGTCAATCGTCATCTCCAGTTGCCTTGATCTATCCACTTCCCTTCTCCACATCCTTTCATGTTTCATTCCTATCTGCTCTCGCTCCAAATCTTCTGTAATCCCCTTGCTTTGATCGACCCTCCGTCCTTCTCTTTCTCCACATCCTCTCCTTTACCACTCCTATCTGCTCTTCCTCCAACCCTTCTGTAACCCCTTGCGTGATAGTGGCCTCCAGCCTTGCTTGGGGTGATACGCTTAAAAAAAAAAAAAAAAAATTTCGGACTGTTGCCCCCATCTTTATTGTCTTGGGTATGGCAATAAACGACATCCGGCAGCAAGGCCTCTGATCAGGAGGTTTTGTGGAGCGTGGAACCACCTCTTAATTGCTGGTGTTCCCAGATCCACCCTGACTCGGGATGGTAGCACCTGTTAGGCTCCCAGCTATGAAAGTGTAAAAATAGGTTTTAAAACCAGCAATATATTTCTGCAAAATATTATTACCAGCAATATATTTTTGAAAATTTTTTTACCAGCAATACATTTTTGGAAAAAAAGAAATATTACCAGCAATACATGTTTTGAAAAATATTTCCAGCAATAAATAACCCATGGAAGTTAATATGCCGTAAAACAAAACAAACCAGACCTCATCTTTATTGTCATATTCGTGACATTTCGGCCGTTGTACGCCCCGGCCTTATTCAGGTGATATACGTTGGAATTTCGAACCGAACCTTTTATTTCGTTAGATTGTTCGAGTTTAACGCCTTTTCTGGATATCTCAGTTTCGTTAAAATCCGACCTTGTGTCACAACCTGACTCAGTGGGGGGGGGGGGGGGCGGCGAAGTGAATACCTGGATATCTCAGTTTCAGTTATTTCCCTTTAGTAATTCAACTCTCCAAGTTTCTGTTCGCCTCTGCTGCTTAACACTTTGGGTTAAGTCATTGGATTTACTTCAACCAACACTGGGCCATGTGTCCGAAAAATGTAAATAGCGTAGTTACAATACCTCATTTTTTAAATATAGGCATATCCTCTGATATTGTAATATACATTTCGTTGTTGGTTTCTAAAGAAGGCATCATCGAGAAAAATCTATATTTTATGGATAAAGATTTATTTGGATAAAATTAAATTAATATATATTAAACGTATCTAGTAACGATTTAAATATTTATCATTTTTTTAAAGCTTTTCAACTCGCTTGTCAACTTATAGGCACGTTAATATGTTCACTGCTAGAGACTAATGACGAAATCTGACTTCAAACGCCAACTTTATAATAGCCAACTTAAGCAATAAAAATTGCTATAAGTTGATTTATAGTTTCAACTGAAGTCTTAACATTGTCTTCACGCTAAATGTATCACTGCGAATAAACTCGTTGGTGCCCGCAGATGAAAATGCCAAACACGAGATAGTTCATAGTCGGCACGGGTTAATTGTTAGTCGGCGTCATAATAAAACTGCCAAACACGAGTTATCTGTGTTCATACAGGTACATCTCAGAAACAATCTTTCTTAAAAAAATATTTTCCTTTTTTATTTTATACTTGATAATACTGGGATCAGCTGGTTCACACTTCGAGAGAAAATTATGCTGGAGATTATTATCGAATTCGACTCCTCGCAGATTAGGCTTCCTTTTGTTTATATTCGAAGTTTTTACTCATATACAAATAAATGAATCAAGTGATAGTAATCTATAATTAGCATCTTTCTTGAAATTTCTTTAGGGGAAAACTAAGACCAAACAAGATAAAAGAGCATTTTAGGGATTGATTAATTAAATAACCCTAGTCATTTCGACTAATTTGCATAAAGACACACAAAACCAGGTTTCTGGTTTTATATAGATATGGCTATAGAAAACAAATAGGCAAAAATTAATACAATACTGTTCTTAATATATTGAGTAAAATATATGTGTCAAAAGGTAGATAGGCGCCTCTTAGGGGTTCCCCTCTAGCCCGGTGAAGCGTAACAGCTCGACGTGGCATCGATTACAAAATTTACAAAAAAGACTTCTGGATAGATGTTGACCCATATCGTCTCGATAGCTGTCCACAATTCCCTGAGATTTAAGGTGCAGAATCTTGCGTGCTAATAAATTTCACCACCACGTCTCATAAATGCTTGTCTGGTTCATGCCATGTGAATGTGGTGGCCACACCATTCATCAATAGGCTTCAGAATATTCTCCAGACTAATTCTAGGAAACAGATGACATAGTGCATGAAATAACACGTCGTTGTTAGGGTACATGGTGTCTATGAATGCGTACAAATGTTCACGAAACAGTACAATGTAGGAGTCACCGGTTAGTGACGTGTTTAGGCAAAACACACCCCACACCATTATCGAACCACCACCACCACCACCACTAGTCTGCACGTTGCCTTGTCGACAACTGGGATCTATGGTTTCATAGAGTCTACTCCACCCTCGAACCTAAAACAACTGGAACGGTGACTCATCATACCATATCGTGCATTGTCAGTTCTCCAGGTGAGGTGTTGTGTCCGGCGTCGTGGTATTAACATGTCACCTTCGTGGGTTTTCTGCTTCTATATCTCATGAAATGTTGCTACCCTCTTACTACTCTACCACGATTACTGTGGCAGATATTCGGACGAGTTATATTCCTTAGTTCCAACAGCTCACGCCACCCATTCCCTTCGTGTTAAGAAGTAAGTTTCACTCAGACGGCTTCTTCCCCAGAACTGTTACTTTGTGGAACGAACTCCAGAAAGGATGCTTCCCTGACAACTAATGTCTTCGTCTCTTCAAATACGGTATCAGCCGCGATCTATCCTACACGTCCCCATAATGAGCGGTATCTTATTCCCTGCACTCCTTACAACAATCTTTCTCAGGATCCCTCATCGTGAGTGACCTCTGTGCCTAGTACTAGGTGAACTAACAGTATAAAAAAGACAGATGAGAAATGCGATTATCATGTCAACAGAATCTATCATTCTCAAATCAAATCTTGAAAAACAAAATTCAGAAAACGTATAGGCAATTTTGCCGATCTCGGTAAAATAGGCATCAAGGCTATTTTACCGGTAAATATAAATAGTGTTTTAGAACTAAGAATATATTATATTTGAGATCGTCCGCGCAGTGGTTGTGTGAGCTGCGTAGGCAGGACTTGAACAAGATGCATTCTGTGGTCTGTGACTGCTGTCTTCAGAGGGTGCACCTGAAGTGTATTGGCAAGAGAACCATGTGCAAGGGGAAGTTTGGGATTTGCAGTGACTCTTATGCCTGAAGCGCTTAAAATATTTATAGTCTTCTGTATTTCTTTTAATAATTGATAATGAATAAATGATTTTTAACTTGTGTTTTAACAATTGATGGTGAAAAAGATTTTAAATTGTCTCAGCAGTTGATGGTGTAAATAAATAAACATCTTTATTAATTCTGTATTTTGTTATTTTTAACATTACCTGCCTTCATAATAATAAAAAAATATTTACCGACAAAATAGCCTGGAGTCTATTTTACCGAGGTCGGTAAAATAAACTTAAATAGCTTTTTCCTTCAGAAAACATCGATAGTAAAGTCGAACTAGCTTCTAGGATTAGGGACAATTCACTGTCGCCGTTTCATAGTCACTGCTAGGTAACCCTCTTGGTCTGTATATACGCCTGGTACAATTGGAAGCACCAATGATTAATCATCATTTTTTAAAATTATCATTAGAAAGATTTAGTTTAGTAATGGTAAAAATGGCAAAAGCTATATGGGAGATTGGAAAGTAATGGTGGAATAATGGATAGCGGCTCTGATTGAGGAACTGGAGAGCCGAGTTCGAATTCCAGTCGAATCCATTACATTTACTTAGCTGGTGGAACGTGGAGGATTCATACCTTGGGAAATGTATGAATTATTCTTCTTCAGAGCTATGGGCAAATAGCAGGACAGACCCGGTTCTATAGTCTTGGATGGTAACTGGTCTACCGCAGAATGAAATGGCAACCTACTGCAGGGAAAAATCTGCCTCGTCAGTCATGCATAGAAAGATACATGATCGTCTAAGCGTGTATCACGCATGGCACATAACTGACTGAAGTGAGCTGGTCTATAGAAACAGGCTTTCGATACAGTTAGTATTAATAATTAATATTGATTTTTCTCTGCTTCCAAAATTTGTTCTGTCACTACTAAAAGTGTAATCATTAGAATGTATGAAAGTAAACATTCTGGTGCGCGACATTCCTTAGTTTCACCAGTTCAGACCTTCCCGCTATGCCACATTAGGACGAAGCATCTCCATTCTCTTAGTATTGCATTAGTAAGAAGTCAGTTCCACCCAGACAGCCTTTTTTCCCAAGAACCGCTACTTTGTGAAACAGATTCCAGAGAGGATGCTCCACAGAACACGACAGCCTTAACCGCTTCAAGTTTAGGACCAACTCTTATCTATCCTACATATCCTCATAAATTACACTCAGCTTCTCTTCTTACGCTCATAGAAGAACCTCATTAACCTCTATCTTGAGTGCCTCTTGAGACTTTTATTGGATGAACATTAGTAAAAAACAATCTTTGTTTTTTATTTGTTTCTTTTTTTTTTAAATCAATTCACCACAAGTAAGGCAATAATGCCACTAAGCCTCAAGGTGATACTGGGAGTGAAATAGAATGAAAAAACTTTGGAAGGAGCCGGAAACCCAATCCTAAACAGGAAACAAGAGATAAACTTCTATTCCTGCTCAAAAGACCGAGAAGGATGTATTTTTTTAAATTGAATCCTGTTTCTGCTATGAGATAGTTTATTTGCTCCGAGGTATTTTAATATTAAAAAAATCAGACTGCAATGTTATTCTTTAAATAAAATGAAAATAAATAGCCAAATATGAACTTTTTCGAGGAGATAAACATTAACTTAAAAAGAGAATTCTTTCTTTTAATCCCTGCAAAGAAGGCTTGGAAAATTTGACCTTACAGGGAACAGAGGGAAATGGTGTACAACTTACCTAGTGAGATTGTGTAAGCGGATGGCAGAACAGCCAACAGGAAGGATAGTAAAACGACAAAGATTGCTAAGAGTTGCAAAAGCTATGAAGTAGTGGAGAGCCATGATTGCCTACGTTCTGAAAGGATATGGAAGAAGAAGAAGAAGAAGAAGAAGAAGAAGAAGAAGAAGAAGAAGAAGAAGAAGAAGAAGAAGAAGAAGAAGAACTTCTGCAAAATCATTCCAAAATACACTCGTGCGCATCCCTCACGTACATGCAAGTAAATATTTTCCGAAGAAAGAAAAAAAAACGAAACAAATAGAAGTCGAAACAAAATTAGCAAACACTGTGATCCAATCGCGTGGCAATATGAAAAAAAAAGTAATTAAATGCCCGGCAAAAAGCAGCGGAGAGTATCGCCTGTTTGGGGATCCAGAAGAAGATACAAATGAAAAAAAAATGGTTAGTGAAATGTGAAACCTCACTGGGAATTGTTGTTCGTCTGCAAGTGTTTGAAAACGAAGCGTTGAAAATGACACGCGGCATTTCAAACCAACTTGATACCAGAAACTTTATGTTCGCCTACAGAGACTGACAGGAAAAGTCGCCCTTTGAAATTAATTGGTTAAATATTTAGACGATCAAAAGATATCGAAACGAGTCAACACATTTCATTTTTTAACTTAGAATTTAGATTAATTATATTCCTTTAATTTTTCATTTTCTTCTTTGAAGTAATGAAGAAATTTTGAGGAAATGTTGGAGGAAGAAGGCCGTATATGTGTGTGTGTGTGTGTGTGTGTGTGTGTGTGTGTGTGTGTGTGTCTGTGTATGTCTGTGTGTGTCTGTGTGTGTGTGTATGCTCGCGCGCGATACCAATAAAAACGAATATTAGCAAGACTGTGAAGAACGAAAAAGTTAAAGTTCTATATTGCGAGTGGAAAAGCATTGAGAGAGAGAGAGAGAGAGAGAGAGAGAGAGAGAGAGAGAGAGAGAGAGAGAGAGAGAGAGAGAAGGAGAAAACGACAGAGAGAAAGAGTGAGACAGAAGTAGATGGAAAGTGATAAGAAAAGATACAGGGAGACGGAGAGACGAAAAAAGAAGAGAGAAAGAGAGAGAGAAAGAGAATATAATGATTCATATGTTGTACTTTTCGACCATCATAATCCCTTTTAGAACTTTTCGAGTACTAATCTTTAATGCCTTGTAATCAAAGAATGATGGGGTTTAATGTCATAACAAATCACTACCCTTAAAACGCCTAAAACACTTTCCGTTCCTAAAGTCAAGGAGCAGCTTTAGTGAATGTTAGGCCCAGTTTAAAATACTATCTCAAAATCACGAGAACCTCAATATTGTATATGCCATTTCGCCAATCCTCAAATATGCAGATCTCTCCATGCGGTGATCACAATGACATTTTTTTTTTACTTTCTAATTCTATGTTACCTCAACTGTTTGTATCTTCTGATAAAAACAAAAAAAAATCTTGTTATTTCTTGGTATCCTTGTTTGAGACTTGGAAGGAAACTCATACTACGCAAAACAAAGGCAATAATAATAATAATAATAATAATAATAATAATAATAATAATAATAATAATAATAATGAGCCCTCGGATTGCCTGGAAAAGGGGACGGTAGACCCATTGAAGGGATTCCTGACAGCCCATGCTTTAAAGAAATACAAAATTTATAGTCACAAGTACAGCTCACACATTACGAAGAGCTTTATTTATGTAAAATGTGCGCGATCTTAGTTTCTTTGCTTTTGATTTTACAAAAATGATCAGTGGAAAATGTCATGGATCCATTTCTGACCTTAGGTCTCTGATAGGGACCCGGAAGGAAATGTGTATACAGCAGAAATCAAAGTAAAAAAAAAAAAAAAAAAAAAAAAAAATAATAATAATAATAATAATAATAATAATAATAATAGAAGAAGAAGAAGAAGAAGAAGAGGAAGAGGAAGAGAAGAAGAAGAAGAAGAAGAAGAAGAAGAAGAAGAAGAAGAAGAAGAAGAAGAAGAAGAAGAAGAAGAAGAAGAAGAAGAAGAATATATTACTATTATTATTAGTATTATTACTAAAATATATTGAGTCATAGCTAGTCATTAAAAATATATATGAAATTAGCTTTGGAATAAAGGCATGTAAAACCGGAAATAATTAGATACACCCTTAAATGTGGAAATTTATTTTACTAATATATTTTAATATATAGAAAAATTTAACGAGAAAACGAGCAGGGAATTTACCATTCGTTCATTTCAGATGTCATTATTCATGTATTAGCCTCCCATCGCATAAGGCCAGACTATGTCACACACATAAATTATCAATCCCATAAGTAAAATTCGAATGGTTTAATGTTCAATACAGACGAATCAACAGTATCAGAATCATTCATCGGCAAGAATTCCTTTTTGAAAGTGATATCCTTTAAAAAACGGCTATTTTCCCGGGATATGACATTGCTTATTGCTTCTATGACTTCTTATTTTCTGCTTATGATCGTTTAACCCGAGATATGATCTCGTCTATTTAATTTACTTATATATTATCGATGTTCACCAAGGGCGTGCTGTTTTCTATTGATTCTTACCTTCTGCATATGACCAGTTCTATCTTGCATACTTAAAGTTGAAATTTTACATGACTTGTCTCGATATAAAACCACAACCATGAATATTTTCCAGAAAAAAACAAAACAAAACAAAAAAAATACAGTAAGTTATATATTTGGTCTCAAGTCGACCCTGTCGCCTATTTAATAACAGTACCACAATTCATGTTGATTAATTTTCTTTTTGGCAAATTAGGTCATCTTTTTCAATAAACTAACTGGACCAGTGTCAAAGTTATCAAGAGATGAATCAGCCTTCTTTTTAACTGGAACAAATGGACAACAATGACAATCCTGCTAAGTGTACACAAGCTGCCTATGTCGTAATTTGAACTTTGTTGGTCGATTCCGCCTTTTAAGCTGTAATCTTTTATGCTAACTTAATAACTACTTAATCGTAAGAAATTAATTCAATAGATAGGACCTCCAAGGGAAATTTTGATGTCTAGTAAATCTACATGCAAACTCACATAAATATTTTATTTCAATGATCGATATAGTCAGTCAGTCATGTATCGAAAGATACATGACTGACGAGGCAGATTTTTCCCGAAGTAGGTTGCCATTTCTTTCTGCAGTAGTTGCCATTCAAGGCTATAGAACCCGGTCTGTGCTGCTATTTACCCATAGTTGGGGGAAGAAGAGGAGGATTCATACTTATTAGGGTATTAGCACGTAAGTGAATGTAATGCATTGGAATTCGAATTCAGCTCTCCAATTCCTGAATCCGAGCCACTATCCGCCGTGCCTCCTGATCAGATATAACATAATGTAATAAACATATTCAATTAATGCAACAACATAAATCAGTATTTACGGTTACATTCACCGATCGCCTTTTAGGTTTTGTTATAGAAAAATGCTTTTTAAACGTTCATAATAATAAGCTCTTGAACTCTGACAATTACAAAGCATAAAGTCCTTGCGAAACAATAAAATATACAGGCACATAATGATGCGAAAAGTTTGGCGTGCGCTAGTCATATCATTAGGTTAATTTATGCATCTTTGCAGCCACCCCAGGTGTAGGTAGATCCTCTTGGTGTTATCATATATTTATACAACGCCTACAATATTTACTAATAAATACTAACAAAAAGAAGTAATTGTGGTGTGATAAGTATAGTGATGTCTGAGTATGTGAATGTAAGATATGTCGGGCTGGGGATAGTAGAAAGAGCTTTTTCTCGAGATGGGGGGGGGGTATATATTGCATGGTTGGTGCTTGGACCCCGGGACAAAATACTGACTGGACACACTTCTCATAGGTTCTGACAATAGATGACGATGTAGTATCATTACAGCTTATAGGATCTAATTTAATTCGTTGTTAGTTACTCTACGAAATTTTCAGTTGGACTTAATACCATGTCAGTTCGGGATGTTGGCCGTCAAGGTTCTTAACAGATTCCTTTTTCTTTTAATATCTGTGAACTGCCATGACTTCTTTGGAACATTAGTGTTGTGGTTTCCCATTACTTTCGCCACGGTTTTTATATCATTATCCAAGACTTGCTGCCATCTGAGTCGAGAGAACACAATCTATAGTGCCATTTAACCGTTTGCAAGATGTGTATCGAAGAGAGATAGATTCATACTTTTGCCACAAGTAAGAAGCTATAACTATACTGAGGTAGACATTAATTGAGATACAAATATGCGTAGCTGCAGGTACACATAAGTCTAGCTATAAATATATTGATCTGCACATTAATTGAAATACACACATGTGTGTCTATAACTATACAGAGGTACATATTAATTGAGGTACATATATATGCAGCTATAAATGTGAAGAGGTACACATTAATCGAAGTAAAGCCATGTAGCTACAAGTATACTGAGGTACACATATGTGCAGCTATAAATGTGAAGAGGTACACATTAATCGAAGTAAAGCCATGTAGCTACAAGTATACTGAGGTACACATATGTGCAGCTATAAATGTGAAGAGGTACACATTAATCGAAGTAAAGCCATGTAGCTACAAGTATACTGAGGTACACATATGTGCAGCTATAAATGTGAAGAGGTACACATTAATCGAAGTAAAGCCATGTAGCTACAAGTATACTGAGGTACACATATGTGCAGCTATAAATGTGAAGAGGTACACATTAATCGAAGTAAAGCCATGTAGCTACAAGTATACTGAGGTACACATATGTGCAGCTATAAATGTGAAGAGGTACACATTAATCGAAGTAAAGCCATGTAGCTACAAGTATACTGAGGTACACATATGTGCAGCTATAAATGTGAAGAGGTACACATTAATCGAAGTAAAGCCATGTAGCTACAAGTATACTGAGGTACACATATGTGCAGCTATAAATGTGACGAGGTACACATTAATCGAAGTAAAGCCATGTAGCTACAAGTATACTGAGGTACACATATGTGCAGCTATAATATACAGAATTAGACATTATTTGCTGTACACACGTGAACCTATAAGTATAGAGAGGAACATTATAATTGATGTAGCTACAAATATGCAGAGGTAGTCATTAATTGAAGTATATATATATATGTGTCGCTATGCGTATATATGCGTCCTCATTAATTGAATCATACATTTAAGTATCTGAGATGCATGTTGAGGTACATATGGAGAGCCCTAAGCGTATTACGCTATGTTTTTGTTGAGGTACACATATGTGTAGCTGTGAGTATAATGAGGTACTTATTGACACTCTAGTAATATTAATCTTGTAAATTATTCATCGTTGCTTAAGTATGTTCCGATAAATATATGTTGCTATATCTTTAGGCTTACAATAGAGCTCATACGTGATAGCTGCTATACTTAAGTATTTGTTATTGCCAAGAATTCTATCTGTAAAAATAAATCTGTATGGTTAAACCTATGTGAACAAAGGTGATTTTCTAAGCATAGCTTAGATCTGGCACAAGGCCGAAACTATGGGGCTCCCAGTGAGGAACGAACTCACTACTCAATCGTAATTGCTCTAGCGAGACAAGCTCTCTAACCATTACATCACGCCGAGGTGCCCTAACATATATGTGTAACAAAGTACAGACTCGAACACGCACCACAAATATGTTACCTTGCGTTTGCGCGTGTTATATACGGAGCCTCGGTATCTGATAACTGCCCGAGCACACACGTACACGACGCACACGTTATCACATACATAGAAATGGACCACCTCTGTCTTGTCACTAGTTTGGTGAGGGCCACGTGCTGTAAGCCATGAGCAATGTTATCACCATTTGGCATGGCAGAGGCGGTTGGGGGGGAGGGGTAGCAAATACCGGAAGTATCTATACCTGGAATCTTAGACGATAGAGAAAGTCCTGTCTCGCTTGCTGTCTGATCGTATGAGATGGATTAGATGCGCGTGTTCCTTCGTTGTAAGAAGCAACATTGATAGGCATATTTATTCAGCACACTCACACCCACGCTTTGTTATAATGTATTTGTGTTTTTACAAAACCTTCAGATCTGTCTTGTATAAAATCTTTAATCCATTGAAGCAAAGATTTTCGGGTATGAGAAATACAAAGGAACAAGACTTCGCTATTAATCATGAACACGATTCTATAATTTATTAATCGAAACAAAAACCGACAAATATGAAAAACTCGAAGCAACGAAACTTGGTTATGAAACATGAATAGCGTTCTAATATGTATTAAACTAAGCTAAAGTCTACACATATGATACATAAAAAAACAGTATTGGAAACTGAAAATAAGACTTCGATATTAAGAATAAACACAATTCTATCGTTTATTTATCAAAGAAAACACCTTCCAATATAAAGAAACTGAAAACAAATCTTCACTATTAAACATAACCACAAAACTTCGCTATTAAGCATGAACACAATTGAATAGTTTATTTATCAAAGTAAACGC
Source organism: Acanthosepion esculentum (assembly GCA_964036315.1). NCBI lineage: Eukaryota > Metazoa > Mollusca > Cephalopoda > Sepiida > Sepiidae > Acanthosepion > Acanthosepion esculentum. The sequence goes on along the minus strand of OZ038491.1, from coordinate 80,012,592 downwards.
CTTCCAATATGGAAAACTGAAGACAAGACTTCGCTATTAAACATGAACAGAATTCTATCGTTTATTCATTTACAAATATGAGAAACCCCAAGTAACTGAACTTGGTTATGAAACATAAATACCATTTAAACATTTATTGAACGAAGCCTAAAAATACGATAGATTAAAGGATGCAAAACTTCACTATGAAAAAAGACAAATACGAGAAACTCGAAGGAACAATACTTCGTTATAAAACATAAACACAATTCAATCACTTATTCATCTAAGAAGAACATTTTAAATATAAGAAACCCAACAAAACAAACCTTCGCTAAGAAATAAGAAAACAAACCATTTATTGATCAAATTAAAAATCATCAAATATGAGAAACCGAAAATAAGAGACTTCGCCATAAAACACAAACGAATTCTATAATCACTGATTTTAATTTTATTTCCTTTTCGAATTTATGGTCTTCTGCTCGATTAAGCTCCATTTAGGACATAAGTAGATTCGTTGTACCCCCTTGGAGATGTGAATGCATTTTATTAATTTTTTTTAGGGGCACAAGGTCATAAATATGGGACACTTGGTGAGGATCGAATTTGCTACTAAATATCAGCAGATTCAAGTTTACATCCCGTCGTGAAATTAGCGAGCTAGTCTAGTTGATTATCACCGCCATGCAGAGAGTTAAATCCTCATCGATTTCTTTAAACTTGTAACATCGTACTAGGCTAGTTTGAGCTAAGTAAATATCTATAACAATTATCTCTTTAAAAAAATCAATGCGCAATGCTGATGACAGCCTACTAGTCGGCTGGTTCTGTGGGTGCGGTTTAAAACACGCCGGCTGCATCTTCTGGGGAGGGATAAGTTGACCTATCCACAAAAGGACCACATTCTCAGTGAATGTTTGCAGACACATGAATAAGCGAATTTTTACTTATGAACTCAAGCATAAATCAGACTAGTGTTTACGCACAGACTCGGGCATAAACCCGTACAATCTTTACATATAGACTCGGGCATAAACCCGAACAATCTTTACATATAGACTCGGGCATAAACCCGATCAATGTTTGCACACAGCGGAGAAAACTGAGGCGGGAAAACAAGAATGCTGTTTTGTATTAGTAGATTAGTTAGAAACCCAATAATAATATAGAATTTTCAGACTCAATAATTGACTTAACCAATGTCTATATATAGGCTACGTATAAGCACGACTAATGTCAAATGTTCTACTTATAAATTTAAGTATAAAATACAGATTATGATATTAAATATCTCAACAATGTCGCAAAATCTACTAAACGACTAACAAACAACAACAAACCCATATCAACAGGTGAAAAATTGGTATTTTTTCTTATTTAGTAGAACGTTTCTTATTACTTTAAACATTGAATTTTAATGAATACACGTGTTTGAGTAGACGCTCTGTTTTATCAAACAGTGCACATTATTCGACCGGCCTGTGCTTCCATGAGTAGGGGAAACAACAGTCTGATGCGGCCCGAAAAAGGGAACGCAGGTTCGAACACTGCCGGAGGGCATACTTTTTTTAATTTTATTAAGACTCTCGTATGTACAGGCCGTTAGATGTAACGCACGGGGTTTATAAAACAGGGCGTTTACACAAACATAAGTACTGCTAAAGTATAACATTTAAAATAATAAGAAATAATGCCTGCTTTAAAATAACGTTTACGTTTTGGATTCGAAAATAACGTCAGTACATATGGACTTTTGAGTAGATAAGGGTTTTAGAAAATCTGAACGAGAAGATGTTCTTTCCTTAAAAGGATATGCCGGATCAGACGGTGGTTTTCCCCTAGAAGCGGAACGCTGTTTCGAAACTGGCGGCGGGCAAAACCCTCGAATACAAAGGCCGGTAGCTGTAATTCACACTGTTTTAAAAAACGTGGCGTCTCCTCACATACGCGCATCCCTTAAAAGATAACGTTTAAAAAGATGTGAAATAATGTCGGATTAAAAATAAAATCCATTAATTCCTTACAAACTAATAAAACATCCAAATATATTTCTTCTTTTTCCTGCATATTAGTTGCTCATATTGTTTTGTGTTCCGAAAAGTGCAGCGACAACATATTTAATCCAAGCATATTTTCGATCGTACGTAAACACAAAAGAATTATATGCAAATGAACGTTTTTATATTATTTGTGATGATAGGATGTGTGGGTGGTGTTATGTTTATCAACGCGAAAATAATTGGCAGGCTGAGTTCAATTTCCGGTCGATTCAGTTGTGTTCACACTGCACTAATGCCTTTAGGAAAGGAGTGAATTCTCCTATTTTCTCCATAGCTATAGGTAAATGGTAGGGTATACGGGACTCTTTTGCACTGATAAGGCAGCTAGTCTAGGAAAAGGAACACTAAATTCAAAACCTTGGTGAAGGCAGCGGAAAACCAATATTTCTCAAGACTTCATCGAAATTCTCAATTATTAAAACAGAGCCTTAGCCTGAAGGAATATGCTATTAAATAATAAAAAAAATTAATGTATTTTGAAGATGACTGAACTCTATGAATTTTTTTAGAAATTTAAGATTTTGAATTTCCAGCTAATGCTGTTCATTTCGTATGGTAGCTTTCTGATTTTTCTAAATTAATCCTATAAAGTATATCAGCAGATACATTCGTGGTGCGTGGAGGTAGAACAATCGTTAGTAAAGCAACCTCTCTGATCATTACGAATGTAATATGTTTCATTCGCATTGGATAGTCCACACTTCAAGCGCTGTGACAGTTTAGTAAATAATATGTTTTCGGGTACTGTGGGACGTTATCAAGTTGTAGTTGAAAACACACTCGTGTGCGTTCAGTTTCAGTGTAAATATGCATATAATTACTTTAAGGCAACGGAATATAAGATATACAAAATCTGCTAATGTTATATATATATATATATATATATATATATATATATATATATATATATATATATATGGGGGGTGCGTTAATATGCTGTCATATACATACAGGACACAAGACTTAAGGAAAAGTATGAAAGGAGAGAGTTGTCATATGCTGTCGTTAACAAATGTATATCAAGGGACATGTTAAGAGAACCGAATCGCGTCTACGTTGACGAAAGTAAGGACATCTACTTCAGTTACATTATTTCAATTCACCTGGGAAACAGACGTATTAACTCTCATTGAAAGAAATCCAATAGAGGAAAATAATTTAAACACGCACGCGCAAACACACACACACACACATACACACACACACGCGCGCGCGCGCACGTATGAAGACACACAAATACGCACACACACAATTTTAATTTTATCTAATAAGCTCCATTAAGATGTAATCAGTACACAACTTAATGTAATACGCCCATGTTCCCAAAAGATTAATATTGGCTTTTATTTAAATACACATACACTTACAAGAAGATATCACAGAATTGTTATCCGTTGTAGAGAGCAATGTTTCTTAAACTTTTTAAGCAATGGCACACCTAAGAGCAAATGAAAACCTTACGGAACACTTAAGCAAAATTTTTAAAGGGTCTACATTTAAATGCTATGATATAAAGTCACAGACTGAAAAAAATTCACACACAAATATGAACTTACTTTATTTCAATGTTTCTATTCAACTACTTGTGCAACTTATTTAGTGTGAAACCTGTGCCCAGTGTTTTTTTTTCGCGATTGTTTGGTCGAATGTGCGATAAGCAGACCCTCATTTCTTCTTCAGTTGATCGTAGTCATTCTCGCTTCTTATTTTTGATGTTATTTAGGTTTCCAGTAAATCTGATAAAGCCACTTTAGCTAGTGTGGTATATTCCTTATATTGAAATTCAAAATGTATCAATGGATACCGTCGAATGTTTTATTTTGAACCCTCGTTCACTAGAAATGGTGGCCAATTCTTCATATAACATAAAGTCGAATATTACCACTACTACTTCCACACACACACACATATATATATGTATCCCGTGACAATATCTATCGGTACATTTAAGAGGATGTACTAGTGTGCCGAGGCACGTCGTTTGAGAACCATTGCGCTAGAGACATATCATTTGTAGAATCTTCGTATAAAGAGGACATCATGAAAAATGTCAATACATCATTCTAAAGATGGGCAGTAGGAATATTTGTTAAATATACTTGCGGTTATTAATAATTTTTATCATTTATTAATTTTTGTTTTACTTGTACTTCTTTCGTTTTAATATCCGTTACGTTTTATAGCAACTCGCAAGTGGTGTATCAGAAATAAGGAATAAGCAAAGCCTCCGGTGAGATTCGAACTCACATCCCCTATCGTTTGTATCATGTCTTAACACGACAGCTGCCTACGAGCAAATATAATGCTGTCTCACTCATTTGGAGAAAATAAAGGATATATTAATTTCTGAAAAAATGCAGCTAGTGAGTTTTGCAAATAAGAAGACTGTCATATTTCTATTTAAACTGTTGTGTCATGATGTACTAAAACAATTTTATCGTTATAGGGAGGTGATAAATAATTGTTGCATTTTAATCTTCACTGGTGTAAATTTAGTCATTAGTGGAATGAAGGTAAGTGAAGGCGTATACACTAACACACACACACACATACTCCCCCATATATATATATATATACAGTGTAACCCGGATATAAGAGACTCGGATATAAGAGAAACCCGGGTATAAGAGAGATTTTATCTGGTCCCAAATTAGTCTGTGTTAATGTATATATAAACTACCGAACCCGGATATAAGAGAAACCCGGATATAAGAGACTTCTTCTCTGGTCCTGACAACTCTCTTATATCCGGGTTACACTGTATATTATAAACTTTGCTAACAGTTGAGTCACTTTCCTTTCTACTAGCCTACAGACAGAAAAAACGGGAGGCACATTTCCATTATTAAGACTTTCGATCTCTAGGCCGGTCGACATTAATTTCACCGTTTAAAAAATACGTGTAGCCACTAAATATAACGTTTATGGTAATGGTTTATGGTAAGGAATATAAATATATCCTATTATTATAAACATTATTCTGTGGATACTCATGTTTGAGCAGACACCCTAATTTTTTAAACGGTATGAATTACGTCTGCTGGCCTGTGCAATCTAGAGACAATAGAAAATGTTCTCTCTCGTAGGATGTGAACCTGCGTCCTCCTTTGTAGAAGAAACCACCTTCTGATCCGGTGTACTTTAGATTGCTCGGCCATAGAAAACCCCAGAGCTAGTAATATTCAATTACTTTTTTTGAAGAATTCACATCCCCTCGTTCAGATCTTATCGTAAGCCTATATCTGCTCATATTTTTGTACCCGAAACATAAAAAAGTAATTTGTAAGGAATCAATGGATTCGTTATCAGACATTTCTTCTTAGTAGTGTAAATGTCATTTTGTGGATACCCATGTTTGAGAAGACGCCATGTTTTTTAAACACTGCAAATTACTTCTCCCGATCTGCGTAATCGAGATATGTTCTATTTATTAAATACAACGGATATATAAATGTGTTTTGTGTCTTTGGAATATCTTAAACTTATGCATTGTGAAACTATATATATTTTATACGAAATTTCTTGTAATTTTATCAGCTACGAGCAAATTTAAAAATTGACATAATTATGTACGAGGTGCACTGGCTTCAGTGCTCATATGACTTATGCTGTTGGGAGTTTATCTACTAGCATATGTGGATCAAAGACGGAAATAAACACCGAGACGGTCACTCATCAAATGACAAAAAATGATGCGTGAGTCGGAAGACACACGCATAATTCCGGTTAATAAATTAATCCTTTGAAAATAAATATTTAATATTTTTCAACGACGTTAAAAAACATGATTCGTGATCCCTTTGAAGAGTATTTAAGTAAAGTCTCTAGACGGACAAAACCAGTAAGGAGAAGGAGCGGCAACACGCGACATCATTTCACGACATCACGACTTAACAGAAGTTCCCTTACTAATTCACCCGTCTTCCTCACCATTTACTCTCTTCTCCACCAAGCTATGTGACACACTTTACTCTTAACTTTCTCCCTTGCCTCTTTTTTCACACATACACACGGAGAAATCACATTTCTTTTCATCTTAACAAACTGCTATATACAAGGCTTTTAAATACACGAAAATAAAAATATTTTTATGTCTAAAAACCTTTTTCGCTTTTTTCTTTGTTGTGGGCTTTTTATATGAATGAATCTAGGCAATATAAAAATACATAAACAGCACTAGTCTCTTTAAACATTTCTAGCAATTAAACAATAGTTGTAATGCAGCTATTATTACGTGCTATATTGTAGCAAAAGCCAAACCTTACAATGAGAAAGGCAATAGATGTAATTTATGCCTTGTTGAAAAATTAGTTATCTTAAAACACTTAAATAACATTATTGAACAAGAGAATTGAATTGATGGTTACATGTGGGCATAAAACAAAAAAAAATATATTTTTAAAAATTAGAAGAAACTGTAATCCCAGTATAATATACAACTGTGCCAACATTGTGATAACCAGATATTTTTATTAAAATTTGAATTACATAATGGTCAGTTTATACTCAACATCTGAAGATTGCGTTGTGCATAAAACTCCGAATCGTGCTATCGGTGTGAAATAATATGTATATTTATTAATATATACTTAATAGCTCTGTTTTATTATATCGAACACTGTTTTATCAACGTTTTATCAACGCCAGCACTCTATGTGCGATATATTAAAATGATATATACATATATGCGTTTGTGTGTTTGTGTGGGTGTGTATGTGTGTGTGTGTGTCTGTGTGTGTCTGTGTGTGTGTGTCTGTGTGTGTGTGTGAAGAACCCGAAGTTTATGAATATGTGTGCACGTATAAAAAGATACCAAAGTATTTAGCATTTCGCTCTCGGCCTCATAGATCTATGAGGATTTTAAGTAACACGTTACTTGTTGCATTTAAATTATCTGAAAAAATCGTTCTCTATTGTATCCATACAATATGGCCGTTTACTAGCGCTTTCGAAAGTGACTTCGTGTTCAATGTTTGCTTAGAGATTGAGTAATTCTTTATTTGTTTTAGTTTTTTGTTTTGTTAAATAGGTTTTTCGTCCTTACACAAAATGTTTCAAGTAACAACAAAACACAAATACAAGCTTTTATTTATATTGACGCTGTAATCGCATTATTAGGGCTTAAGAAGCATTTTCACGCTATAATCTGATTAAAAGGATGTATACACAAGCATTCTTACGATCTATCAGCGATGGTAGCCAAAGATAATATTGACGTAGTAATCCGCAACGTCTCTAATTGTTGTTTTCACTTTTGCTTCTATTCAACCAGCCGCTATTCTAGCTTTCTAAACTTGACGGAAAGCATCTTACACTAAATAATCATTATATATATATATATATATATATATATATATATATATATATATATATATATATATATATATATATACAAAATGATCATTACGCTTTTCAGTCGTGATGGAGAAACTCACAAGATTGATATGTGTAATCATAGGAAAAACATCAAATTTAAAAATTGTCGTATGTAAATAGATTTTCTGTAAATGCAATCATTGACGTGTGAGAAATTACGAAACTCAAATTTAACATCGATAATTATTGAACTTTATTATTTCTGGTTCAATAATGATGGGCTTAGTCAAATATTGAACACTTTATTGATAAAGATTCTGTTCAACTTGATACACTTGAAATTATATAATTCTACGTATATCAATCACACACACACACACGTGTGTGTGTGATTGATATACATATACATACATACATATATATATATATATATATATATATATATATATATCGCACTTCAGGACTCAGAAGCATCACGAAAGTCTGAGTCGATCTTCGATAAGTATAGATAACTTTTAATTTACTAAAACAATTATTACTATAGATAACTAGTGTGCACATCATTGTCAAAAATTCTGTTCGCCTTTCACCTTGACATATGCTAACTTATAAAGTTTTACTTATATCAATAGCTGCTATTATATATATATATATATATATATATATATATATATATATATATATATATTATCTGTCGGATTCCGAGCCATATTTATATTTGATTCTTAACTCATATATATATACATACATATCACACACACACGCGCGTGCGCTCACACACACACACACACACACACACACACACACACATATATGAATAAAGACAAAAGAAAATTTATCATTATTCATATTGTCTATTTACACATTTATTTTAGTTATACCTAAATTTTTACACACACACACACACACGCGCGCACTCATACATATATTATAACTTTAAACGCTATTTTCAGTGGGTAATCGTATTTGTGTAGATGCTCTGTTTATATATTAAACACTATATTTATTTATTTTCGTCTACTGGCCTGAATGTTCGGGAAATCTTATTTTTTAGAAAAAATTGCGTTCACTAGTAGGATTCGAACCTGCGTCCCTCTAGGCAAAGGGAGCTAACGTTAAATCCGGTACGCTTTGACCAACTATATATATATATATATATATATACATATATATATATATATATATATATATGTATATATATATGTATATATATATATATATATATGTATATATATATATATATAAAACGCTTTCCTGCTAACGCGCATGTTTGTGTGTTTTGTAAAGCACCGCTAAGATCATCAAAATTCCGCTACATATACGTCTTTGTTTACATGGTCGTATTTCTTTTTCCGCCTACAATCTGCATATTAACGATTTTCCTGGGTGCCTGTAGTTTAAAACAGACAAAAGTACACATTAGACAACAAAAGAAATAGAGAATACTTTTATATTTTCAAATATCTATTAGATATATTTCTCATATAACTCTATCCAGAAGGTTTTACTGGTTAATACCAATTTTAATGTGAAAACAATGAGTTGCATGATAAATTCTAACGATAAGCAAACATTATATGATAATAGCAACTCAGTCTATATGACTGATTAACAAAATGATGAGCTTATTTGGGGGTGAGTAATGGTTGACAAAGACTCACGGGTATATAAGGACTTTGTCCAACCTGGTATTTTCAAGCGATCTCATATTCTATACTAACATTTTTTTCACTCTAAGCAAAGCAATAAAGGCATTAACTCACAAGGATTTACAGAATGTGAAAGAATAAGAGAAAAATAAAAAAATCATTATTAAGGAGAGAGGACAATAAAAGAACAGGTGTTAAGAAAACAACTGACATTACATTTACTTTTTTAAAGACCAAAGTTAACTGGAAAGTGAGAAATGCATGAGAAGAAACTGTCAGCATAGAACTTACGGTTATATTTAACCATTTCAACTATAAAATGATGAGACCTAGTTTCCAATCTAGTACTGCGCTTAAGTTCGTAAAGTCGAGGTACCAGAGGGGAAAGCCCATCAGAACAATTATCATAATAAATATTTATAGAAAAGATACAAGGAAACTTCGTTACGGCGGTAGGAAAGTGACTGAAGCCGGGATGCCAGATTAGATTGAAAAAAATTGCAAATTTTTCTTTGTATTTTATCAAGAATCTCGAAATACATAACAGAAGCGCAAAACCATATATTACAGCAATATCCAATGCATGGACAAATTGTAGAATTATAAATGTGTAAGATAGGTTCTTGCGAGAAAAATTGTTTAGCACGACAGTGTAAGTCAACTAGCAGTCATTGATTCAATATAATCTTCCCATTTCATTTCAGCGGAAAACGTTATTTGGGAAGGCACAATGAGTCCCTTTCCTGGCCGTTAGCGTCAGCCATGCTGATAGAAGGCACAAAAAATGTTCTTTAAGACCATTAAAAGAGAGGAGATTCGTTTTTGAATGTGTTAAAATTAACAAGCCATTTCTTGCCCAAGTTAGTAACAGCTTGTAGGTCATTTTAGAGATCAGCTACCGATTGAACTATATTGAACCAATCAGACTTACGATTATCGCAGGATTAACTAGTTGTGCCATCGGTATTGATACCGAGTTGAGAACTTATGACATCGGGAAGGTCATTGATGAAAATTAGGAACAACGTAGGTCCAAGTAGATAACTATATCGAAAGACGCTTATCTGCTTTCGTGGTATTTTAAAATTATTTTTGAGTTCATTATAACCATGTACAACATTCTTTATCAGCTCTTGTTCATATTTTCACACGATCCTAGATTCTGTATTTACCAGATACAAAACTTGTTATCAGCTGTAGGTAATATTTTCCTCTGGTTTCTTATTAGATAGTAACTGTATACAACTTTCTTTATCAGACGTTCCGATATTTTCAAATAATCCTATATTCCGTATAAAACCTGATACAACTCACCTTATCGGTTGTTACTGATAACACCAAATAATTCCTTCATCTTAACGAACTACACCTCTTGGTCAGTTGGGACTGACATTTTCAGAGATTCCATATTAAATTGCAGTGATAAGTTATTAGCTTAGTGCAAAAGTTCCCAGAAATTTTCACAAATATTTTTATTCATATAAATTCATAATATTATTTTTGATTTTTGTAAATTTTTTATTTGGCTTTTTTATTTGTTTATTGGGTGATTTCTTTCTACGACTTATCAACCCTTTGAAGGTTATTTAAAGCCAGAAAATATATTTAGATTGTAAGGATTTTTTCAGATAATATTGGTTCAGTGATACAAGTTCTATTAAATAACACATAGATGGATAGAGATGAGGTGGATCCAAACCTTTCCCAAGGGTATTTGCACATAAGTGAATATAACGAACCCAAAGGGAATTGGAACTCTCCGATTAACAATTCCGAGTCATTATCCATTACACCACCCACACATCCAAGCTTACAGAATCTGGTATTCCCAAGCGGTCACGCATCTAGGTACTGACCAGGCTCGACTTTGCTTAACCTCGGTCATCATACAGAAATCAGTGTTTCAAGGTGATGTCGCCGCAAGCCTTATTTGGCTTTTTTATGGCACTATGCCAAATCTTTGCTAAAGAGTGTATTTCGGAATAAAAGAAAGTCTTCAAGATCTTGAATTTGGTAGTAATACTAACGGGATGAAGTACATTATATAGAATGAAATAAGACATAGTTTGAAGTTTACATGTCTTTAAAATACTCCGCATGTAGTCCAATTATCTGCCCCAGCTCTATCAACTTTTGTAACTTGAATATAGACGCTTTCACACAGCACAATCGACGACATATTGTTTTTACTCACAAAGAGGTTTTTCCTCTTCAATATGCCTTTCAAACGAGACATTTGTGCAAAAACAGATTTTCTCTGTCCCTGTAACTTATAATAGAAATTTCACTTTAAAATTCCATCAAACACAAAGATTTCTTTTTGCTAGAAGGCGTCTTTTGCATTGACATTTAGAAGGCTGTTTTGTCTCTTCGTTTTCTCGTAATGAACCCATTTTTCATCGCTAGTGACTACCTTTTGGGAAAGTAATTTCTAAAAAAGCGTTTAAACGGTTACCCATCAAAAAGAGAAAAGCAAGCGTTTAAAAACGCTGACCGATGTTCATGCGGAACCCATTCTCCGTGCTTCTGAATATTTTTACGGCTTGTAAACGACTTACTGCAGTTGACAAACAATAAAAACTTGAACATGCTTCAAACAAAGAGATTTCCATAAGATTGTCTAAAAATGGTGCTGAAAAATTGTGAATCGACTTATTATATAAAAAGTCGTTCCCCAACGTTTTAAAATGAAATTAAATCCATGAATAATTAAAGAAAAATAAACATAAATTCAAAGTATATATCAATATATAATTTTCTTACACGTACACTTAATCGACCCCGGGAAAAAAGCTAGAAGGCCTTTTTTATGTTCCATGTCGTTTCAGATCGTGGATGGTCATGCCGCTCCGGATCTTTTTATCTTTTCTTGATTTACCGTATTTTGTGCATAAAGCGTAGAATTTTGAACGAAAAGGCAAAGCCGTGGCTTTGTAGTACGCTGTTTTAGAAATTATATTCAGCTTAAAAAACTTCTTATTAAAAACAGCAAAATTGCAAAGGTATTCACTTAGCACAATGGATAATAAAACACAAAGTAGGCAGGTGTTGATAACAATTGTCTACAAAATGTATTTGATATGTTGGCAATATTTATTCTTTGGGCAATCGGCGTAATTGAACGTCTTTTGTCTCAAAGAAGGAAAATTCACCGAAATTTATTAAAAAAATAATATAGCTAATACACAAGATCTAACATGTTTTGATAACATTACTGTTACAACAAAGCCCATTTCCTCGAAAATAAGTTTTGAAACGGAAATAGGGAGGAGAAACACCCAATGGCCAAACATTCAGTTCGTTTCTATTCTTTAATATCGTAAAAAATTAAGTATTATAGTAAAATATATTCACGACGTTGAGATTTTAATAGATAATATGGTACAACTTTCCAAAAAGAATTTACATATAGATGGCTGTTCTACCGTGTCGTATTATACTCAAGGATATAATTTGATCACTTTTTAGCTTCAGAAACACGGGGTGATATTATACACGAGTTGTATTATACACAAGAAAATACGGTAACTTTTGACTCTTTACCATCGCTATTTGTCTCCGTTTTACCATCATTCCCGCAAAGTAGGTTATTTGCTGTTTTCCCAACTTCTTTTACTTATATATACCTTCTGAGTGTTAAATTCTCTAGGTCATCTTTCCTCACTATGTGTTCCAGAAATTTTTGATTGAACATTTTTTTTTTGTAGTACTTTTTTCTTTAAAACTTCCCGTGGATCATATGCACTACACTCGGTATTTTAGCACATTGTCGGTGAAATCTCTGTCGCTTCTGTGAAGAGAATGTCCAGCATTTACTGCCATATTGTAGATTCGATACTAGGTCCCTCCGTTGTAATGTTTAGCGTATTCGTTTCTGAGACTATTATTATTGTTTTTTTTTTAAATTCCAATTCAGTGGTTTACCGATAGTTGTTAAGCATTGTCGAATTAAGATTAGAATCCACGACTAATCCGTGAGGAAACATAGAAAAATTTCTAAATGTATATTTATACAGGTTTGAGATTTTTTCCCTGTGGATCAGTGATTTTCAAGCGGTGTGCCGCGGTACATTAATATGCCGCGGTACATTAGTGTGCCGCTGTACTTTAGTGTGCCGCGGTACATTAATGTGCCGCTATACTTTAGTGTGCCGCGGTACATTAGTGTGCCGAGAGATGATCGTAGGTGTGCCTTCGAGAATTTGTAATTTAATTAAATTATTTTCAAGAGAAGTCCAAAGCACAATAAGTGTACATATCAAAATTAAAACCCCTTTAAATTGATTATACGAGTACGAGACCTGTCTGAAGAGTAACGGTACATCGGTTCTTCGATGTGAGAGGTCTCGTTCACAGTGAGTACTTGCTACAGGGATAGAAAATCAATTAAGAAGTCTACAAAAAGATCCTGCGGCATTTGCTTCGCTCAGTGTCCGAGAAGAGGCGAGAGTTGTGACAGGAAAAATTGTGGCAGCTTCACCACGGCAATGCATCTGCTCGGGAGAAGTTTAAGAGTATGCCTACCCAAAATCTTGCAAAGAAAATATTCTAAAAATCGTTATGCTCAGATATCTCATTTAATGTTAAATTATAAGAAGCATAAAATAAATATGATTTAAAAAAAAATTAATTATCTTTTTAATCCAAATGATAATAAATTGTTTTGTTTGTATTTACATTGTTCGGGCTGTTGTCCTCATCTTTATTGCCATATTCACGACGTTTCGGCCGTTGTACGCTCCTACCTTCTTCAGGTGGTATTTGTTGGAATTTATTTAGTGATTTTGAACCGGTGCGCCGTGAGATGATCGTAGGTGCGCCGCAAAAAATCTCAAAGGTCATTAATTAAATTATTTTCGAAAGAAGTCAAAAGCACAATAAGTGAGCATATCAAAATTAAAACCAGTTTAAATCGATAAGTCAATACAGTTAAACATAAGATCTCTGGACTGGGTCAGCAAATTTAGATATTGCAGAAGAGGAGGATTTAATAGAAATACGAAATATTCAACAGATATTACATCATTTTGATTATCCCTTTAGGGTGAATTTTAAAATATTACAAAAAAAAGGCAAGGGAAATACTTCTTCCGTTATCAATGTCATATTTGTGAGAAGCAAGTTTTTTCTTCAATAAACAATATCAAAAACAAAAGTCAATCACGGCTAGAATACTTGGTAGAATTTTAAGGGTATGCCTGTCCAAATTCCGATCTTACAAAGAAGATATTCTAAAAAGAAAAAACGTCAAGCGCAAATATCTCATTAAATGTTAAGTTATAATAAACAGAAAATTAAATAGATATAAGTTTTTATAAGAATTTTAATTATTATCTTTTTACTAAAAACTATAATAAATTGTTTTGTTTGTGTTAATAAATAAATCATAAAAAGTATATCTTTGCTTTACTTTTTTGGATCTTCATAATTTAAGTGTGTCGCGAAAGTTTAACTATAGGTTCAAGTATGCCATGAAACAAAAAAGACATTGAAACGCATTGGTCTAGATAATGTTATAAGAGTTTTGACTACTTTTGTACATCTGAATAGCCGATTCAGTAAACTGTTCCATCAAATATCATCAACGTTTTGTATTGACTTTTACATCTTCATACATGAATGCATCTATGTAAGTGGATATCAACGTTAATTCTACCTACACAAACAATGTTTTTCGTCAAATGGTTGAAAACTTAAAGATGTTAGCCAAATGTTTGCACAGATAATATTCATCTCTTTTGCATAATTCCGTCGAATAATTGCATATTTTTCGCCGCAATAAACAAGTCCTGCAAAAAGGTTAAACCATAAGTTAAAAAAGCACAAAAAATGCAAGAAACATAAAAAAAAAAAAAAACGACGCCTCGCACTATCCCCTTTCTCCTTCCCTTTACTCGTCCGGAAATGTGTGGGATGACCCTTTTTGCAGGAAGCTGCATTGTTGAAATTGTCCCCAGCCGTCGTTATCCGTGGAATGGCACCCGTTTCTTTCGAAATGGCTAGAATTGAGTTTACCGCCTCCACCGTTGCCTTCAAGTAATTTAGAAATTCTGTACTCTATTCTCAACGAGAACTCGGCATCCCACCCTTTACACCAAGACGCACATCAGACACACCAGACAAGCAAAACCATCTAAATTCTTGCTCTATTTATTTGGCATATTGGCTACAAATGTTATAATACGATGAAGAAAGGCGACTGTTCTAGCGCAATAGTTCGAAAGTTTATCTTGCAGACAATATTTCAATTCACAGAGGATCCTGTACTGAGGTCTTCTTCTATACTAAGCAAAATAGATAAAATCCAAAGAATCTGCAATATTATAGGTCTTGGCTTGTCGTCTCGGCCTCAGTCACTTTTCCATGAAGTAATGTATCATTTTCTATAAATACTTTCATAATAATTGTTGGGGTGAACTCTTCGTTATGGTACCTAGACCTTTTGAATTTAAGCGCAGTACTAGATTGGCGGCAAATTCTCATCAATTCACAGTTGATTTGGCTAGATGTAACCTTAAATTTTATGCTAACAGTTTCTTTTATCGCAATTCTTGCTTGTGGAACTCTCTTCTGGCTCCATACTTTCCAACCGTTAACTTCAAAAATTTAAATGAAATGTGAATTGTTATCTATTGTTTTCTTGCTTACTCTGCTACTGTTCTCGCTCCTTAATAATTTTTCTCTTTTTGTTATTCATCCACACTCAGTAATCCTTTGTGCCTTGGTGGTTTTACTGCCTTGCTTGGAATGAGGTAATTAAAAATAAATAAATCAAATAAAGCTATATGAAAAATCGAGCAATACATCATGATTAACAAGCTAGTCTGGCAGACCATTTCGCTAATGAAGAGGATTTGGTTTTCATTGTGAGCCTCATTGGCTTGGTTATTTGCCACATTAATTTTTAAATGTTATTTCCCTTCAGGCATAGGGAATCATCACTCCAACTACTTTTCTTTATCATCTGTAAATTATAATCTGTGAAATTCTAACTGGAGTAGTTAGTTTCCGTTGGAATTCATAATTTTCCTTCTTTTAATTTGGTTGCTACCCAGTGCTAAAGAAACTAGTCAAGTCTGTTATTTAGCCTATAGCTGTAGGGAGAACAGACAGATTTAAGCCCCAGGGTATTTCCGCAAAATTGAACGCTGTAGACGAGCTCAGAAATTGAACTCAGTTTGCTGATTCTACTTTCAGCGGCACCGATATCCATTACGCTACACGCATATCCTTAAATTAGGATACGGTTGCTAAATACGAGGGTCAGTTAAGATTCATACCCGACTCGAATTTAATTATAAAACTATTAACATTTCCAAAAACCGAATGGAAAAATTCCCACAGAATAATTTTTTTTCATACTCATAATCTTCTTTTAAAATGTCTGCCTTGTTTTTCATGGGAAGCAAAAGGTTGTAGAAGAATGTTTGTTTTTGGAAGGCAGAAGTGCTGCAAATGTCTACAGGCGTTGAGCGATTATTTATATAAAGTTTGCACTTTATGCAAGGATAGTAAATAGATGTTAATAGAATAGAAGTTAATGTTATTTCTATAGATAAAGAAGAATTAGAACTTAGTGACAGGTCCCGTAATGGCATACACACTACTGCTGTTAATGATAATAAGACGAAAGCGGCCGATGCTTTCACGCGAACTGACAAAAGAACCACGACTGCAAGCTATGTGAAAGCGTTCCGGTCAGCTACACTGGTATCTGCATTTTAGTAAAGTCTTTTGGATAGTGGACATGTTATTTTTATACATATTTGAGCAGACTCTCCGTTTACTTATTAATAAATAAATAGACTATTTAACAAACAAACGGAGCGTCTAAAAAATATGGTTATCTACTAACAATAATGTTTAAGTAGTAAAATCTGTCGCATTAATAAATAAAAATCCAACACTTTTTTTAGATATTTTGCTTTCTTTACGCTAGGATACGAAACTAAGCAGATATGAGAGTTTCGAGAGTCTGAGAAAGATTTGCGTTTATAAGGTACGATTTTACAGGGCTCTCGATCGTCGGCACACACTCCGTGGCTGAGACGATCTAAAGGCACGTCTGATCTAACGACGGTTTCGACTGCTGAGTGGGACGCAGGATGGAATCACTATCGGATTAATTAAAGCTGGGATAACTAAAATAAATAAATAATACTGTTTAATAAATAAACGGAGAGTCTACATACATATAGGTATCTACTATACTTAACGTTTAAGTAATAAAATCTGTAGGATTAATAAATGAAAATCTATCATTTTTTTTTTTTTTAGAAACAGCCTATGCAAAGTAGACCGCGAAAACATTAACCGACTCCATGAAATAGAAGAGAGTGGTTACTGCTCAAGAACTTCTGGTTTTACAAAACATGGATAATATTTAGTCACAAGACACACACATACGCGCGCTTTTTGCTATATGTTCTTTCTTTTTGGCTTCGTACCAATGTAGAATAATGGATATCGGAGAACCGAGTTCGAATTCCGTTCTAGTTCGTTACATTCACTTGCGCACAAATACCCTTGGGAAAAATATGAACCCATCCCTTTTTCCCCAGCTATAGGTTGAATAGCAGGGCAGACTGGGTCATATAGCCTTGGTAGGCAACCAGTATACAGCAGAAAGAAACGGCAACCTACTACGGGAAAATCTTCAACCTAGTCAGTCATGGATCGAAAGAGGCAAGCCATTATCGCGTATGGCACTTAACTGACTGATCAGTCAGGCAGTTATGTGCCATGCCTGATACACGCTTGGGCGATCATGTATCTTTCGCTACATGACTGACGAGGCAATTTTTTCCCGCAGTAGGTTGACATTTCTTTCCAAGGCTATATAACCAGGTCTGTCCTGTTATTTACCCATAGCTGAAGGGGGAAAAAAAAGAGGATTCATATTATTAGCACGTAAGTGAATGTAATGGATTCGAGTGGAATTCGAACTCGGCTCGCCGATTTCTCAATC
Organism: Acanthosepion esculentum; assembly: GCA_964036315.1. Lineage (NCBI taxonomy): Eukaryota > Metazoa > Mollusca > Cephalopoda > Sepiida > Sepiidae > Acanthosepion > Acanthosepion esculentum. The sequence goes on along the minus strand of OZ038491.1, from coordinate 79,994,617 downwards.
CGAGCCGCTATCTATTACTCTACTGTATATCCTAACCACTTGCCTCCTGATACTGACTGATACAGTGAAAAATAATTAATACGACGCCTTTTATTTTCTTCAGTTTTAGTTGAATGTTATGCCCGAAGTTCAGCCAGACACGAAATAAAAATATGAAAGTCAGAAATATGAATCGTGGAAAGAAACAAAGAATGACCACAAAATCAAAAAATCCTGATTTCAATTGAGCAGGGGGATATCTCGAAATAACCAGCTTTGTTACGTAGAAGTTAATCTTGTCGCCATCCGATAAATTTATAAAACATTGGAACACCTGCAAAATACTCTTGAGAGTTGAAAAGCGAAACAGAATCGGAGCACAGAAGCTAGATGACAGCTTTGATAGGGGAATATCTTCGATATCATGTTGGCGATCTGAGAGTAACCGAGAATTCAGTTCAACTTACCCTGAACCCACCGACCCTTTGAAATAAAACCTGCTTAAAATGTAGCACATTTTTATGTGGAACAGATATTACGTCAAACCCAGATTGGCTGGCATCTTTATTAGCACATCTATAACTTACTCGATGTTGGTGGTCTTCTTCAGTATGCGATGCAAACACTTCTGAAAATAAATATAACAGAGGAATCACTGCTTAATCCAGTCCATATTCGCTACATTACGTCATCGTATCAACAACATGTTCAAAGACTGAATACAGTAGAGACTAATTTTTTTTTTTTGCTTATTTCCGGTCTCTAAAGTAAACGAATTTCACAAGTAGAGTACTGGCCTGTCAAGATACTGTTAGCCTTCCAGGAGATTTTTTGGACATCTGAAAACATTCTTTGTTTTCCTTGTGATACCTAACCCTACAGAAGGCAGTAAAGGAAAGCGAAAACAAAGGACTAAACCTCAATGTATAGTTCTCTTCATGCGAATTACAAACCAGAGAGGCGAAAATCAAGCAAGTATAAGAATTGTAATATCTAGGAATTGTTTTAACCGAAGACGGAAAGTGCGACAGCGAAATCCGAAGACGGATTGGTATAGCGAAAGGTACATTCCAAAACCTAAGTAAATTCTTAAGAAACAGGAAAATCTCATTAGAAAGAAAGAAAAAGTATTTAACTGTTATGTAATATTGGTCCTCCTATGGTAGTGAATGCTGGACAATCTCCTCATAGATGAAGAAGATACTTGAAGCAACAGAAATATGGTTATACAGAAGGATGCTGAGAATACCATGGACTGAACATGCGAGCAACGATGAAGTTTTAGAAACAATGACAACAAAAAGGGCACCTATACTTAACATCAAGAAGAAACAGTTGAAATGACTACGGCATACTATGTGCAAAGAGGGCTTGGAAAATTTGATACTCACAGGACATATTGAAGCCAAGAGAGAGAGTAAAGCAGAATATAACCTAACTAAGAAGTTTGTGTAAACATGGATTAGTACAGAAAGCTAAATTAGTAAAGGACAGGAAGTTGTGGAGAGCCATGATTGCATATGTCCTGAAGGGAAACTGCACATAGAAGAAGAGGCTATTCTACGAACGTTTCGACATATTCTTTCTACAGTCTTCAAGTTTACAATGGGGTACTACGAATATCATTCTGGAGTCCTGTCCATTAACTAATTTTTTCTTATGTACCTAAACTAGATATAAAGAAGTGTCATCCGTTCAAAGCTTCACCCAAAATTGGACATAAAAACATATAAAAAATATTGAATATGCTCCCATTATATAGCAAATAGACATATATATATATATATATATATATATATATATATATATATATATATATATATATATATATATATATATATATATATATATATATTACCTTTCAAACAGGTTTGGTTAAATAATTTAGAAATATTATGTAGATTAGTTTTCGTTGTGATCCTTTTAAGTTCGCAGATTAATTACTTGGTAGCCTTAAAAACTGGGGAAAAAACCCAAAACACGTGAACTTTGAAATCTAGAATGCTGCATAAGCAGTAAAAACGAACAGTTGAAATGTTTTGAATTTACAGAAAAACATATATATACTGACAGATAACTTAACTCCCTGAAGATGATCTCAGATGAGATTGAAAGTACTCGGGATAGTAAAAACTATTTGAAAGGAAATTTTGATATTTTTCTTAATCAATTTTCTAGAAATTAATCCGCGAACTTGAAAAGATCACAACGAAAACTAATCGACATAATAGGTCTGAATTATTTAACTAAATCTGTTTGAATGAAAAATATGCTGCCTAAATATACATAAATAAGCCGACTTCATGTATAGTGAATTCTTTCCTATGAATTTTAACCCCACTAGAAAAATTTACCTGTGTATAGTGCAACTACTCTCCGTTTCATGCGTGATTTTTAACCTCTTCAAAAAAATTACCCGTGTAATGGGCACCCCCTCTATTTTTGCTTAAAAAAATATGATCATAAAAACTAGCACTATACACTAGTATATACGGTCAGAAGAATTAAGTATAGTGTGCGGCAGAAATAACTCCCACTTTATGGTAAGACATTAGCTAGATTAATATGGTATCGTCACTAATGCCTTACCATTATGTGGGAGGTATCTCTACCGCAGCCTGTACATACCGAAATAAAGAAAAAATACAACCAAGAAAATCCAGCATTGTAGTATCATTTTCATTGGGAACATTAGCTCTAAGGTCATCAAACAACTGTTTGACCTTTACATAAATTATTGCTACACTTATATTATCACTAACAATTTTTTTCTTTATTTCACACCAAAAGTAAATTTTCTATCTTTTCAAGAGAATTTCTCTGTAATTTATTCAATTTACTTATTCCATTAACTGTCGTTCATTGTTCATTTTTTAATCATTTCACCCCGAGCAAGGTAATAAAGCCACTAAGACGAAAGAGCTTACTGAGTGTGAAGGACACTGAGTGAAAAAAAAAACATTGTTAAGGAGAGTGGGTGATAAAAGAACAATAATTAGGGGGACAGAAAATGACAATTGACATTACATTTAAGTTTTTGAAGATCAAAGTTGACTGTAAATCAAGAAGCCGGAAGAGAGTTCCAGAAGCAAGAATTGCGAGAGAAGAAGCGCTTAGCGTAGAACTTACGGTTACATCTAGCAATTGCATCTGTAAAATGATGATAACTAGCCGTCAATGACGTACTGCGCTTAAATTGGTAAAATCAAAGTACCAATTAGCATAAAAATATTTATACAAAAGGGACAGAGAAGCTACGTTAGGGCAGATGAAAAGTGACTGAAACCGAGATACGAGGCCAGGAAAGATAACACTGCAGATTCTTCTTTGGATTTTATGAAGAATCTCGAAATGCATAGCAAAAACTCCAGACCAAATGTGGCAGCAATATTCAATGCATGGATGAATGACGGATTCTGTCGAGAAAGATTGTCTAGTACGATACAGTGAACCAACTTTCCTAGAAGTAGACCTAGCAATTGATTAAATATAATCGTTCCACTCCAGAATTCCCAGTGGAAAACATGGGCCCGAGAAGGCACAAAAAGTCACTCTTCTGGAGGTTACCAATAGCCATGCTGATGGAAGGCGAACAAGATTCTCGCAAACTGTTAAAAGAGAGCAGTCCCCTTTTGGAGGTGTTAAAATTAACGAGTCTTTACTTGCCCCATTTAATAAGAGATTGAAGGTTATTTTTTAAGTCAGCTGCTAATTTGAGCATATCGAACATCCCAAGAATTGGTTTCGATTTGAATCAATCTTTCTCATCAAATGTCGAAATGAAAGTTGTTCTGAACGGCTACTCTTCTTAGTCTGTTTACATTAATGCGGCTACCCCCCCCCCAAGCAACAATGATATTCCCAGTGTCATCAGGTCTTAACTTAGTACGTATGCCGAGGACACAAATATTTACTTATACACACACACATATATATATATATATATATATATATATATGTGTGTGTGTGTGTGTGTGTGTGTGTGTGTGTGTGTGTGTGTGTGGACTGACTGCTGTAAAATTGGACATATTTAAAACAACAGGAAAAATGCAAGAGAATTTGCATTAGCGGAAAGCTGTAATATCGAAAATGTTGGTAAAATTGCTTTTCGGGATTACCTTTTTATGATAATGTAAACTTTTTTCTTATTCTTTCCTTTTGTTTTTAATATGCCCGTTTTCGCAACCATTAATTTTTTTACACACTTTTAATCGTTTGCCATCAATGCAATCATTATCGTCAAAGGTCTCAATGAGTGACTCAAATATTACGAACTTTTATGTTGACATTCAATAAGTATTGAATGTTTTTTTACTCAATCGGCCAGAATCTGATCAAATAACCAAGCCTCAGAATTGATTTGAATCCTTTCTTAGTTTGACCGAATAACTTTCTTTTGACCAATAAAATCCAAAAACGCAATTAAATAAATGCCTTACTGCTTCTTACTTTCTTGCGTGTTTGAAATCCACTTCTGCAGTTCCTGTTTTTAAGAAGTCAATCGATCTATTTGATCCTTCTAACTATCGACTTATTAATGTCCTACTTCTTTTCGGCACAGTACTAGAGTCAACTCCAAATGAGTTAACGGTCTTTCGGACAAACTACGTAGGTTTCGCTTCTTTAGGCCAACCGTCTTGATGGTTATTGCTGAAAATATATGCATGCATAAATATAACATGAATATAGCAATTAATCGTGTATATATATATATATATGTGTGTGTGTGTGTGTGTGTGTGTGTGTGTGTGTGTGTGTGTTAATCATATACTATACTAAATTTAATACAACCATCCTAGTTGTCCAAAACAACTCTTCTTCGCCAACTAGCATCTTGCAAAGGCCAACAAGGATATCAATTTAAATGTTCTTTAGGAGATTGTATCTCTGACAAAAATGGCAAATGTTGTCTTTACTACAACGATGCTAACAAAAAGACTTTTATTTCATTTGGCTGAACATAGCTCAATACATCAACACTTAAAGAAACATATACAGATTAGATATTGAAAATATATCTATATTACATAAAACAATAAAACAACCTAAAAACTAATTAAGGTCAACTATGAGTATAGCAATAAATCTTAAATGCTTATAGAACTATTATATACGTATGAATAAAAAGAAAAAAATTACTCCCATCACACTGAAAAAAAGCACGAAAGAACAAGTGAACTTTGAAATCTAGAACTTTCTATAAGCAGTAAAAAATGACAGCTGAAATGTTTTAAATTCACAGAAACAGATATACATACTCACAGACAAATTAAGTCCCTGAAGATGGTCTCAGATGAGATTGGATGTACTTGGGAGAATAACAAAGTATTCGAAAGAAAATTTTGGTATTTTTCTTACTCAATTTTCTAAATCTACCAAAAAATTAATCCGCAAACTTGAAAGGAACACAACGAAAACTAATCGACGTGATATGTCTAAATTAATTAGCCAAACCTGTTTCAATAAAAATATACTGCCTAAATATGCACATTATACACACACATACACACACACACACACACACACACACACACACACACACACATATATATATATATACATATATATTTTAAATCAAAACAGACCACTTTAAGGTTCCAAATAATAAATTATTTCACCACAGACCTTTTAAAGGACCGCGGATCATGAGATTTTATTTCCAAAGGTTTAAACGAAAAAGGAAATTATTAGCTCTGATTTACATTGAGCTCTCTGGATTTTATCCTCCTTGGGACTACCCATACGGATTACCTAGTTTTTCGTAAACTAAATATATATATATATATATATATATATATATATATATATATATATATATATAAAAGTGGACGTTGAGGTCAACACCCAGCAGCAACGGCCAGTTTTATGCTTACACGCGATATTCAGGCCATGTGTGTTGGGTTTGGGATTATTTATAGATTTATAGATTCTGGTCAATGGTGCATTATGGATAGGAGGTCTATTGTATTATCCTGACGATTATTGTGTAGGTGGTAACAGTTACGTTCAATTTATTCAAGAGGCTATTGAGTACAAATAATTTTGGATTCGAATGTAGTTATTTGTAGCTATTTTATAGTGTTGGTTTTCAACTCACATCTTTAAGGACTTGGTCAGGTCAATTTTGTAATATTGCAATGATAAACTCATGTGTTACAAGCAGTGTATGGCAATATACTCCATCATGTCTGACTATTTCTCCTCCAGCTATATCTGATAATAGTTGGGGGGTTAGCAAAGTAATATATTTTTCACTGTTTAGTGTTCCATAGATTTTTATAATCTTTCTTACATAGTTTTTGATGTAGCCCTAAACCATTAGAGTTTAATGGTTTGGGGCTAATGATTAGACTTTCACCACCAGAATTTACAGTATTTGTTGCATACCTTGTATCAACTGACCAGACATAATCTCTTGCATTACAATGTAGTGCAATTTTGCTTTCTTCTGTGCTTGTTTTTCATTATATTACAGTAGATCTATATTTCTGAAAAGAGGTATTGTAACTATTTACACTATTTACATCATTCTGACTGTTCATCTTTATTGCCATATTCACGACGTTTCGGCCGTTGTACCCCTCTGCCTTCTTCAGGCGATATACGTTGGAATTTCGAAACGAACCCGTTATTTAATCCACCTGGTAGAGTGTTCTAATTTGATACCTCAATTTCAGATAATTCCCTTTAGTAATTCAACTCTCCAAGTTTTTATTGAACTCACAACTATTTGGCTCAAGTCCATTTTTGGATTACTCAACCAAAGCTTTTATCTACTGGGCCATGTTTCCTTGGAGACACCAGTGAGTGAATGTTTGGGTCTTATAAGCCTAATGTCTCAGTAACTTATTTTTTTACCAAAGCTCATATTACAATTTTTTGTTATTATTGTTTTCCTCTAGCTCTCTGTATTACTGGTTCTCATAGAGTATTTATGTCTATGCTTGGCCAGCTAAGGGTTTTTTTTGCGGTCTAGCATATGTCCTGATTTCTTAAGTTTTCATATTTTACAGTGATGTTCTCTGTCTATTATTTCAAATTCATCCCACGGGGGATGATTTCCCTTTCTCCTCTATATATGGTCAGCCATGTCGGATTACGGTGTTCCTGCAGTATTATCTTAAGGGTGCGGCCTGTTTCTCCTTGCCACAGTTACACGGGATGTCGTACCCACAGTCCTTAATCATTTTCTCCTCTATGGTTGGTCTTACTCAGAAGAGATGTCTGCGTAGTGTTGAATCACACATGGAGGTTGTCCTGTTACTATATGGACCACAGTTATTTTTTACCTTTTCCGATAAGTCCTTCACATAGAGTAGGAAGACCGAGGCTGTTTTCTGAATGTTGTTATCATCTAGTACTATTCTCTTGCATTTTGTTGGGGCTACCCAGGGTAGTTGTTACGTCGTAAGGTACTGCTTATACTGACCATTTCTGGGTTATATGTTTCTGGGTCACCACTTATGACAATTGCTCTATGTCGCCTACTCTAAGCATTTAGATACTTTTTGTTGTATAAACTTATACTTTGATTTCATCCATTATTCAGCAAGTTATTAAACATGACTTGAATACTGATTACCTAAATAGATTCCTTTGATGATATTTTGTTTTATTTAAAAGATATATAAGTCTTTCCTATCTAAAATGCTCGCAATATCTTCTGAGTAACTTTAATAGAATGTCTCAGTATTCCAAACTCCATGGTAATTTCATGTTTACTAATTCTTTGTGACTCATTCTACTCCTTATGAACTTTAAACAAACAACATTCTTTATTGTATATCTTAAATTGTTCCTTGTACCGACTGGGTCTTCAGAAATATTCTCTTGAATGTAGTTTAATTTTGTTTTCCTCACTAAATAACATTTTTGTCCATTTTTCATTATTCTACAGTAGATATTATATTGCCTCATCTCTGCAACTTGTTAAATGTTTTTCAGCAATGCACCTGTTTAGATCGTTTTGTTGGATTAACTAATTCTTCGCTCTTACTGCTGTTTTCATCCATTACTTGCAGATCCGTTAGAATTACATCATATACTGAAAACCTAACTAGATTTCTTTGATCTCTTGTTTAATCTCGAAACTCATCACGTCTTTTCCTATCCAGAAAGTTTCCAACATCAGCATGATTCTTCTGGAACCTGTTGGCGATTTCATGTTGACATTTTATTTATTTACTTTGATATTTCGAAATTCTTCATTCTTTTCTCCGAAATCCATCTTCCCATTATGAAATTATAAATCAACTACATTATATAGACCGCCCTGGATATGACGATAAACTACACCCGCGTTCTCGATGGGCGGCGTCCAACGGCGTGGCCTCTGGTCGGGAGGTTTTGAGGAGCGTGGAGCCGCCTCTTGGTTGCTGATGTTTCCGAGCCCGCTTTGACCCGGGGTGGTGGCACCTGTTGGGGTCTAAGCTGTGGGCGGGTAGTTGGGTTTTTACGGGAAAAAATATTACCAGAAATAGATTTTTGGAAAAAAAATATTACCAACAATGAAAATTTTGTCGGCATTAAATAACCCATTTCGGTTGATATGCCGTAAAACAAACCAAACCAAACTAAAACATTATATAGATGAAGACTAAGGCGGCCTGACGATTGCGTCTAGCATGAAACAGCCTGTCGCCTCTGAGTGTTGATTCTAGGTTCACTTTTATATCTATATTTATAGATGAAGACTATAAAGTTTGTGGAATTTGTATTTGGTCTATTTAGAACTTTACATGGTCATTTTTGAAGAAGTTTGGCGCAGGAACAGGAGTGGCAGCTGGTTCCTTACTTTTCCAAACCATATTTACAGCGTCACCATGTAGTTATGTCGTAAGTCGTACTGTGAATGCAACATCTTGAACTAGAGACTTCAGAATGGTCAGAGATACTACTCGTGAAACGAGATTGTTGAACACTTACAGCTCCTTCGTAAAAAGGAAACAAATTAAGATTTTCTTGTTTAGCAAGGTGGCTGTTTTCTTTTGTTAGGCATTGTAGCGATATAGAAACTGACATACGGATATATGTGTATGTGTCGAGACGTTTTATATGTGTATGTGTCTAGATGTTTTATGCGTATAGATTCATATTTATATTCAGAAACATATTTTCACACAGATCCTCACAAACGCACGCATGTGAGAGAGAGGTAGAGGGAATATAGTATGTGTGTGTGTGTGTGTGTGTGTGTGTGTGTGTGTGTGTGTAGAGTACGTTTTAAGACTGTGGATGATGGCAATGTGTGGTAAGTGGAGATGAGAGCATTCCTAGTAGTCTCTTTGCACCCTGTTCTTTATCTGTTCAGAAGATTGGCCATTGCAAGAAGAATAATGGTATGGGTGGCAAATTTTATACAGACGGACAGCATTGCAAACATTCTAGTACAGCAATCACTCCCTTTTTCATTCTACTTCTGAATCAAATACATTCTCTCTTGATTTCTTTCCTTCGCCCTTCTCTTTGTCTTTACAGCTACCGACATTTTCTTGCTGACTTTTCATATTCATGACCACCCCCTGCACTTACACCCCCACCCTCAACTTAGGATTCATCTTGTTCTTATCTTTCCCACAATCGCCCTCATTTATTTAATTATATAACAACTTATAACTACTCTTTTCAGTTTAGTTAGACATTTAATCTTTCTTTTTTAATCATTTCACCCCAAGCAAGGCCGTCTTGGATATGACGATAAACTACATCCGGCAGTAAGGCATCTGATCGGGAGGTTTTGAAGAGCGTGAAGCCACCTCTTAATTGCTGTTGTTTCTAGGTCCACCCTGACCCGGGGTGATAGTACTTGTTAGGGTCCCAGCTATAGCCAAATAGTTAACACTCAAACTGGGGTCAAAACATTATGTAAGTATAAAAATAGACTTTTATAGTAAAAATACGAGCAATACATTGCTGAAAAACATTACCAGCAATACTTTTTTTTTTAAATTACCATCAGTACATTTTTGAAAAAATATTACCAGCAATACATTTAAAAAAAAAAAGATTACCAGCAATACATTTAAAAAAATATTACCAGCAATATATTTGACTCTCGACAAAAACCTTATTTAAGAAATTACGTCCATGAAACCTGATCTACAAACAGATTTCATACAAAGAATATATATTCTATTCATAGGAACCTATCCTAAAAATCTTGTCGGCATTAAATAATCGATTGAACTTGATATACATTAAAACAAAATAAACCTAATCCAAGCAAGGCAATAATGCCACAAGGACGCAACAATGGGTTACTGGGAGTGGAAGAGAATGAGAAGACTTTAGTGAGGAGAAAGGACAATAAATGAAGACAGAAGATGGAGATTGACGTAGAATTATTTGAAGATTATAGGTGGCAGAGAAGCAAGCATTCAGAAGAGAGTTCCAAAAATGAGAAGTGCGAGAAAAGAAACTCTTAGAATAGAACTGACGGTTGCACCGAGCTATTTCAACATTAAAACGATGAGACCTTGCTGCCCATCTAGTAATACGCTTAAATTGATGTGGTTGAGATACCAAGGAGCAGAGCTCATTAGAACAAATGCCATGAAATTATTTATAGAAAAGACAAAGGGAAGCCACGTTACGACAGTGGGAAAGTAACTGAAGTCGATGTGCCAGGTTATGACCGATCATATAACAGACCATTCTCTAGATTTTATCAAAGATATCGAGATATATAGCTGGATTAGGCACGACAGAAATATTCAATACACGAACGAATGCTAGATTTATAAATGTCCAAGATAGATTCTGACGAAAAAATTGTTTAGCACGACACAGTGAACCAACCTTCTCAGCAGCAGCCTTAGTAATTGATTCAGTATAAACGTTTCACTTCATGTCAGTAGAATAAAAGAGACCACGAAAGCGTGATGAGGTTAACATCAATCATGCTAACGGAGAGCAAATATGTCTCTCTCTGATGATTAAGCTGTTTCGTTATCTTTCTTGATATTTTTCATTTTCTTTTTGTCGACCCGTCTAATTTAGGGCTATTTTTTTATTACGCATTTATCATCTGACCCGCAATCAGATATAAAGGTTTGCCTGGGAATCTATTCTTTTCTTAAATTTATTTTTTCTAAACATATTTGGTGTTGATTTTATCATTTTATTTGCCGTTTACTATTTGATAATAATAATGATACCCAACATTATGTGAACGCCCGGATCTCTTATTTGTATATTTGCTAAAGTCATGAAACCTTTCGACTCGTCCCTTCTTCAGCTTTGGTCAAGTGAGAAAAAGGAAACCACTTAGGATTACACCTGAAAACTGGTGAAGAATGCATTATGCAGAAGGTTGAAATAACAACAGCAAAGATACAAAAAGATTTAAACATCCAAATATTAGTGAACGTTTTAATAACTCTTCTTAAAGTTATAAACAAAATTAATGACATACCTGGCATAATCATTATTTTATGTTATTTACGCTTATTGAATAATTTCGCTTAATAAGTAAAATTAATCGGTGGTTTGTTCAAGAATATCGTGTGTTGTATGTCGATTACATAAGAAATCTAACTCTTGATATTAAAAATATCGTAATAATGATTTTCCAGTTATTATTGTATCGTAAGATAAGAGAATGATCATAGTCTAACTTGGATGAGACAGTTCTGTATTTATCGTAAGATAAGAAAATGGTCATAGTCTAGTTTATCTTGGATGAGATAGTTCTGTTGACATCATAAGAGAATCTTCAGTGTAGAAACTGCAGGAGGTAGAATTCTATGCACATCTGGCGCCAGTCTTTCGTTTTCGAGACATTATAAAACGTCAATATTATCAAAGCAGCATTTTGATGCAGGCTGCTCTCTCTCTCTCTCTCTCTCTCTCTCTCTCTCTCTCTCTCTCTCTCTCTCTGCTTGAAATCCTATCACAACATAATCTTTTCTCCTTTATTTTCCCATATTTGATTTTCTATCAGACTATGCTTACTTTGGTTCAAAGCAGAGCTTTTCAAACTCAGGTGTTCCAATGCTTGAGTGCAATTTATTATCTGTTCTTTACTTATGAAGTAAATTTTCCATTGAATTATTTCTTCTAAAATAATTCTGAATTACATGTTATCTTAGAGGCTTTATTGCCTTGCTTCGAGTGAAATGTAAGGTGTATTTCCGCAGCAAGAATTCTTTCAAACATGTTTCGCTGTATAATATCGAAAAGATCTGTCTATTCAGTTCTTTTATTAATTATTTCAAATTTCTGAATTATTTAATGTAATCGGTGAATTTACCAAAGTTCATATTTATTTCATGAGTTCATAAGTGAATTATAGAACTGAGATACTTTCAAATATTTCTTTAAATGCTTTTAATTCATCTATGTTTTCCGGTAATATAAAAATGTCAGCATATCTGGCATATATTGAAGGTTTGTTAAACTTATTAAAGTTCTTGTTTTCTACATAGTTCATGTAGACATTAGATAAAGCAGGACACAGAGGCTAAAATGTTTCCCAAAAAGTAACTCAATTCTACAAATCACTTATGAATTCAACATTAAAACTAAGATACCTTTCTTGGGTGTTCTAGTAGAACATTGGAAAGTACTACGGGAAAAATGAAATTTAAAAAAAACTACACATGAACTTTGGTAAAGTTATTGTTTATATAAAACAACTAATTCGGAAGTTTGAAAAATTTAATAAAAACTTTCATAAACAGAACTTGTCGATATTATTCAACGAAACATGTTATATATATATATATATATATATATATATATATATATATATATATATATATATATATATTGTCATCCACAGACAGATTGTTTCGCTGTATCACAGCTCATCAGTGTGGCTAGACGTACGGTTGCCTCTGGCTAGAATCGAAAACCGGCTGAATTCGCGTCAGTCGGAAATTTTACCCTGAAGCCGTTGGCGCACGGCAGAGAAGAAGGTGAATTTAAGCGTATTTATTTTTAGATAAACGCACAGTGACTGAGAGAACTCGATTCAATTTACCGAAGAGTCTTGCATTATTAGCCGTAATAGTCACTGTTTACAAACCCACACACCCTCCCCAGAGAGCTCAACCGAAATAAATGTTTCAGGAGCATATATATTATTTATGTATGGCCTGTTTTCTTTTAATCACCTGGCAATCTTTTGACAATGTGTGTGTGTGTGTGTGTGTGTGTGTGTGTGTGTGTGTGTGTGTGTGTGTGTGTGTCCTAATGTTCAAAAGTTCGAAGACACTACAAGAATTAGCATGGGAGGAACTTGACAGAAGAGAGAAACTTTTCCATACAAAAAGTGAAAAAGAGCCCTTAGAGTCATTGTAAAAAGAATGGAATCAATTATTAAACTTATACTTTGGGATAGTTTTGCAATTAATGCCAAAAATGTGTGCTGCATAATCAAGGCTAAGGGAGGATATTTTAACGAGTGAAAAATTTAATCATAAAATACTCTTTTTCTTTTTGTCATAATAGAATTTATGATAAAAAATCATGTCACACTTATTTTTTTTTTTTAACCATGTAGAATAATTTTCTCTTATTTGAAGTAAAGGGTGTTCCAAGAATTGGGACCGATGTGAATTAAGTTTAAGCGTCTAATGATTTTTTTTCTTTTTCTTTCAGATTTGGTGGACATTTGGGTGATATTATTTTTCACACATAATTGCCATGACTTAAATAACATGATCCAATAGAGAAATAAATAATTTTTCACCAATACCACTGATTTATTTTCTGATAACTTTGATCCGTCTTAATGAAACACACTTATATATAATCCGACTTAATGAAACACCCTTTCCAAAACAACTATTTTGGGGACCAATTTAAAAAAATACCAGGGATATTTTGAACTGTAGTATATATATATATATATATATATATATATATATATATATATATATATATATATATATATATATATATACTATGTTTAGCTTATTGCTGCAGGAGATTAGAAGGCAGTCAAAAGATTGTATTAAACCAGTTCCCCAAGTAGAAAAACAGCATTCGGGTATCAATAGAAAACACTACGAGAGGTATATCGAAAGTTTTCAGTCTCCTTCACTTCCAAAAACCTGTCCAAATATCAGATTTAAAAAAAGGAAAATTACTTTTCAGCATCTCTTAGAATCGCAGCATAAAACTTAGTTTGCCATACCGTCATGTAGTGGCACTCAATGTGAAGCGGAATCACTACAGTAATCATGATCTGCTAGCCTAAAGATTATACCATGGCTAGAAAGTCTTGATTCAGTCAGTTTGCATGAAACACTGGGCAGATTTAGAAATCTACTCGTGAATATCGAACTCATTACAATAGTGAAACTATCCCGTTAACTATCACCATATAACAGTCAACATTCGTCTAATATTTTGAGGAATGTTATAGCCACTCGGAATGAGAAACTGACGCTCCATGTTCAAATTCTGGCAGAGACCTTTACATTACTTTCGTGCAGATTTAATTGCGAAAGGCATGCATCCATCTCTTCTTCCCTCAGCTATGATTTAAATAGCAGATCAGACTCTTTAGCCACGGTTGGCAACTAGTCTAGGAGAAGCAAAACTTTGAATTCAAAACCAGTATGTAGCCCTAGTGAGAATCATACTATACAGCCATTGAAAAAAATTGTTCACAATTAACTGCGGCGCGAGGTTGTTGACTGTAAAATCTCAATTGAGGCCAAATAAAAAATGTCTTAGATGCATATAAAGATGTTAATTCATGTGCAAAAGACTTTAAGTACGATTTAATCAAGCGAGTCGTCTATGCATGTCTACATGTGAGCGAAGGGTGTGGATTTGTGCCCAAGCATTTCAATTTTGTTGCTTTCAGCTGACGATTGAATCCCGGATATCCTCAACAAGGATATCCGGAATGGTGTCAAGGATTAAGCACATCCGATATATAAGTCGTTTTTTAAGTACCGTTACCAGGTGAAACTTTCAAAGGTGATAGGCAGTTGAGATGTGCTTGTACTTTGTCAGGTCGTTGTTGATTAATTAGCTAAATTGCTTGTGTTAAAAGGAAATTTGTTTCTCCAAATATGGCGCTAAGGATATTAAGATTTAGATCCAAGGCAGTTTCGGCATTTTTGTTTTGAAACGCAAAAATATCCCCCAAAACAGATAGGATTGCAGAATAAAGGCTGCAAGTAACCCAGAATATATATTTTGCAAGAAAACTAAAATAAAAAAAAATAAAAATATTTCGACGTGTATTCGCATCATCATCATCAAGAGTATAATTGTGGTAATTAATTGTATTACTTGTGCATATAGAGCTTAACATTAAGTCACTAAAGTATAAAAATAACAAAGTTAATGATAAATATAAAGAAAATCATCTGTCTATCTATCTATCTATCTAATAATAAATTATAGTTCTTATATACTCGCGGTAAAGGTGCTCAATAACAGACAAATCATATATGAATATAAAATTGGACGGGTGTTTCATGCTTCAGGCAATACATAAATAATATATATATATATATATATATATATATATATATATATAGCATTGAATAAAGCAAAAAACAGGAAAATACGATACAAGAAAACAATAAAAACTAACATGAACTAAGAAAAAAACAAAACAAAAGGCAGACCCCTACCTAAACAGAAACACTTCAGAAAGAGACAGACCGCTACTAAAGTTTCACACTACCGCAATCTTCAGGTAACTAGAACGGATTGACTGACAGATAACCCTCTAAAGATATATTTATAATATCGGTAACTAAAAGCTGGTCAAGAAAACGAACAATCACCACCCAATCAGACTAATTTAGTATGCTGTGTACCATTGACCA
This sequence comes from Acanthosepion esculentum, assembly GCA_964036315.1. Taxonomy (NCBI): domain Eukaryota; kingdom Metazoa; phylum Mollusca; class Cephalopoda; order Sepiida; family Sepiidae; genus Acanthosepion; species Acanthosepion esculentum. Next base: position 79,978,841 of record OZ038491.1, on the reverse strand, counting down.
GTGTCTGCAAGTACATTTCTGTTACCTCATCGTATATATTTCTAATTTTCAGTTATATAATATTTTCCTGTGTAAAAACAATATTATTCCAATAGAAATCATTAGATCAGCAGAAAGCTGACTTAGCTGTGAGTCTCTGCTCTATACTAAGAGTGATGAGAGGCAAGAACCTCGAATACTTTGAGCAAATAGCTTTACGAACGATTTCGTTCACGGCAAACATCTGACTGGGCAACGTTGATGGCACCTCTTTGTATTTCAGGTTCTTTATGAAAATATTCAAATACTGTTGGACCATATCAATTCTACAAGATATTTAATATAACTCACTGCAGAGAAATATACACCGAATTGACCTTTGTGGATAAGCAGAGCTTTGATTCAAGACATTTGTATAAAGTGAACCGACGTTTACCGAATTATCTGAAATTAGATTCCAGTCAAACATTAAAATAATCGATTGCTCGTTGGAGTAACCACACACGTACCATAGGAGTGGGGATCGGTGTAAAGGATTTCCTCTAAAGATATAACTTGTCTAGGGTCATAATATCAATAAGCACCAACAGAACAAGAATTGGTGGATTGATTTATTTTTTACGGCTTATCAACCTTTTGCAGGCTATTTAAAGCCAGTAAATACATTTTAGTTTGTAATAACTTGTGTAGATAATAATGAGTTACTGATACAGGTGCTACTAATTGACCCATATATGAGGGGGAAAGGGATTGATTCATATCTTTTCTAATGGTATTTTCGCAGAAGTTAATATAAAGGCAACGGGCGGCTTTCCGATTTCCAATACCGGTCCGAGCAGTTTTATCAATTCTGTGCCGTTATCCATTACACTATCCTCACATCCAAGCTTACATCACCTGGTATCACCCTTCTTGGTACTGATCAGGCTTGGCGTTGCTTAACTTCGGTGATCGCACGAGAACCGGTAATTCAATGTGATATGGCCGTAAGCCAGCATAACAAGATGGCAGTCTGTTTTTTATGAGAGACATTTCGAAAATACAGAAAATCAATAGTCCAAAAGAATCCGTGATATTCAAACATCGCCCCACTGTATGCCGACGTCACACCACCGGAAAAAATGAACAGGAACTGTATATAACAGTCTATGTAGTTGGAAATACAAAGACAAAACCAGTCATCCGCTAAAATTAAGACTTTAGAAACATCCGGACGCATTAATCCATTGAGATATTTTGAAATCAGATATAGCTGTTTATGCGGGAAGGAAAAAGGGCACATATCAAATCTGGTAGAACAAGGTTTAAATAATATGTGCGAGGAAACTGTAAGAAACAAGTTCTACGTGGAGATTTCTAAAAAAACAAAACAAACTCGAACACATAAAAAAAAGAATTTTCTTTTTGGACATCAATTTTACTGGCAACAAAGGAAATCTTTTTACATACACAGGTTTCAGAATATCAGGCTACACTAAGGTAAAATACTTACACAAAATTACGTTAACATGGAAGATTTTAAGTCAACCATTGTGGAACTTATCAAAATCCAATTTGGACAGCAGCAAAAAAACGAACAGAAACATCTTGAATTACAAGAATTATTGCTACGTGTAATGTCAAATAAAGGGCAAAATTCTGAGAATGAAACAGTTCTCTCACAAGACACTATTTGGAGCACTATCGAAGATTTCACGTATGCACCCGACAAAACCTTTGCAACTTACTTTCGAAGATACGAAGATCTATATGAATTTGACTGCAAAAATTGGTCAAACGCAAGAAAAGTACGTCTATTACTAAGAAAATTAGGCACATGCGAATATACCAAATTCATAGATTACATCCTACCGAGGAAAACAAATGAGATAACTTTCAAAGAAGCTATAAAACTGCTAACAGAACTTTTCAGTCCTAATACCTCACTATTCCACAAAAGATCGAAATGTCTGAACCTAACAAAAAAGGACAGCGAAGATTACATAACTTTCGCTTCCATTGTAAACAAATATTGTGACGACTTTAAATTATTGGAACTCAGCGTGGGCAATTTCAAATGTTTAATTTACGTCCAAGGCCTGTTTTCAACCAAAGACGCGGAAATTAACCGCAGAATCCTTACAAAATTGGAGAGTGAACAAGATTTGACACTTCAAAAACTGACAGAAGATTGTCAGAGATGCATCAGTGTGAAGAAAGACTCAAAAGATATAGAAGAAGCTGACATTGCGCACATACGTAAAGTATGAAGACAAACCAACTTTCCCTCCTCAGAAACAAACCAAACCAATGTTCCCTCCTTAAAAACAGGTAAAACAAAATTTTCTACTTCTAAAAGTCAATATCAGAAAAAACTACCACCCAGACCATGCTACCGCTGTGGAACTTGGCATTGGTATAAAGACTGTCAATACCGTTTTAAAACTTGTCTATCATGTACAAAAATAGGAAATAAAAGTTCTCATTGTTGGACTAGACGAGAAAGAAAAAGCAGAAGGACTGACCAAGATGATGCGACTAACATAAGGAAATACGTACAAGTTGAAATGCAAAACAGAAAAGTCAGACGACAGTTGGATTCCGGCTCGGACTTAACTATTATTAACGTACAAACATGGAGAAAACTGAACAAACCTGCCATGTTAAGAACTGATAAAATTGCTAGATCGGTAACTGGGAGAAAAATAAAATTTGAGGGTGATGTGATTACAAACGTGACATTTAATGGAATGACGAAAAAATTAAAAATTTATGTATTAAGAAATACAGAAAACTTATTCGGAACAGACTGGATGCAAAAATTCGAACTTTGGGATTTACCAATAAGTACGTACTGCCAAAATGCAAAAGTATTTTCAGCAGGTCTCGGAAGATGTAAAAAAAATGGCAGCAAATATTGAAATAAAAGAAAACGTTCAACCTATCTTCAAGAAAAAAAAGGAGCGTACGTTTGCGTCAATAGAAAAAATAGTTCAAGAATTGGCTTAACTCGAAAACACTGGCATATTGTCAAAAGTAGAATACAGTCAATGGGCCGCACCTACGGTCTACGTCAAAAAGAAATCAGGAGAAATTTGAGTTTGCGCTGATTTTTCTTCAGGTTTGAACGCAGCAATAAAGGACTACCACTATCCTCTACCCAGTCCAGAAGAAGTATTCACTAAATTAAAGGGCGGAAAATTTTTTTCGAAAATAGATTTAAGTGAAGCATACTTGCAAACTCCAGTCGATGAGGAAAGTTCAAAACTACTATGCATAAATACAAACAAAGAACTGTACAGATACCAAAGATTACCTTTTGGGATTTAGGTCGCGCCGCCGTCTATATTCCAACAGACAATGGATACTATGCTCGCCGGACTAGATTACACTGTTGCATACCTGGATGACGTATTGATAAATAGCGAAACTTTTGAACAACACTTGGAACACGTACAAGAGGTGTTTAAGAGAATACAAACCTATGGGTTCAAGGTAAAAGAAAACAAATGCGATTTTTTCATGAAGGAAATTAAATACCTGGGCCATATCATCGATCAAGAAGGAAGACGACCAGACCCTGAAAGGGCAACGGCAATAAAAAAAAATGCCAGTTCCAAAGAACATAACAGAATTACTAAGTTTTCTAGGCTTAGTGAGTTACTACCAGTAATTCATTCCTCACATGCATAAACTTCGCGCACCATTGAACGAACTTCTGAAGAAAGAAAAAGTTTGGCAGTGGACAGATGAATGCCAGAAAACGTTTGACAAAATAATTAAGACGTTAACTTCGGATTTATTTTTGGCACATTACAATCCTAAATTAGAAATAATTGTAGCAAGTGACGCGAGCGCCTATGGAGTCGGGGCGTGTATACTGTATAAAATGCCGGATTGGACAATAAAACCCATCGCGCATGCTTCTCGAACTCAGATACCAGCAGAGAAAAATTACTCACAAATAGAGAAAGAAGTTCTGGATATTATTTTCGCAGTCCCAAGATTTCATAGATACATCTATGGTAGATTTTTTACTCTACAGACGGATCATAAGCCGTTACTAACAATATTTGGTTCGAAAAAAGGTCTACCGGTTTACACTGCCAATAGGTTACTTCTTCTGAACTACAACTTACGATTGGAGTATCTGCCAACGAAAAAAATCGGGCATGCAGATGGTCTGTCGAGACTTATACCAACGAAAACAGAGCCATTGGAAGATTCTGTAATCGCAGCCCTACGACATGAAGAAGATATCAGGACAGTACTATGTTGTACAGTTCTAAACCTCCCCGTCACACTACAAGAGATAAAAAATGAAGCAATAAATGATGAATTCATAAAAGAAACAAAAGCAAAAATAGCAGAAAAAAAATAAGAAAATATCGGACAGCTTTTCTTTATGCGATAATGTGCTACTTTATAACGAAAGGGTTGTGATTCCCAAAACACTACAAAAGCGAATCCTAAAGGATTTCCACAGTGGCCATCCAGGAAAAAATAGAATGAAATCGCTGATGTGAAGCTATGTATATTGGAAAACCATGGACCAGGATATTACTCAGATGGTGGAAAAAATGAAAGGGTTGTTCCTTAGCAGCCAAAGCACCGCCAGTCATCCATAAGCCATGGCCAGAGACAGATCGTCCGTGGTCAAGAATATACGCAGATTATGCAGGCCCAATTGATGGTTTCTACTATTTGATCATAGTGGATAGTTATAGTAAATGGCTGGAGGTGTTTCGTTGCAAAAATCCTACTTCGGAAACTACCATAAATTGCCTCCACGAGCTGTTCGCTCGGTTTGGAGTAGTGGATTGCCTAGTCACAGATAATGGAACGCAATTCACATCAGCGGACTTCCAAAAGTTTTGAAAAATTTATCAAATCAAACATATAAAATCCCCGCCATATCACCCAAGATCAAATGGGCAAGCGGAGATATTTGTTGATACACTCATAAGAGAGTTAAGAAAAGCATATGATGTGTCTAAGGAAAAAGCATTACAACAATTTCTACAGGTATATAGAATTACGCCAGATAATGCTACACCATCGGCATTAACACCCGCAGAAGTGTTGTTCGCTAGAAAAATTAGATCTGTATTTGATAAATTGCTACCAAGTCAAACGAAGCAAATAACACAGTCGTACGTATCAAAAAGAAAATTCCACCCAGGAGAAAAAGTTTTTTTTTTAAGCATATAAAAATAATACATCTTACTGGGAGCAAGGTGCAATTGAAAAAAGAATCGGAAATATGGTTTACATAGTACAGGGACACAAATTCTCACATAGAAGACACGTAAGCCAAATAAGGAAGAGACTGTTACAGGATGCTAACGGTCCACCTCAGGAAGAAGTGATGGATACGATTTTCGATACATTTGATATAAAAAGGCCGCAGACAATGACAGAACCACGAAAATCGTCCAGAAAAAGGAAGTTCACAGAACCTTTGGAAATAGATCAAAAGAAAAAAATATATTAAAAACCCCTGCTACGCAAAAGCTTCGGAAGGGGGGTATTATGGTAACTTACCCATATTAATAATGGACTATTCCGGACATTATAAATACTGCGCCTCAAGAGGGAGCAGAGAGGCTTATTGTAAGAACATTGGAATAGTGATACTTGTCGAGACAACATAATTCACTCTAACCAAATCTGATAGTCATTACTAATACTTCTACTTCTTTGTACATATTTCTGTTTGTAATATATCTGTGTTATTTCATACCTGTGTTCGAGTTATTTCTGCATTGGTTCTAACCTTGGACCATCACCGTGGTACAAGGAACTTGGACCATAACACTTATCTTCACCACCGACCATCTCAGTGTCATCATATCCTAACTCGGCATTTATACTGATAACACAACTATTTACTTCAGTGTTAAAAGTAAGTCCAATAGGTCCCGACAAAGAAAAACTGTTAGCTGCTTTCGAAGATGATCAGTTAACTGGTGCAAGAAGTCGATTAAAAATTTGAACGCCTCCAAAACGAAAATGCTATTCTTTAATCATCATAGAGAACCATTTTGCCCTCCATCAGCATGGCTGATGCTAACCTGCAAGAGAACAACTCACTGCGCCTTCTTCGTCTGACGTTTTCTGACATGAAGTAGAGCGATTATATTGAATCAATTGATAGGTTTACTGCTAAAAATGTTGGTTAACTGTGTCGTGCCAAACAATTTTCCCGTCAGAATCCATCTTGAACATTTATAAATCTGTCGCTCTTCCGTGCATTGACTATGACTGTCATACTAGTTCTGGTGTCCTGGTTATATATTTCGAAATTCTCGGCAAAATCCAAAGAAAAGTCTGTAATGTTATTGGTCCTGGTCTGGTATTACGATTTCAATAACTCTCTCACCACCGTGACCATGGCTTTCTTCTGCCTTTTCTATAAATATTTCCATGGCAGTTCCATACACGCAAGCCACCAATCAGCCATTGGGTGGCATGCCATTAGCGTTTACCGCTGGTGGCCCGCGTTAGAACCGCCGGCGTGTCTCTCGGCAATTTTACCACTAGCGGCTTACGTGTAGGCTTTGTACTAATGAACTCTCCTCCTTTGTTCTCGACCGCGTAAATTTAAGCTTACTACTACAAGGTGAGAATCCTTTATCCGAAATACTTGGAACCAGAAGGGCTTCGATTTACAGATTTTTACGGATTTTTTAATACAGGCTATTTTAATTTGTATATAGCATCTATAAAATGCGGCAGCTTGGGAATGGAACCCAAGCATAAAAACATATCCCTTTACATTTCTAAACACAGCTTATACATATACCATGAAAGTAGTTTTACATAAAATTTAATAAATTTTGTGTACATATAGATACAAGTAATGACTCTAGTCATGTAATGCTCACACGAATTTTTAAATGGTGAAATTAAGATTTCACGTAAAAATAATATTTTGTACTTTCTGTATGTGTACAAAAACATGGTCACGACTTACAAAAAAATCCATAAATGCAACACCAAACACTACTTCTATATCAGGTGTAAGAAACTGGAGGGAGAGGTTACATCATCGATGATATCACAGTGAGTGTGAGAAGAAAATTCAGTTAGCTATCAGACTCGACCATAGATGTCGTATTTTGATTAAAATGTTACAATACATACAGGTACATACAGGTACAGTATTTGTATAAAAACAAAACATGGACTCTGATTACAATTAAATGTAAAGAAAACTGAAAAAGTCACCATTTTATTTGTTAACACTGCAAGGCAATAATCATGCTACTGGGGTAGCCATGTTGCTTTCTAATTTTTTCATTTGTGGCAATTTATGTCAGCACTTGAATAACTTTCGAAATTATGGAAGTTTTCGTATCTGGGAATTTCGGATAAACGATACTCACTCTATCGTATCAGGCTTTTATTGCTGAAATAGCTAGATATAACCGTACGTTATATTCCGATAGTTTCTTTTCTCGCATTTCTCACCTATGGAACTTTCATCCAGTTTCTTGCTTCGCTTACCTATTAGAATCTTCAAAAATTTAAATGCAACGCCAATCACTATCTATTGTCTTCCTGTATCCTGTTATTTTATTCTTCTTTCTCCTCACTAAATTCTTTTCATTCGCTTTTACTCCATTTAACCCCTTGAGTTTTAGTGGCATTATCGCCTTTCTTGGTTTGAAATGATTTAAAATATATACACACCAGTACGTTTAGTAGATTTTTCCAGAAAAGATTTTGGTATCTTATTCTTTATGTCTTCGGTGAAATTCAGTAGTTAGTGGGTTAACATCTCCTTATCTTTGTAAAAACCACGAAGACATGCGTCTTCCTGGAGATTAGTTAATGTGGCACATGGCTAACATAGAGAGAGGTGAATATTAGCTCACACCCAACATTAAATTTTAGCGCGTTGGTATCGCCGACATTTATGTTGATCTCGGAGATCAAACCGACCTGGATTCAGTGTTAGACATCTGATCAAAAAGAAGGCACTTGGGAATTTTCAGAAGTTAGAAATCTGGTATTTGTTGCAATTCATTGACAAGTAATATATTTCCAGGAAAGATTCATACCCAGCTATGTACGTAATTTAGCGAGAAAAAAAGTGGACGGCGGAACATCGATTATTCACATGGGAAATTATCAGCCGAGCAGTTAATGACCATTATCATTTTTATAAAACATATGCGACCGGACTGTTTTAACTCAACTCCATAGTGGGCGGTACCACTTCCCTGGGGACGGTGGAAATATGCATGGAAGCGGTGAGTAAAAACTGGCGGTAAGGGATGTACAGAAAAATAAAAATGTAGTAGTGAGTGGAAGGGTGGCATTAGAACTAAGTTTGATTTTTTTTTTCACAAAAATCTACATGACAAAATTTAAGTTGCTTATACTTAAGGAAAATGTATGTTTTAAAGGAATAAAATTAACCTAACAGTTATTCAGAACGCATCGCTTTATTTTATTAACAGAAATTAAAAGTCTGGTCTTTTTTCTTGGCGTTTATCTGGACAGGACACACCACACGCCATCCAAATCAGACAGCCAACGTCTGAAGTGGCTAATGACTAGCTTTCCATATAGACATGGATGTTAATCGGTCTGTATATTATCTAATGGCATCTAAGAAAAACCGAAATGCATGTGTATGTCTATAGTATTATATTAATTGTGGCTTCGAATTTGCTAAGAAAAACAGACAAAGGTTTTTATATAGGTTCTGGAGGTTGGCATTAGGTATATATCCAAGAGCCGAATATGTGGCAGCGAGAAAAAATATGGGAATCACTGGTTTAACTCATTTTTGGCCACCGTAAAATTTGGTAAAAATGTAATAAATTTAATAAAAAAATCTGTTATGGATTATGTTTTTAAAAATTATCCAGTGTTATAGATTACTAAAAATCCGGTATAAATTATAGGCTTGTTTAAATCCGGTATAAATTATAGGTTTCTACCAATAACCCACCAATGTACGCTGTTCTAAAAATAGCAAATTGGACATTAATTGATTAAGACGACAATGGGATATTTTAATACAGGCCATTGAAATCAGGTAATGATAACGGGATGTGTTCTAATATAGTTCCACGAACCATCAAAATTGTTTTGGCTATAGCGAGAGACCATATAATACTTAGAAGCAACTTAGAATTAACGGTACCTGATATTAAGTCCCCCTGTATGGCAGTGAATGCTGGACAATATCCTCAAAGATGAAGGAGAGGCTTGAAGCAGCAGAAATGTGGTTCGTCAGAAAGATGCTGAAGATACCATGGAACGAACATGTGAGCAACGACGAAGTTTTGAGGAAGATGGAAACAGAAAAGAAACTTAGCATCAGGAAGAAACATTTCCGGGCCACGTCATGAGGAAGAAGGACTTGGAAAATCTGATACTAACACGACAGATTGAGGGAAAGTGAGACAGGGGAAAGCAGCGCGTAACAGGTTTGGGAGAAATAACAAAAAGACAAAATTTATTAAGAGCTACAAGAGACAAGAAGATGTGGAGAGCCATGATCACCTACATTCTGAAGGGACACGGCTCATAAAAGAATGACATTAAGACAGCAGTGTGCATTTCGAGATGTTTTTTTTTTCTTAGTGCACATAATAGTAACTTAAGATTACTGGAATTTACAATTTGTCTAATAATTATAAGGAAATGTAACAAAACGTTTAATTTCGCATGACCGTTTTATATGATAGAGATATGTAAAAATTACAACTTAATCTTAGTTATATTTTTGACTTTATTTGGATGTCGGTTAGAGAGAGAATAAAATGCCGAACTATGAATGAAGTTTCTTCATCAGTCAAACAAGGAACCTATTACGTCTGACTATCGGCAAAGTAGAAAGGTAAGGCAGCAGGAGAGTAGCAATATTTTTTTTATATTCAAAGCCTTGCGTCTGCTTAAGTCATCTGACTAGAATATGTGCCTTGTCGTTATGGAACTACATCTAAAAGTGATATGTCTTTTGATCGAATTGGTATGATTTATGATGAGGATCAAGCTAAATCACTGAATTTATAATAAAAAAAAATAGCGCTAATTTAAATTTTGAACAATTCATGATATATGTCAGTTAGATCTAGAATAAAATAAAAGAATAATATTTTTCTCAATCAGTGTCACTTGCAAATTTCCCGGACGTTCAAACATAATACTCAAAAGAAATATTATACCCACTAATGTAAAACCTATCTACCGCAATATCGATATAATGATTTGTTGTTCAGCGAAGTTTAAATATTGATTAATGTATGAAAAATGAGAATGAGGCAAGAGTATAGATGGTTAAATTGGGCATATAATTATTAAAAAAAAATTCATCCCAAGCAAGGCGATAATGCCCCTGAAACATAAGGGGTTACTGAGAGTGAAGGAGGATGAGAAAACATTAGTGAGAAGAAAAGACAATGAAAGAACAGGATTCAGGAAAACAAAAGATGGCAATTGATGTTGCATTTAACATTTTGATGACCGTTGGTAGCAAGAAATCAAGAAGCCGGAAGTGAGTTCCACAAGAGAGGAGTGTGTGAAAAGAAACGATTAGAATAGAAGTTACTATCTATTTCAAACGTAAAACGATGAGAATTATTTGCCAGTCTAGCACTACGTCAAAATTCATGTATTCGAGGTACCGAGGAGGCAGCATTATTAGAACAATTGCTATGAAAGTATTTATAGATAAAACACAAAGAAACGTCATAATGATGGGAAAATAAGTGCAGTCGAGATTCCAAATCAAGACCGATAAATCCATTCTTTGGATTTTATCAAGGCTATTTAAGATAAATAGCAGAAGCACAAAACCAGATATAGCAGCACTATTCAATGCAAAATCGAATGGTAGATTTATAAACGTCCAATATTGATTCTGGCGAAAAACAACTGTCAAGCATAGCACAGTATACCAACATTTCTTATAGCAGACCTAGCAATTGATTCAATATAATCATTCCACTTCATGTCGGTAGAAATCGTAAAACCGAAAAGGTGCAATGAATTGCTCTCCTAGAGGCTGTCATGCGCCATGCTGATGGACGACAAAAATGGTTCCCTAAGATGATTAAATGACAACAGTTTACAAACCATCTCTTTCTCTGGCTGACAACAGATTGAAGATTATTTTAGACACCAGTTTTACTTCATCAAACCTATCAGAAAACCTATTAAGACAGTTGCGTTATCAGACACTGAGGATTTTATTGATGAAGATAAAAAATAAAGTAATTCCAATGATAGATCCCTGGTGACGACTCGTATTAACCTGATCTCGAAGAGTGACCGTTCAACCCGAATTTCATTACAGGATTTCTGAGTTCTTATTTTTGAATTCTTCGAAATCATTCTGAACAATCACATTATTCACACGCATGACTGCATATGTACACCGCACATATGCGAGAGACGGAACCCAATTGTATAATTAAATCGGGTGCTCATCTCTTTCATAAAACTTCATCCATTTTTCTCTTTCCTGGTTACCACTTCTGAATATAAAATTTTCTTGCCACCCACGCACGATGTGTTTGTTTGTGTTTCTTGACTTGCAGTTAAATTTTTCCACGTGTTACCTGTTTCATATTTCACCAAATCTGGCCACTCACACAAAATCAGAACCGATGATTAAGATAATGAGATTGTAATTAAAAACTGAGACGGCAAACCAACGAAGACGACCGGATGTCGAAGAGTTAGGCTTCCTTTTTTCCACTTGTCCCTGAGTCACATGATTACGAAAGTTATTTTCCATAAGCATATTGGCCGTATTTATATACACCAAAGCAAAGTAATGAATTATCACTTCCTTTCCTAAATGTAAACTTTTTAATTTATTTGTGACTAATATAATTATAATTTTTATATTATGAACTATTTTACACAGAGCGACAAAATGTTTTTCTCCCTTAACTTAGTCTTTTTTAGTAATTGAATAAGTGTTGAAGATTTGAATTGCCGAAATCGAGCTGAACAAATAAAAGTAACAAATGTATAATGAAAATAACCTAATATTTCTCACGTTTTAATACATTAGAAAAAAGTGCTCTACATAGAAAATAAAGAGCTCATTACATAAAATACACTACATGATTTTAATATTTTTAAAACAAACATTATATCGCCAGAAAGTCTTAGAAAACTATCGATTTTTCTATGCTCTCGAATAAGGCTCTCATCTAGCGACTCAAAATTCTGTATGAGAGGCAGACATGACCTGTTCCAACGAAGGCGGTGAAACTGAGGTTTCCTCTCAAGAAAACTAGAAACTTGGGTAAGGTGTATGAAGAACCTGTGTTTCCTTCGCAGCACCTGCCACAATCTTGTCTTCGAAAAACTGGTACGTTTGGCTTTATTTGAGCTGCAGAGGCTATCAGAAGAATGCATCTTTAAAATATTAACAACACCTGTATTTAATAAATTAATAAAAATTCTGATAATAAGATAACTTAATCATTATAGGTATCATTATATGTCTTCAGAAAATAAATTATGCTATATTATATACGCACAAACATTAATAATAAATAAAAGGTTCATTTTGAAATTTCCTGAAGCTTTTCCAGATCCACACGCAACTGATGACGGACAGAGGACATAACGGCCGAAACGTTGTGATGATAACAATGATGAGAACAGAAGTTCAAGTGTAAATAATGTAAATATCGATTCTCTTCTTATCCTTCTTAAGTGTTTACTACACCGAGGACTTCAGTTCATGAGTAACGCTAAACATCCTCCTCGTGTTAAATGAAACTTTATTGTAATTAAAATAAAAATCAAATATAAACCTGGAATTAAAGCTTTTTAATAATTGTAGTCCACAATATTTATTGATGAAGAGTAGTACATTAAAAATAGTTTTCTTTATTAGACGCAAATTCAAAGGCTGTTAGACATAGATTTAGTCATACAGAGAAATAAATCCAACCACAATTTTGATTTTAAAAATGCTACACTCATAAAAATACTCACTCAGAAGGAAAATTCTCGTGAGTGCCGCCATTGAATATTATCCAAATATTAATCTAAGCCCAGGCTTTTCCCTATATCACCTTTCCTAACAGAATTACTACTCTTCCAAACAAACGTACACAACTGTATCAAGAAATCAAAAGAAAATAGTTGAATCCGTCAACACAACAATTAAAACATTTCCACACGTGATAGTAATTTTCAGTTGACAATATGAATACAATAGCGTTTTATAAATTCTTCTAGTTGCTAAGGACATTTTGTTTTGTTTTTAATAGTTACTTTGTTTTAATAAATTAATTTCGTTTTTGCCTTGAAAAGTCCACATTGGACGAAACGCGTCGGCTAATATAGTTTATTATTGTTTTTTTACCTTTATACGTAGATTTATACTGTTTAAAAAAAAAACAGATATATCTCCACAAACATGAGTATCCGCCTTATATAATATTTAAATTAATAAGCTATACATTTTATATGTATATAGTTTTTAAGTGGACGTAAGTATAATTGTGGCCTGCTTCGTTGTTGAAATTGTCAGAGGCTGGATTTCGAATCCAGTTGAAATGTCGTTTTATTCTTCGTTGTTACCTTATATAATATTTAAATTAATAAGCTATATATTTTATATGTATATAGTTTCTAAGGGGGCGTAAGTATAATAGTGGCCTGCCTCTTGTTGAAATTGTCAGAGACTGGATTTCGAATCCAGTTGAAATGTCGTTTTATTCTTCGTTGTTTTTCATTGATTAGAACCTTCTCATAACACGATCTTATTCCATTTTTCCTACAGGTGCTTCCCTAATATATGAAGAACTAACATAATTTATTTTAAAAGAAATTAATTTCAATATCGGAATATTGCTATTGAACAGAAGTTCTTTTATTTAATCAATTCACCCCCAAGAAAGGCAATAATACCACCAAGAAACAAGCGGCTACGGAGAGTGAAAGAGAATGAAAAAGATTTTAGAAGGAACAGGAAATCCAATCCTGATCAGGAAACAAGGGATAAACTATTACTCCTGTTCAAAAAACGGGGCAGAATTGTGAACATGATGATAGGCAAACCTATCTAGTATTAAAGAAAAAATAACAAATAGATAGTAAATATAATTTCAGAATTTAGGCGGAGACGTTAGAAGTATAGAGTTGAAGTAGACTTTAGAATGACCCAGGAACCCACTCCTAAACAAGAAACAAAAGATAAACCTCGGGAAGGAGTTTAAACCGATCGGTCAGCAATATTACATGGAATTAAAATGCTAAGAATTGTTTCCTTTATTTTGTACTTTTATGCCGGCCTATGATCAATAATTTTTTTATTGACTTGGTCTTATTTATTAATATCAGTTTTGGTTTGAATTCCGTTTACACGATATTGGAGCTAGATAACGACATGAACAAAACAACTGACTAAATGGAACAGACTAAAATAATGATGCAATCTAATCACAATATTTTAACAAATACACTGCAGACTTTATTGCACAACGGGATCACCATAGTCGCACTACTGGGCACTTCGATGTAGTATAATGGTAAGCAAGCTTATCTCGCTAGATCAGTTACAACTGAGTAGTGAATTATATCCTTGCTGGGTGCTGTACACTTTCGGCCGTGTGCCACGTCTAAGCTACGCTTATAAAATCACCACCATAATTGAACTATTGTTACTACTTTATATACCGTTAAATAAAATAAAATTAGATATAATAGTTTATTGGAAGTCGATCTAGCACAAAAATAGTCATGGTTATGTTATTGAAATTATAGCTATTTTTAGGTTTTCTTCAATTCATTTTTCACCACCATAATTATCAACAATGTACGTGTGTTTATTAATTTCATTTATTCAAATGTTTTATTCAAGCTGTTGTCATCCTCCAGTACCGTGTGCCTGGTAAACGGTAGCCGAGCCAAAATGTTAAATGCTAAATTATTTCAATTTAATATCTGTTTGGTGGTGAGTGTATTAGAGTTCATGATGGAGGGCAGATCGGGGACAAAAACGGGTGATAAAGAGTCAAACGTTGCAGAGAATAGGAGGCTATGGAAAGCCTATTTTTGAAGAGGTACGACAGATAAAAAAAAAGACATGGGGTACAATAAGAATTCGTTATTTTTTACGCAAGTGCTTTTCATTGATGATATCATCTACATACGATCTTAGCTATCGGCTCGTTTCTAAGTTACACGTTATCTAATTACAATTGGAATCAATTTGGTAAATTTCATAAACTTATGATATATTAATCTGAGTCATAAACATTTTCCATTTTAGAGGATCCAATTGTAATGACGAATGTATTATTCTAACTACTAATCATACGTGGCAGTTTTGTTTACACTAACAACGTTCAACACAAAAGGCAAGGATAAATTTCCACAACCGACCCCAAATATTGAGCACCGTGAAAGAAAAGTAATGTTGTGCGTGTGGTGGGATCATCGGGGTATTATTCATTTAGAGATTTTAAAAAAATAATGAAACACTAAATGCACATTTATACGCCCAGCAGCTGTAACCTGTCCATACAAATTTGTTCGGAAAGTGTCCTGCGCTCGTTAATACAAAAAATGTTGTTCTCTTGTTTGACAACGCAAGTCCGCATACAGCAAGAATAATGCAAGAAAAAAGAATTGAAATTCTGTTCTACCTCACACTCCATATTCATCTAATATTGCATCAACCGATTATTACCTTTTTCGGTCTCTACAAAACGCTTTGATGGCGAAAGCTTTCTAAATTCAAGAGTTCGTTGCAAAATTCTTCACAACAAATCTTACGGGATTTTACTAAAATAGTATCGAAGAAATGCCTGATAAGTAGTAACAAGTCAGTGCAAATAATGACGAATATATACTTGAGAAAAATTATTGTACTTTATTTAAGAATAAACGGAAGTTATTTATGACTCAACGTATTGTGTTTTTATGATATTTTCATATTAGCAAAAAACTGAGGCGATAAAAAGAAACTTAAAGAAATCATGAAAAGAAAATATTTTTCACTCTACTTATAAGTTAAATCACAGAATCCCTGTCTTTAATGTTTTAGCAATCTGTAATAATCATAATATTACGTGCGAAAACAGTGTCGAAGGACAAAGTGTCGAAAAACAAAATGACGAACGGAGCAAGTATCGAACAAAGTGTCGAATGGACCAAGTGCCGAACGAAAAAACAATCGAATTAAATTTTCGGACTCAATTTTCTCATAAATAAAATATTTATTTTTATTTTTACCACAATTCTGATTTCTCATAAATTAAAAATTTTAACCCTTTACTGTAGTTTAAATGTAGAACCCAACAAAAAAAAAGTAGCAATTATATAGAAAGTTTTTTTTTTTATTTCAACGGAAGTTTTTATATCAGTTTAAAATTTAATTATAATTATTTACCGGCGGGATATTTGAATGCTAAGTAAAAGGTAATCTATTGTAGGCACATTTATGGCCTTTCGACATTTAGTCATTTCGACTCCTTTTTCGTTCGGCACTTTGTCTATTCGACACTTTGTTCGTTCGATACTTAGTCCTTTCGACATTTTGTCTATTCGACATTTTGTCCATTCGTCATGTTGTCTTTCAACTCATTCTCCTTCGACACTCTGGCCTAGTACTTAATATTTTTTTATGTGCCGTGTCCTTTCAGGTGGTAGGTGATCATGGCTCTCCACTTCCTCTTATCCCTTCTGGCTCTCAATAAGTTTCGTGCCTCTGCAACTCCCCTCAGACTACGTTCTGCCATCCACTTGTAGGTATGCCATGTTTTGTTTTTCCTTGTCTCTTGTCCCCTCTATTCGAATTGTGAGTATCAAATTCTCCAGGTCCTACTTTCTCATTACGTGTCCCAGAAATTTCATCTGAATCTTCCTTATGTTAAGTATAAGCTTCCTCCTTGTCTGCATCTTTTCCAAGACCTCATCGTTGCTCACACGCACGGTCCATGATATCCTTAGCAACCTTCTGTAGAACCACATCTCCGCTGCCTCGAGTCTCTTCTTCATCTTTGAGGAGACAGTCCAACATTCGCTTTCTTATAGGAGGACAGATGTCACTACTTCATTATATAAAGAAATACACGGTATAACGACTTGTTTTCATAATTATCAAAGAGGATGTCCACATAGATATAAAATAACTGCTATAAAGACATGATCAACCAAGCTCAACTAATTGCTTCTTCACATATATATTTTTATGATTGCTGTTGCATGTTGACAGCAGTGAAAGATCTCAGTTCAGCTTTTTCAAGATGGCATTTCTTGGAAAAAAGCCATCCTGAAAAAAGCCATCTTGAAAAAATCCGAGCTGACATCTTTATTGCTATAAAATCTATTTTAGTGGATACACGTGTTTACGTGGACATCCGTGTTTTTTCAAACGTAGCCTCGACAACAGAAAGTCCCCCGTGGCTGAACGGTTAAAGCACTTTTGACTAAAACGCTGGTTTCGCTGCTGAGAGGTGAATTTTCCTTAATAGACATTCTCTGGCCTAAATTGGTGAACATTAATTTCACTGTTTGATGATACAGGGATGTCCATTCTGAAACGTTATGCAATAGCCTTTATAGAAATAAGAATAATATTGGATTAAATCCCTTAATTTCTTATATATTATTTTATAATGAATTGAGTAATATAAATAAATACTAATTATGACTTACAGTCACATCACGTTGAAACTAGATGGGTGATCGTTTGAGAATCCAAGTGCTGTAAGCTTGGATGTGCGTGAGTGTGGGTGTAATGGATAAGGGCTCCGAGTTAATCGGAGAGCCGAGGTTCCAATTCTAGTTGGGTCCGTTATACTTTATTTACGCCCAAATAACCTTGGGAAGGGTATGAATTCGTCTCGTGTACACCCAGCTATGGGTTAATTAGTAAGAGTTGTATCACCATTATCACGAAATAAAAATTCTTACAATTTAAATATTTTCTGGCTTTAAATAACCTGCAAATTCTTGATAAGCCGTAGAAAACGAATCAATCAAGAAAAAACCCGTATTACTAATAATCCCCGAAGTGCAAAAAAAGAAATTTGTAAAAAAATGACACAAACATCCAATTTTTATATAAATAAAAATAAAAATACATCATTAATATTATATTCATTTACAACCAGATGCATCTTAACTACAAACAAGATGAAAAAGTTATTAAAATTACAATCGAAGGTACATAGCACTTAATGGTTGTGATGATTCATTTTCTTTTATGTCTTGTGTCGCACCAAAACCTGGGCAGTCATGGCTCTCCACAACTTCCTATATTTTATCTCCTTTCTTCGAAGGCATCAGGCATGTTTTCATTAATAAGCTTTAATAATTTAATTAAAAAAAATATTATTGTAATTACTTTTTTCAAATATATATATATATATATATATATATATATATATATATATATAAAATATATTTTTGTATGTGTGTGTGTTTGTGTTTGAAAAGTAAGCAACAAAGAACTGTTGAAACTGCAAGGAAACCTTGACATATCTGGGAAGGATATTAGAATAATCCAGAACCTATACTGGCAGCAAACCAGCTGCATACAGATAGATAATGAGTTCTGTAAATATCTTAAAACAGAAAGAAGTGTAAGACAAGGATGTGTCTTCCCAGTGGATTTAATCAACCTATACAGTGAAGCGATTCTGAGAGAATTACAAGTCCTACCAGGATCCATCATTGGCGGCCACAATCTTAACATAAGATATGCAGATGACGTAGTGTTGATAGCAGTCAGGGAAAGAAAACTACAGGAAATTCAATAGAAATTAGTGAAGGGAATGAGAGGAAAGGACTAAATATCAATTGCAAGAACACATAATGCATGGTTGTTAACAAAAGGAACAGCCCAACAAATTACAATTTGGAGATACCAAAAGTACAACAATTTAAATATCTGGGAAATGTATTAACAAAAGACGGAATATGCGAGACTAAAATCTGAAGGCAGACTTATATAACAGTTCAGTATTCTTTTTTTTGCTTCAAACGAAATTTTCAAGTTACTTTGCTTTTGGAACTCATCTCTCACTATAAATGCGGACTGGGAAATATGCGTTCTAAGGAAAGTATTAAGAAAGTCGAAAATATCGTTAGAAACAAAAAAAGGAAAGAATACTAAACTGTTAGGTAATATCAGTCCTCCAATATGGCAGTGAAAGCTTCACAATCTCTTCACAGACTTGAAGCAACAGAAATATGCTTCTACAGAAGAACAAGGAGAATATGATGGATCAAATATGGGAGCAACAACAAAGTCTTAAAGAAAAGGGAAACAAAAAGGAAACTTATATTTAACATCAGGAACAGACTGTTGAAATTTGTAGCACACATAAGGAGGAAAGAGGGCTTGGAGAACTCACAGGACAGAATGATGGCAAGAGGGACAGAGGAAAAGATTGAGTTTAAGTAAATGGATGGCAGGACGAGGTTTAAGACAAGATTTCTTAAAAGATACAAACGATAAAAAAATTCTAGAGCCAACGTCCTGAAGGGATATGACACATAGAAGAAAAATATAAATATATGGGATTATTCGATCTTGTAATTGCTTTCCTATTCAATCCTATTCTTAATTAACTAAACGTTGCACGTATTTTTCTAAACCACTGTATATGACTTTTTAATTTGACCGTTATTTCTTTCCTTGAAAGTCCCTCTTATTCTCCATGACCACCGGAAGTTTATAATGATTCCATCTGGCGATACATCTGTCTTTGGCTTCCTCTCTATATATCCCTTTTTTTCTCTCGCCGACTCTCTCGATATATATTTGTAAACATGCATACAGTATATTTAAATAAACAAATATAGAGGCATGAATTGCAGTAAATTTATATTAAGTCAGACTGAGACATCGGCACATGTATCCTCCCTACACACATACACACACACATATATATATGTACTTGAACGTCTGGATACATATATATATATATATATATATATATATATATATATATATATATATAAATGAAAAGCCTATTAGAAAAAATACCCGGTCATAAAAAGTAAACGATAAGCAAAGTCACTAGAAAAGATACTGTCAAGTGCAAAACTGCAGACAACAATTAAAGCGCCTCAGGTGAAAAGATGCAACCAACTCCACCGTGGAGTATGGAGCTATCTATTAGGAGGCCACGAATTTCACTTCAAACACGGATTCGAATTCAAAATTAAAAATAATTTCTCGTGTAATTCACAGAATTTAATATAGATTATAAAATGCAAAGGTTGCCAGAAACACCACATTGGTCAAACCGAAAAAGGAAGAAAGTTCAACAAATCTTGGGATCCCTACACTAGAAAAATACCTCTTAGCCAACATATGAACTTTGGTATAGCGATTTTTCAAGCGTATCTTAGATGCGGTACAAGGCCGAAAGTAGGGGCACCCAGTGAAAATCGAACTCACTACCCAGTCGTAATAAGTCCAATAAGACAACCTCACTAACCATTAGACCACCTCGAGGTGCCAGTGAACTTCGGTATATATAGTAATTTTGAAATTAACCGTTTCCATACAGGTAACATTCAGCATTTACTGACCGAACACTTATCATTACTATCGGTTGAAATTTAAAAATATTCCTCATAAATCATTTTTTTCTGAAATTTACACTTCTCAAGTTCACTGTTATAAATCTTTCTAATACTGATAGGCGTTTTCTTTGAAATATTTTTTAAGGCACACCTTGATTTTATCGCCATTTTTCCATTCTTGTCACATGTGTTACTCTTTTTGTTGTTTTTGCATGCATATGTATAGCGCTTTATATACAAACACATCCATAGATTTATATATACTCCTCCCCTGTCTTTTGAAGAGGAGCTGAGGTTTATCCCTTCTTTCCTGTTTAGGACTAGGTTTCTGGTTCCTTCTAAAATCTGCTTCAGCTCTGTACTAACGTTTCTTCTTCCCTACGCCAATATAAGTCCAGACAGTACTAATCTACCTTGAGTGGCTACTGGCTCTTCTGTTAGAAAAAAATATATATGAAGATGAGAGCTGTGCATACTTTTACACACACGCACGCACAAAAATGTACGCACACACGTGAGTAGCTCCGAAAATAATGCGTCCTATCTTATTTTGCCGTCCTTCGCTAATAACTGTTTTTGTCTTGTTACAGTCAGCAGCAGCATGGAAAATTAGCATCGGTCATGAAAGTGAGTACAAATTAATGATTAGAAAAAATGCACCCATTAAAACTGATTAATGCGTACTGAACATTTACGGAAACTAAACAATGAATGTGAACACAGGCAGTGAGTAGTAGTTTTCTAAAAAATAGAAAGTGCCACGATCAACTCAGTCGTGTTAATCGACGGATGCCAACGTGGGAAGTGTATACGAAATATGGACGCCAGCTTCAATGCATTGGGAAAATGTTGTCAGCTTTAGTGTATTTCAAATCTTTGTAGCAGAAGAACAAAAAGAACACTGAATACAAGTCTATTAAGACCAACAGAACAAGGAAAGATTGAAGGTGACAGTTTCACAGAGCGTATCATTACCGGTAATGAGAACTGTCGTCCCTGCTACGAGCCGGAATAAAAACGGCAGTCCATGCGAATTTAACATCAAAGAAAAATATCAAGATGCGAAACGGCCTTTAGTGTGCAAAATATGAAGTTGCCGAGATTTTCTTAATTTTTCTAGACGCTGGACAAAATTCCAACTCTGACCGTTTCATTGGGACACTGATTAAACTGTAAGCTTAAAACTGTAAAACTATATTTGCAGATTCAAGCCAGAGCTGAAAACAATTTTTCGCTTGAAACCTGATAAAACCACTTGACACACCAGTTTCGAGACAATGGATCACCTTGAAAATTTTGTTTAGACTCTACGTCACTCACTGTATCGTTCGCATTTGGCGCCTCTGATTATCCTCATTTCCAGCTGATGAAAGATGGGCTGTACAAACAACGTTTTCCTGGCTAATGACTGAGTGTGGAAATAATGTTTTGTGGTTAAAGACTTGTTTTTCAAAAGTATTATTTTCTCCCTGTATCCGTTGCAAACCTGCGAGAATTGGAAACCCTACCGGGATTTAGCATTTGCAGCCGCAATCTTAACAATATAAGACACGCAGATGACACAGTACCGATAGCAGATACGGAAATGAAATTACAAAATCTCCTACAGAAGGTAGCGACGGAGAGTGAAAAGAGGGGACTAAGCATAAACTACAAGAAGACGGTCGTCAGTAAGAGGATGAGCCCGAAATGAGATTTGAAGGTCGGGAACACTAGAATCAAGCAGACGCGGAAGAAGTTTAAATATCTGGGAAGCGTCTTGACAGAGGACGGTAAGTGCGACACAGAGATCCGTAGGCGTATTGGATGGCCAAGCTGGACAGAGTACTGTGAGACAGGAGGATATCTTTGGTAATAAAGAAAAGAATACTGAACTGTTACGTGACATCTGTCCTCTTTTACGACAGCAAATGTTGGACGATTTCCTCAAAGATGAAGAAAAGACTCGAAGCGACAGAGATGTGGTTCTACTGAAGGATGCTAAGGATAACATGGACCGAGCGTGTGAGCAACGATGAGATCTCAGAGAGGTTGCAAACCAGGAGGGGGCTTATACTTAATATCAGGAAGAGGCAGCTGAAGATTCTGGGACACATAATGAGGAAGGAGGGCGTGGAGAATCTGATACTTACTGGTCAAATAGAGGGAGAGACAAAGCAAAAAAACACGTGACATACCAAACGGACTTAAGCAAGTGGATGAAAGAACGTGATCTGAGGGAGGAAGCAAAGGGAAGGAACTTCTTGAGAGCTGCAAGGGATTGAGGGAGGTGGATAGCCATGAAAGGACTTGGCACATAAAAAGAAAGATCCATTGAAGTTTCTGTGGAAACTAGTAGGCATTGTATTACGATCAAAAACAAAAATACCTATATGTCTCTCTATAACACACACACACACACACATATATATATATATATATATATATATATATATATATATATATATATATATATATATATATATATGATGTGAACCCGAAGTAGGGGCCACGGAAGGAAAACACGGAACACGGGTTAGAGGTAAGAAAGATATAATAAACAGAAAAGTTACAAAGAATAGTGTAAGAGTAAGCAGGGCTTACTATCCAGTGGTGCCCAATATTGGTATCGTACGCAGCTGCGCATTACTGGTGCTACTCCCATGATACTACCATTCACATAATAATATAGTACTGGGAGAATCCATGATGTAGGAAAGTATCGGTCTCACAACACCCCCCTTTCCAAGAGTTTTCCTCTTTTCTTTTCTCTTTTTTTTTCTTGAAGGAAAAAAAAAGTAAAACTGTTAATACCTCTTCCTCTTGGGATTCACGTCGAGTGGTTGAGAAAATTTTCTCTTTCTCCCCGAGTGTCGTATTTCTGGGGGGACTTGGGGCGTGTCAAGATCGAAATGTTCGAATATTACGTCGATCGGCTCTTCGCAGATATTTTGTGGCGATTCCTCAGATTCCTTCAAACGGCATTTCCTGAGTTGGTTCATATGGCGTTTGTGGGTATTTTTCGGTCTCTGGACAATATAGACCAGTTCGCCAATTCTCTGTTTGATGTTGCCTACTTCCCAGAATGTCATGTTGTTTTTGTAAGCCATAAAAAGGACTTTGTCGCCAGGATTAAAATATTTCTTAGGGAGCGAGACGGTTTTCGTGAACTTCGCTTGCCGTAGAATGAGTTTATCAAAGATGGACTTGATTTTTCTTGCGAACAATGTTTCTGCAGGCGAGAGTCCCATAGGCGTGTTAGGATTAGGGGTTATCCCATGCACCTGCAGAAACTGTTGTAATGCTCTATCCGTCGATGTGCCTATTGCCTTTTTTAAAGGTCTTTTTAGAATGTCCACGAACCTCTCGGCCTGACCGTTCGACCTGGTGTGATACTGAGGCGTCGTAATGTAGTCCACTGGATACGACTTGCAAAAGTCTCCGAATTCACTTGATGTGAATTGAGTGCCGTTATCAGTCACTACACAATCTACCATGCCAAAACGCGCGAATAGCTTATGTAAAAATCCGATCGTGCAGTTTTTGGTTGTTTTTTTACATTGCAGGACCTCAGGCCATTTTGAGTGGCTATCCACAACAATAAGGTAGTACATGTTGTCTAGGGGCCCTGCAAAATCCACATGAATTCTCTGCCATGGATAGTCTGTTTGGCCATGGTTTGCACGTCGTGGTCGTAGATTTTGCTGCAAGCACGCATCCCTTACAAGATTCTATCATGTCTGCTATGTCTTTGTCCATATTTGGCCAATATACGTAGCAGCGCATGAGGCTTTTCGTGCGGCTCTTCCCCGGATGTTTCATGTAAAAATCCTTAAGGATTTTTCTTTGTAGGCTATTTGGAATCACTACTCGGTCATTATACAGTAGAACATCCTCACAGAGGGAGAAAACTGCAGGCACATTTAGGTCTTTGTTGCAAATTTTGTTTTTGATACTTTGGATGAACTCATCCTCTCAAGACTCCCTTTTTATGTCGGCCAAAGTAACTGGGAGTTCTCTAATTGTATTCGCAATCATATTTTTGATTTCATAATTCGTCCTTAGTGTAGCAATGATGGAGTCTTCAAAAACTTCCGTATTTTTAGGAATGAGTCGCGATAAACTGCCCGCATGACAAATATTTTTAGATTTTAGGAACTCGATCTTAAAATTGTAATTCAAAAGAATTGTTCCCCAACAAAGTAATCTATTCGCCGTATAGACCGGTAGGCCTTTCTTGGAACCAAAAATTGTTACTAGAGGTTTATGGTCTGTTTGCAATATGAACCGTCTTCCATGTAGGTATCGATGGAACTTAGTGACGGCGAATATTATCCCTAGAGCCTCTTTCTCTATTTGGGAATATTGTTTCTCTGATGGTAGTAAAGATCGAGATGCGTGTGCTATGGCTTTTCGCGAACCATCTGGCAGTTTGTGGAGAATGCAAGCACCGATGCCGTATGGGCTTGCGTCACTTGCGACTATGATGTCGAGATTAGGGTCCTAGTGGGTGAGAGAGAGATCCGAAGTAAGTGTTTTCTTGATCTTCTCGAATGCGTCTTGGCATTCAGGTGTCCATACCCATGCTTTATCCTTTTTTAAAAGTTCGTTGAGAGGTCCTCTCAAATTCTGCATGTTCTTAATGAAGCCTTGGTAGAAGTTAGCAAGGCCGAGGAAGCTTTGTAACGATTGAACGTTAACTGGGGCCGGCATGTTTCTGATTGCATTGGCTCTTTCTGGATCCGGCCGACGACCGTCTCTATTTATAATGTGACCTAGGTATTTGATCTCTGGTAAGAAAAAAATCACACTTTGCTCCTTAACCTTAAGCCCGTATTCTTGTAACTTCTTGAATACGTTTATTATATGGTTCCGGTGCTCTGCCGACGTTTACTGGTCACCAGTATATCATCAAAATAGGCTGTTGCGTAGTCAAGGTCGCCCAGCATGGCGTCCATGACCTGCTGAAAGATTGCAGGCGCAACCTTAACCCCAAAAGCCAGTCTGTTATATTTGTACAGACCTTTATGGGTGTTTATGCAGAGCAATTTAGAACTCTCTTCATCCACCTCTATCTGAAGGTATGCATCTGAGAGGTCTATTCTGGAAAACATTTTTCCGCCATTCAATTTGTTGAAGATTTCTTCAGGGCTTGGGAGAGGATAATGATGATCCTGCAAAGCATCGTTTAGCCCTGTGGAAAAATCTACGCATACTCGTATTTGGTTAGACTTTTTTTTTTACATCGACCGTAGGTGCTGCCCATTCGCTAAAATCTGTTTTTGATAGAATACCCGCCTGTTCGAGTCTATCTAATTCTTTGTTGATCTGCTCTAGAGCAGCGAAAGGTACATTTCGTTTCTTTTTGAAAACTGGTCTTGCACCGTCCTTCATCTTGAAGTTAGCTTTAAATTTAGAACATTTCCCAAGGCCGCCAGAAAAAACCTGGGGAAATTGTTGTTTGAGTTCCTTTTTGAGATTTTCTGAATTGGACGTTGTACTTTTTATTTTTCGGTAAAAAGTGCTCATTGGGTAATCCCATAGATTGAATTTTTATATCCAATCTGTTCCGAATTTTCTAGAACGTAGGCTTTCAGCTTTTTGGTAACTCCATTTAGTATTACTGTAAGGATCACCTGGCCTAAGATGTTAATATTCTCGCCAGTTACAGATTTTGCTGTTTTATCCGTCATTAATAGGATCGGCTTATTTAACTTTCGCCAAGTACGCCAGTTGATAATCGAGAGGTCAGAACCCGAATCAAGCTGGAATTTTATAGAGTTATTGAAAATATCAACAGTCACATATTTTCTTAAATTCCTATCGACTATGTTGTCTGATTGGGCTTGCCTAATTTTACTTTTGTGTTTCCTCGTCTTGTTGGCGTACCAGCACTGAGTTAAGTTATGACCATTTTTATTGCAATTTTTGCAATATGTTTTCTTCTTTAATGGACAGAATTTCATCCAATGCCATTTTCCACAATGGTAACATGGTCCGGGAGGTATCTTTAGCCTATTCGTATATTGTTTATTGCGGGATTTAAAACATGAGACTTGCCTTTTGTCTTTTTGCGGGGAATAAGAGGTTGGGTTGCTTCTGATTTTTCTAATCTGAGCCACACCTGATTCCTCGATCGTTTTTGAGTCATACTTGACAGAAATTACTCTTTGACAATCCTCTGCTAATTTTTGGAGAGTCAATCCCTGTTCGTTTTCGAGTTTGGTAAGTACCCGACGTCTGACCTCGGCATCTTCTACTGATACTAGACCTTGTGCGAATTATTAAGCACTTAAAATCGTCGGCAGTCAGCTCGGCTAGTTTGAAATCATTACAGAGCTTGTTTACCGACGCTGCAAACGTTAGAAAATCTTGCTGGTTGTCCTTGACTGTGTTCAGGCATTTCCAACGTTTGTGGAACAAGGTTATGTTAGGCCCGAATAGTTCCGTTAGGAGCTTAATAGTCTCTGAGAAATTCAGGTCCGTAATTTTGTTAGGTAATATATAGTCTATGAACCTAACATGTTCGATAGCTCCCAGTTTCCGTAATAACAGACGTACCTTTTTCTCACTAGGCCATTGTTCAGTCTACATTGAAAATATCTTCATAACGCCTGTAAAAAGCCTCGAATGTTTTGTCTTCCTCTGGTACGTATTCGAATGTTTCAATCGAGTTTTAGATTGTACTCTGGGAAAATGTCGTATCTTTTTCAGAGATTTTAGAGCCGTTACATGAATTTACAAGTAATTCTTCAAGTTGTTTTTGCTGTAGTTCTGTTTTCTGAAGTGTAAATTGTTGGAATTCTATTTGTAGTTTATGTAACTCCATTGTTGCTGTCTTTCGTCTGATTTTTGTTGGTGGAGTTGCTGTCTTTCTTCGCTTTTTTGTTGTTGAAGTTTCTGTTCGGTTTGTTGGTCCGACTGTAATTTGAGGAATCTTTCTTCCAATTTCTGCTGTCTTTCATCTGATTTTTGTTGGTGGTCCATCTGGACCTTTAACATTTGGACAATTATTTTTTGGAATTCTTCTATATTTAGATAATATGTAGAAAAGTAATGAAAGAACACACAAAACAGAAATAAATAGATAAATAACAGCAATTACTGTTGCTTTGAAAACCCGTGTACCAAGGGGAGGGTACACAAGAAAATCTAGTCAATTAATAAAATTAATAAGAAATACTTACTGGTTTAGATCTTTCGAGATACCGTTGTTCCGTTAATTTCAATGTGACCATTTAAATTTTTTAGAAGTGTGGGGAGAAAAATATCACTTAGACAGCAAAAAAAAATATACTGGATTTTTTTCCCCTTCTTTTGGGAGAATTTGCTTTGCTTTTTTTTTTTTTTTAGAAAAAACTCACTTCAATCAATTTGAGGGGAGGGTAAGTTTATGCACGAGATTTGTAGGAATTCAAATCAATTTCATAAAATTTTTAAACACTTTGCTAAATGGGCGACTTGGTGAATAGTTTTTCCGAACTTGAGTCAAACGTAGTACTTCGAGCTCTTGAGTTTGTTAGTTTGTTTTGTGCACAAACTAGATTTTTTGTAAGTAGTCGTTCTCGATACTTGGTTGCTCGTTTATTGTTTGCACATACTTGAATAACCTTGAAAGGTAGCTGTGTGTTACGTTTCGTTCGCTGATGTAGTAATGCCAGCTCAAATTCTAGTTCAACACTGATGTGGGAACCAGTGGGGTTAAACGAATCCTCTGTCGCCACTGATGTGGGACTGGGGCTTTGGGGTTTCGGTGTGGGTGCGTGTCTCGAATCCTCTGTCGCCACTGATGTGGACCCGAAGTAGGGGCCACGGAAGGAAAACACGGAACACGGGTTAGGGGTAAGAAAGATATATTAAACAGAAAAGTTACAAAGAATAGTGTAAGAGTAAGCAGAGCTTACTATCCAGTGGTGTCCGATATTGGTATCGTACGCGGCTGCGCATTACTGGTGCTACGATATTTAACAACCCCCCCCCACACACACACACACGGGTCGAATGTGGCACAAGGCCGGTTTAACGTGGGCTTACCGAGCCCATAGGCTCGGCCAAAAATATGCCCATTTACAACCCGTATACACGAGTTTAGGGACTGTCTACCTCCCCGGACGAAACTTTGCCCTGCGACAAAGCCTCGTCCGAGTTCCTCTCTGCCAAACAGAGAGTTCGAGAGCAGATCACCATTACTGGTGGTACTCCCATGATACTACCATTCACATTATAATATAGTACTGGGAGAGTCCATGATGTAGGAAAGTATCGGTCTCACAACAATATATATGTATATATTATTTATTTATTATAATTTTATCATATAGACAAAACCATTTTACTCACAACGGGTGAGGGTCGAAAATGGTTATGAACGATCCTATTTGTAGGCAAGCCCGGATGTAAAACGTCACTTCCTATTTTCCATTTTTTTGAGAAAATGTACATACAAAATATACATAAAGTATCTGAATGAAACAGTAGCAGTTTGGTGGACCGGGTGGTTAATGTTGATTGGTGTGTGGACATTTACCGTAGATGTGCAGTTAAAATGGTCTATGTGATAAAATTATAATAAATAAATAATTATCGCTCTACTACCTGTATCGAGCTCCTTTTTTAATTAACGCTGCGAACGTTGGAATGTATATATTACTTTCGTTCTCATCGCATCGGATATATATATATATATATATATATATATATATATATATATATGTAAGTCTGGCTAGAGGAACCCATGCCCATATTCCTGTTGCAAGTAAACAATTCATAACGGTCCATTTTAACGTTATTCTGTGCTCTGGAGGTCGTGCTGTCTACCACCGCTGCTTTAAAATAAATATACCGATCTTAACAAACCACTGCGTGTCCATCCAGAACCTAGTCTAATGATTAGATGGGGATTCATTTTATCACTACTGCCAACATCAAAACACAACAGACGGGTCACATCCGACATGATCAACTTGTCTTTCGAAGGCCCACAATCTGACGCCTCTTCAAATAACTCTAATTGAACAAAAGAAACATGTGTGCATCTCAGTGCTATGAAACCAGCTTGAATTGGATTGTTTTATTATGCTTAAGCGTGTCGCAGAAAGCATCATTGTTTAAAAATAAGATAAACTCCTATGATATTTACCACGGTACAAATAAAAAAAATCGTTAAACTCCTATGAAATTTAATATTGTACAAATAAAACTTTAACAGAATTCTTCTGGAATAAAGATACTGAACCCAGGATCGCATCGACTTTCATGGTGTTGCAATTTTATTTTCCGTCAGTATCTATCTATCTATCTATCTATCTATCTCCCTCCCTCCCTCCCTCTCTGTATCCCTCTCTCTGTTTATATATAAAGAGAAAGAGACAGACATTATATATATGTATATATATATGTGTGTGTGTGTGCGCGCGTGTGTGCGTGTATATATATATAAATATATATACATATACATATACATATACATACATATATATACATATGTATATATATATGGAGAGAGACAGAACTCAACATTGTATTTTGATTGTCAGTTTCGCACTTCAATGAGATCTTCAGACCAAGTGCCACTACTCCTTTAGCGGGCCGTGTATATAGTTCATTGCGGAAGTAGTGAAAGTAGGAAAACTGCTCCTTCCAATTCTTTTGTTCGGGGCTAATGCTTAGGCTTGAATTATAATCATGTGCGTGGTTGGAGAAAGTGTGTATAGAAATAGGTTAAGATTATTTATGGCAATTACGTCTAGATTGTTTATTTATATATTTCTTTGTTATTTTATGCATTTCATTTATTTATGTATTTATTTTTGCATATTTTTAGTTCGTGTATATTCATTTGGTTATGTATTACCAATTGGAATAAAGTTTATTAAATTTAATTTATGAGATTGTATTTAACCAGTATCTAATAGTACAAAGATATTTACCGCAATTCTTGCTCCTAGGCAAAGGTCTCATTTACGGTTCGACTAAGATGAGATTAAAAATTCTGATCTTTCGCCATTTGAACAGATATTGAGAGGTGGGTTGCTCCGAGAACTTTTTCAGTAATCCCTCATATCAGAATATTATTTCGCTCTCTGTGTCACAGATGAAAGTGTCAGTGCTCTGATGTTTAATAGAGAATGCATGTTACAAAACGTCTTCAAACACCGACTGACATAATAATAATGAAAAAAAGTGATATGCTGTAAAACAGAAAACACCAAGTGAAGAAAGGCGTTTTCGAATAACCAAGATGACAAAAATGCTGTAAACACTTTGAAATGTAAATGTTACGGAAAGTTAATTTAGAACACGAAATACAATCTTTTTTGTAAGTGTAAAAGGGATATCAGATTACTAATAGAAAATTA
Source organism: Acanthosepion esculentum (assembly GCA_964036315.1). Taxonomy (NCBI): domain Eukaryota; kingdom Metazoa; phylum Mollusca; class Cephalopoda; order Sepiida; family Sepiidae; genus Acanthosepion; species Acanthosepion esculentum. Next base: position 79,948,008 of record OZ038491.1, on the reverse strand, counting down.
CTGGAACAATGATAATTTAGAAACTTTTAGAAAAAGAAATAGATTTTGTCGCTATGAGAATCGAAATTAAAATAAAGGATGTTTGATCTAGCATTTATTTTTGAAACAAAACTCTCTGTAGTTTACAAAAGGCGGCAGAGTGGTTGATAGCGAGGTGATAACAGTAGTCTTGTTGTCGACCTTGGAAACCAATCGGTGAAAAGTAAATTGTTTACACTCAGAGGAGTGAAATTGTATTTTGAAAGAATGTCAGTACGCTCACACTAGAAAAACAGTTGCGTCACCAGTTTTTCTATAAAGAGGCGAGCCAACCGGTAGATGGGAGAGTTAGGGGTTCGTCTGACTTCGAATGCAGTTAAACTGAGTGAAGTGACGTCAGAGATTGAAAAGAAAGCGTCCGCTGTGTGTTGCTGAACGGAGAGCGAAGAACAAAATACCGCCGCTAACATCTAAGTACCGTTACTCCTGCTACTACTAATACTACTACAAATATTACGACTACTGAGAACAGAAACAACGAAGGTTGTAGTAGTTGCTCTAAGAACAGACCAAAAAGGTTAAAACGAAGGCCACATCTCTCCTTAACGAAATTATTCGAAGTATTTGTGTTTCGTTATTGTTCACATACAAGAACATTCAACCTTGTGCAAGAAGATTTATGTGTGTGTGTCTCTCTGTGTGTGTGTGTGTGTGTGTGTGTGTGTGTGTGTGTGTGTGTGTGTGTGTGTGTGTTTGCTTCTATATATGTAAAAATACTTTTGTCCTTTCAAAATCGACTCGACTTGGTTATTTATTTTTCTCTTAACCCGAATCGCACCCAACGAACTCGCAGGTGGACCAACGGGGAGCTTCTAAATTTCTACGATCTGATTACCACTCTCCAGGATCAAAACATCACAACGTGGCTGGATGGTGGCTTCGAATTGACATTGGGAACCGGAGACTTGTGTGTGACATATAATAGTGAACCATACCGGACCAGCGGCCGGTCTGGTGGAGTGCGTGGTTCCAGATGCGTGAGGATACGGTGTTACAATAGCTGATATTCATTCGAACTTTAAGAAATGTATGAATCCATATCTGCTCCCCAAATACCTTCTTCTACTATAGTAGTTTATCCGTTGTTTACCTCCGTTGCTCAGACCTTCAATCTGTCCTGTGATTACCAAATTTTCCAAGCTCTCTTTCCACATTATTATTTTAACTGTTTATTCCTGATATTAAGTACAAGGGTTCTCTTTTTTAACCAGCAACTTGATAATGGCAGGAGAGTTACAATCTTTCACACTGTAAATCAATCATATTGACCCCATAAAAATTCACAACAGATATAAAAAATGACTATATATATTATATAAAAATAAAAATTATATATAAAATATATATATAATATATATAAATATAATATATAAGTATATAAAATATATATATATACAAAAATAAAATATATTAAAAATATATAAATATAATATAATATATATATATATATATATATATATATATATATATATATATATATATATATATATATATATATAGAAGTCAACACTTAGAGGTGACAGTCTGTTTCATGCTAGTGCAATCGTCAGGCAAGAGTTGCCTGGCGATTGCACTAGCATGAAACAGACTGTCGCCTCTAAGTGTTGACTTCTATGTTCACTTTTATATTTATACACGCTCTATCTCTGATATTGAGCACTTTATCCCATAAATATTGTACACTTTAAGACTATATTTCTTTATATATATATATATATATATATATATATATATAAAGATGAAATATATAAAATATTATATATTATATAATAATTGTACTAAGTAAAATACAACGTCAACTATATAATAAAAATACTATATAAAATACTAATGGAGTAAGTCCGACAATTATTTTTGTACATTTTATTGTTACGTGCCATACGTGATACAAACTTGGGCGATCATGTACCTTTCGATACATGACTGACGAGGCATATTTTTTCCCGCGGTAGGTTGCCATTTCTTTCTGCGGTAGACCAGTTGCCATCCGTGGCTATAAAACCCGGTCTGTCCTGCTATTTACCTATAGCTGGTGGGGGAAAGAAGAATAGGATTAATACCTTTCTCAAGGGTATTAGCATGTAATTGAATGTAACGAATTCGAACTCGGCTCTCCGATTCCCCAATCCGAGACACTATCCATTACTCTACCGTGCCCCCCTTTCGTTATTTATATAGACACAAATATTTAAGTAAATGCTCTGTTTATAATAAACAGTATTAACAACATTTACCGGCCTGAATGTCCGAGAAATTTCGTAGAAATAGGAATCAAACCAGTAGGATAGTTTTGATGAAGTTTTGATTCATTGTATTCTTCGCGGTTTCTTTGAAGGTATGAAAGAAACAATCCTAAGGTGATATGTTTTTCAGAATATGTTAAATGGAGAAGGACTTTTTATTGCAGCTGCATAATCAGTTATCACTTCACATTTGCAACAAAAGAGAAATGCATTGCTATGAAACAGAATCATCAATTAATTTTCTCTAATTAGTCACCTCTAATTTTACTTCAACTCTCATGTAGTTTGCGTGACATTTTCCTTTTAAATATCTTTTCAGTTCACTTCCAGATTCTTCTTTCTTCTTTCAATAACGTTCTTTTGACCTTCAGTAACCAATCCACACATGTGATTGCACTTACTGCTTCATTGCTATAAGCTTCAGGATTTCATTGTCTAAGTCTAGGATTCCCAAATTCCAAAAGCCCTTAGGAGAGCAATTAAGTTAATTATCTGATAGTTTGTTTGTATCTTTGCTGGCGTTATCTGGACGGGACGTGGTAAACGCCAACCAGATGAAACAGCCGATGCCCAATATTCGTTGGTATAGTGATATAACTATGGTTAATTCTTCTGGTCTCATCTGATGTAATAGCAATGGAAGAAAAGGTGAAATTCGTGTTTGTTTACAAAGTTATATTAGTTGTTGTCGTCAGTATATTTAATACCAAATATAAGTGTTTTCATATCGATGTAGGAAGATGGTGCTAGGCTGTTTGATTTTGTTTAACGACATATCAATCTCTACGGGTTATTTAATGCCGAAATCTAAATATTTTTAACACAGTTTTATGCCTTCAACTAAAGATAAAATTTATCGTTGGTCATTTTACTATAAATGTTTTGTTGGACCTTTTATATATAAAAATATATTGCTAATATTTTTACTTTAAAAGTGTATTTTTATACGTTGATAGTGCTTTGTTTTTGTTTAGGAGGGATTCACTATTTGACCATAGCTAGGACCCTAACAGTTGCTACCACACCGAGTCAGGGAGGACCTTCAAATAACAATAATTAAGAGGCAGTCCTACGTTCCACGAAACCTCGAATCTTCCGATCAGAGGCATTGCTGCTGAATGTAGTTTATATTCATACCCACGACTGATGGTGCTAGGGGTGTGGCCTTGGTGTCAAGGGCGTTGCAACTGGGAAAAGTTTGGGAAGCACTGGTCTAGATTCACTCCTATTTTGACCATCAGTTTAATTTTAAAGAACAATTTAATAAAGAGTACATGATTTTAGTCAGTCTTGATTCTGACACTGAGATAAAGTAAAATTGTGACTTTTCCGAAGATGTTCTTAAACCTTTAACAAGCAATAAGATATTGAATAAGCTTCAGAGAAGATTTCCCTAAAATAATACCAAATATGATAAAAGGCGTCTGCACATGGAAATGCTCGAAATTTTCTTCATTATAATTTTTCTGCTAATGAAATAAAAACGGAATTATTTAGCCTAAACAAAAAGATATTCACAGATCGCAATATATATCAGAGAGATGAAATTTAAATTTTTATTATTGCATTATTCCAAAATTTTAACACATCAGCAAATAGCTGTTAATACCAACAACTGAGCACAAATATTTATTAATTAAAACAAATTAGTAATTAATGTATAATATATCCATTACTATATGTACGAGAATGTCGTTTTTTATAAAAGTTAAAAAATAATCGTAAATACGTAAAAAATGCGTATATTGTCGAAAATTCCTTTTCCACAATATAGCTATTTGTGTTATGTTATAATGCTTATTACCTAAACAATAATAATACTGAATAATTTTTTAAAACATTAAAGTATATTTAATCACATCTCCCTAATAGATGTCGCGATCTGTCAATACTGATTTTTCCTGTTGCTGAGTTTGATGTCAAGATGATATAAAGTTATTATTAATTATTATTATACCCATAGTTCTTCAAATAACTTAGAGAATCATTCCGGTTGAATTTTAATCGAATTCCAGACAGCACAATCGCAAAATATTAGGTTGGTGCAAAAATAATGTCGTTTTTGACGTTCACGATCATGTCAAAAAACGACATTATTTTTGCACCAACCTAATATAAGTCACAGAAGTAAAGCAAGTCGCAAGCTTAGTGATCAACTGAAAGAAGACATTTTTGTATCGGCGGGTGGCAGCTTAAATAACGTTTTTGTCAATTAGAAGTCACGATCTCATTTTTTTTTTCATTTATTTCACCAATGACAGCATGCGGCCTAACACAATAAAATATTGAAAACCCTTCTAATGCGAATGGGAGCGGTATCACTAACATCCTATCAACGAAACAATCGGCCAGTTGCTTAAAAATCTTATTATTTCCGCTAAAATAAAGCAAATGGCCATATCACGCTGAAACATAGGTTCTCGTACGCTCACTGAAGTTAAACAACGCCGATCTTGGTTAGTACCTAGATGAGTGACGCTTGGGCATACCATGTGTTGTAAACTTCGATGCTCAGTCGTGTCATAGATAATGGCGCCGAATTGTTATTCTGAAAGCCGAGTCCCAATTCAGGCCGAGTTCTTTTTGTATTCACTTATGCACAAATATTTTTGGGAAAGGTATGAATCCAGCTCTTCTCCCCCTAGTTATGGATTAATTAGCAGGACTATCGTCAGTGAATCATTAATAGCTCAAAAAATATTACAATCTATGTGTTCTTGCTTGACATAACCTACAAAAGGTTGATAATCCTTAAAAACAGATCAATCAGCCCACTAAAAGTAAAATTTTAACTTTTCAAAAAATATTCTTAAAATATCCATAAACTTTATGTACGCACAAGCAATGAAAAGTTAAATAAATTTCAGAGACGCTTTTAAGATTTCCCTAACATTACGTAAAATAATGTGCTTAGGACTTTTAAATTAATGGTTAAATTTTTTTCCTTGTATATCAAGAAAGAGTGAATCCCATTAAAACAGAAGGAAGTCTATCGTTTGACCCAGTCATTTATTTTTTCATATGTGCACAGCAGTAACTTCCCATATGCAGGTAAACCTGTTTATAAAAATAACTAAGTGCAATCCTTCCATATTTCCTCATATGGGTTTACCAAAAAGAAAATATAAACACATATCCAGGGTATATGAGTGTGTATTAGTACATTCGTATGTGTCAGAGCGCTTTAGTGCTTTCATATGCGTGTAAATTCACAGAAACACTAGATGACCTGGAAAGACATAGGCATCGATGCATGTCCGTGCACGTCAGTGCAAGTCTTTGCATGTGAATGCTATGACGAGGATAGTCGTTCGAATATAAACAACAAGATAATAAAATATCGAAAGAGATCTGTTATTAGGTGATGTTGACGAAGAGAAAGTTTGTTGAAACAAATCATGTTCCATCAAACGTAGACAGCTGTGATTGCTAAATCATCACTGATTCTGTGTTTGTTGTGTCAGTTACCGAAAAATCAACTCCAATAACCCTGCCAGAAACTGCTACTGACACACGCGAGACGCGTGTATTCAGTGTGGGTATATTTGCTTAACGTCCTAACGTCATATTTAATGCCAAAGCAGCGCGAAATGCATCAGATGTCGTAAACTGCCTAGGCAGTGCTTATAAACAGACGCCGAAAAGGCAGCGGTCTCTGCATGGCCGGAGTCAAAGTTCATACCTCACGTCAGAGTGGAAGATCTTAGTGCTAAACGCGTGCCTTCGTCGCTCTGTTGACCTTGTTATCAGCTTTAGTTTCCTTTACATTTCCAGCTTGTACTTTTGGGTTGCTGTTTATGGAATTCTTTTTGAAGAGATGCCATGCAAGATAAACCCGTGAAGCGAGGAAACGTTTTCGTAGAAACATTTTAATAAAAGATTACTTCGTTATTAAAAAAGAGAAAACGAAGTAAAAAAATAGAAAATGGCCTCCCGATCTGTAATCAGTATTTCATTGATATATTTATCTTAAAATATCCGATCTAAGTAAACGTGAGAATAAGTTTACAAACTCCTTGGTACAAATTCTTTGGCATAAGATCGCAGAGTCTTTTTAGTAATGAAATAAAACAGAATTATTTTTTCTGATCTTGTGTCTGATGCTAGTATGATGTAACGTTATTATTAATTTTTCAGGGATATCGTAACCTTCCTCTCCTTATCTGTGCCATGCAACTTCAAGATTTTGGGAATCATGGCTCTCCACAATTTCCTGTCAGTTGTAGTTCCTAGTAAATTTTGTCATTTTGATATCTCTCTTAAACTCTGTTTTGCCATTCATTTTCACAATCCAGTTATGGAGATTGTACTCTGCTATCCTCTGGCTCTCTTGCCTGCAATTTGTCCTATGAGTATCAAATTTTCCAGCTTCCTTTATTCATTATGTGCACCAGAAATTTAAACTGTCTCATTCTGATGTTAAGCTTAAGTGTCCTTTATGTTTATATTTTTCTAAAACTTCGTTGTTCAGTTCATAGGATTCTCATCATCCTTCTGTATAACCACATTTATGTTGCTTGAAGTCTCTTCTTCATCTGTGAAGAGATTGTCCAGGCATAGAGGAGGACCGATATTAGACAACTGTTCAATACTCATTTCTTCGTTTTTGACGTAATTGTCCTTTTTTTTAAAAAAAAATTAGCTTAGCTTTTGGAAGGCATCTTTCGCTATCCAGTGCTCCTTCGGATTTTAGTGTCGAACTTTCTGTCCTATACATCTTAGAGAATCATTCAGTTTCGCTCGAATTCTAAACAGCACAATAGAAATCTAATTTCATTTGAAAGAAAGTAAGGCAAGTTGTAAGCCTAGCGATCAACTAAAACGAAACTTCTTTTTATAATCTGGTGGCAAAAAGGCCTTTTTTCTTTGTTCTTTCGAAAACGCGTTTCCAGTTTTTAATTCCTTTCAGTAATAACAATAACATACGAGAACACCTAGTAGAACGCTTATCTGTACATCCAATCATCAAACAGTGTATATGTACACTCACTGGCCACTTAATTAAGTACACATGAACAAATGCTCTTTCACGCAAATTTCTAATCAATCAATGTCGTGGCTTATTTTTTTTTTTGCCTTTAAACAGGGTTCCTGTATTGGTATGGAAAGAAAGGTCATTTTAGTATTTTTGAATGTGGCTTGGTCCTTGGTGTCAGACGGGCAGGTCTGAGTATTTCAAAACTACTGACATACACGATTTTTCACGCACAACCGTCTGTAGGGTTTACAAAGAACTGGCAAAAAAAAAAGACTTCCAGTGAGCGGCAGTACTGTGAATGGAAATTCCTTTTGGTTGAAAGAGGTCGGAGGCGAATGAACCGTTGAGCTGAAGCTGATAGAAAGGCAACAATAGCCACTCTTTACAACGCAGCTATACGGCATAAGCCCAAATTTCGAAAGAATGCTTTCGAATCCATATCAAGAGGAATAGAGGTGGTTCTAAAGTTCTAGAGAAGTATACTTAATAAGGTGACTAGCGGGTGCATAAATAAATAATATTTCTATATTCAGTTTCGATCTAGCGTTTTCTGTAAGGGTCATAATTTGTCCATTCTACATAAATCACTTCCTCACAACTGGAATCGGACATATAATTTTCTTACTTTTTCTTTCGTTAATCCCATAATAAACTGTGGGTATTTAAAAAGAAATCTATGTCCATATTTCTGGGAACATTCATTGTTTCCTCTCCAGATGTACGCGCATCTGCATGGCCCAGTGGAAAAAAGCGTTGGCTGAATAATCCAGACTTGACAAAAACGTTTGAGTTCAATACCTAGTCACTGCAGAGGCGAACAAAAAACATGGAGAGTTGAGTTAATAATAGAAACTGATTTATCCAGAAAAGAGTTCAAATTACAACTTAGTTTGTTGTGTTCACAAGTGTTCTTGGGGAAGGCATGAATCTTCCTCCCCAGCTATTGGCTAAATAGCACGATAGCTCTGTATACAAACAGTATAGTTGAAGGACTGCTATGACTTCAAAAACGTGTAGAAAGCAACGAGAAATCACTTCACTAAGAGATCACAACAATTTACAGGTATGAAAGAAAAGAATCTGTTCAAAGCTATGATCATCTACGTCCTGATGGGACATGGTATTAACAAAATCAAATTCGTTGCTTACTGGAAAATTAGACGATGCTATTGCAAGAATCATTGCCATTAGATCATTCGCAAATAATCCATTGACATTAGCTTAAGTGATTCTTCCCTTTTACTACCACTATTCTTTCTATTGACCATCTTCTGCGTTTATTCTTGCCAACACTCTTTGAATGTTTCCTGTCTATACAAATTAATGAAAGAATTTGGTAATTCACTTGAATGCAGGAGGTAAAAGTGCTGAAATGAACAACAGAGTAAGTTCTCAACTGATTAAATTAAGGCTGAACCGGAAGAGGTTGGAGGAGAGGGGAGTTTATTAGAGCATTAGAATTTGAAGGTAGATAGGAACATTCCAAAGAATATTGGCAACAATGGATAAACTCGGAATCTGAGCAGTAGCAAAATATGCTGACACTAAAAGGGAGCAATATTTCCTCAAATAAATCTCTTTGGCAAGAACTGGCAAACGAGCAAGAAAACAATAATCATACAATTGGAATCCACCTTATTAGTGGCACATGTTGCTAACTGGCACTAATGGTCGTAGTTCGAATGCTGCTTTTTTGAAACGATTGATTTGTTCCCAGTGCTTGATATTTGCTGATACACAATGCCTGTTCTATTCGTGAGAGGATGCGCCGGGGTTGTAATGGATAAATTTTGCTTAGCTTCTGGAAGGCATCTTTCAGTCAGTTATGTGCCATGCGTGAAACATGCTTAGGCTATCATGTATCTTTCGATACATGACTGACGACGCAGATTTTTCTCGCAGTAGGTTGCCATTTCTTTCTGCGGTAGACCAGTTGCCATCCGAGGCTATAGAACCCGATCTGTCCTGCCATTTACCCATAGCTGGGGGGAGAAGAGCATTCATACATTTCCCCAGGGTATTAGCACGTAAGTGAATGTAATGGATTCGACTGGAATTTGACTCAATCCGAGCCGCTATTCATTACTCCACCTTCACCCTTCTGAAATGCATCTTTCATTGTTCTGATGTCACACTTACGCTTACGGCCATATCACGTTGAAACATAGGTTCTACTTCGATCACAAAATTTAAGCAAAATTTGGTACCTAGAAGGGTTACAACCAAGTACTGTATACTTGAATTTGCAGGTAATGTAACGGATATTACTCGGAAAGAGAAATAGCAGAGCCGTTAGAATTCCAGTCGGGTACGTTACATTCACTTGCGCAAATGATCTTGGGAAATATATGAATCTCTCTCCTCCGCCAGATATGGGTTAAACAGTAGGATTTCTAACTGAAAAAACGATTGTTATCATCAAATAAATTGTTAACACTGCGTTAGTAACATGAAGTTTGTTGTTATTATTATTATTATTATTATTATTATTATTACTGTTCCAGTTTTGTAATTATGCGTAATATCTTTCTATATTTTGATGAATAAATCTTTTTTTGATGAATAAATCTTTTCTCTGTTATTATATTATTTATATTAACCTACAATTTGCAACATATGTTTTAAATTTATTATAATTTTCATTTCAATGATTAAATTATATCTTTGGTTCAAGTTTTGATTTGATGTATATTGTAACGAAGATTGTCTGCTATGTTATTTGTTCAGCAGTACGACAATATTTTACATAAATGTAACGCTATGGGCATTTTTGAATTGGTGTGTAAACATCATAGAGGATTATCCATTTTCGTAAATCCGAGGTGACTAACGCAGGGTTAATGCAATATTCATTCGCAAAAAATTAGAAAAATAATTATTCTTACAATTCAAAAAATTGTTTCAACTTTAGATAATCCACCAACCGTTGATAAGCCATAAAAACAAACCAACTGGTAATTTTTTTTCTTTTACAAAAATCTGTTGTTCGTAATTTTTTTTTAATCTATACTCTCAGTTTTTTTTTGTTTTTTTTTTCCAGTTTGGGGTTTCACTATTTGTCCATAGTTGTGGCCTTAACAGATACTACCACACCGAGTCAGCGTGGACCTGGGAACAGCAACAATTGAGAGGTGGTTCCGCACTCCTCAAAACCACCCGATCAGAAGTCTTGCAGCTGGATGTAGTTTATCGTCATAACCAAAACGGATCACCTATTGAACTGATGTTCTAAATGCTACATGCCTTCAGGATGTGGGCGATCATAACACTCTACATATTCGTTTTATTTATTATTATTGAATTACCATGGAAAAATAGTAGAGTGGTTTCCATTGTTATCTTCATGGTGTGGAGATCAGTTTTCCTTCTCTTAGACGGGTTTCCACGCAATGGTAGAGAGCTCATTCTGCTCTCCTATGTAACCCATAGTTGGAGGGATAAGTGATGGATTCATGCTTTTCACAAGGGCATTTGTGAGAAATTGAATGCAACAACAGGGCAGGATTTTGAAAATAATTCACCGATTCCAATTTCTATGATGATAACCGTTACACTACACGCATATCTCATTGAGCTGGTGTTAATAATAAATAAATAAATAAATAGATAAATAGAAGATGGTATTTTAAACTAATAAATTTTATAAGTATGAAACTTTGTCTGATGTTATCAAGATATTGGTTATTAGTTCTGAAACAACATCTCTTTGAAACTGGTGTTCTCACCTTGATCTACATCCTCAAAGATCATCATGAGCTCAACGGTTGAACCAGCAGATGCTGGACATACTAGAGGAATTATAACAGCGGCAGACCATTGCAGTTTCATAACTGGATTCTGTATCTATTATTCTATATGTGCAGCAGAGGAAGACCTCTAACCAAACGGCGATAGGGAATGAATTTTGGAGCCGGTTTTGGTGAAACTGGAAGCTTCTAGTTCTGAACCGGTATGTTATCAACGAATTTAGTCATCAACGCCATCATCATAAAGGAAGCGATCAGCAAAGAAGAAATTAAATTCTTGGATACGAGATAAAGCCGACGACTTCCTCCAATTTCTTTATTCCTCGCTACAATACTGAATCAGATTATAGTATATATAGGGTGTGTTACATATTTGATAATATATATATTTCTTCATCTTCCATGTGTCGCCTCCCTTCATGACATGGGCGATCCATTGGGGCCTTTAGCAGTTGCTCTCCCTTTGCTAAGCCTCCTGGCACCGTTCCATTAACACAAACTCCTCAAGTTATTGGCTTGGTGTCTTCCTCTATCTCCTATACCCTCAATATCCCTTGTGAGTGCTAAGTTTACCAAGTCCTCCTTCCTTGTTATGTGTCCAAGTCATCTCAGCTGCCTCTTCCTGTTTCTGAGCAAAAGTGTTTTTTATTGCCATTTTCTTTAAGGCCTACTGTCACATTATGTTGAAACAGTTTCCTGTACGATCACCGAAGATAGGCAGCGTTGAGCCTGCTCAGTACCTACATGGGTGACCGCTTGGGAATACCAGATGCTGTAAGCTTGGATGTACGGGAAGTGTAATGGATAATAGCTCGGAATTTTTAATCAGAGAGCCAAGTTCAAATTCCCGTTGGGTTCGTTATATTCACTTGCACGCCAATACCCTTGGGAAAGCTAGAAACCCACCTCTTCTCTCCCCAGCTATAGGTTAATTAGTAATACGTGTATCACCAAAACCATTATTATCTAAAAAAAAATCCTGTCTTTAAATAACCTGTAATGGGTTGATAAGCCGTAAAAAAACGAATCAATCAAATTTCTTTAAACTTCCTTGTTACTTTGAATTTTCGTTACCTTCTGTAAAACTACAGTGCTCTATAAAATGATAATATACACATTGTACCCAAAATTTTGCATTCTCATTTCTATTTTAGAGAGCATTAACATGACAGTTTTCAATCTAATACAGAAAATAATGAAAATTTACGGCGTGCAGTAGCACTAGACGCGTAGATTCAGTTTTAACCAGCTTCTTGAAGGATGTCATTAGAAATTAAAGGACGTGTAATCCGTGGTCGACTGAAAGAAACATGCGAAAAAATCAGATGCTGTAAGTGACCAAATGAATGTTATTGCCGAGCAGCTGAAAGTGGCAGGGTTCACAATTATACGTGTAATGCACGAGTAAATTAGATACAGGTCGATGATGAGAAGAGAGCATTTCCTGTTTAACTGGACCAAGTCCAGGAAGAGAATAGTGTGATCAGGTAGAAGCGCTTACTAAACAAACTCATCACTCAATGAACACGTCGATTATGACCAGAGCGGAGGCATTTGCAATAATACACACCAAGTTCCTGTCGCCTGTAATGGTCCTAGAGGTTGTGAGCCACTAGAACAATGTCATTCCGCCCTGGCGTTTTTATCACTGCCGACACGGCTCTGGACACAGTGGTCATGCTCTGGATAAAAGTGTTGACTCAGAGGAGGCTGTGCATATTTCAGAAGTACTGTGCGCACCTCCACCTCTACCATGTCACCCGTGAGTGGCTGACCCACAATTTTAACGAACATGCCACCCTAATATGTGGTCTCCTAAGTCGCTCTCTTGTTTTGTATCCTCTGGACTAGTGGGATACTAACTAGCGCTTTCGCAGTAGCAAGGCCTTGCTGAAGGCTACCAACGTGAACGTGAAGACTAGCATGAAATCACGTGATCCGGAAATGCAATCGCTTCAGATGCTGCAACGATGCAGTTTAAAAGGCTGATATCGGTTTTATTGAAGAACATTTCCTGTTATTCTAACTTAAACATGTGTAATTCTTTTGAAAATATACTCATATTTTCTTTTGAAAATATGTTTTTCTTCATATCATATTTTCTAAATTATCTGGTGCATCTTGTAGAAGTAGGTAGATATGTTTATATTTTAGGAATCATTTTTAAGATTAAAGCCTGTTAAGATTACTTAATTAAAACTGTCAAACGTACTGACAAATATATATATATATATATATATATATATATATATATATATATATATATATATATATAAATATATATTATATGAATGTACATAAGTATATATGAACGCAAGTGCAGATGATTAGTACAGATCAGATAACGTGACTCAATATTTCAGTTAGTAATTACCGTAATATATACATTAATACATCTTTATCAGAAATCATAGTGTGTTCAAAAGGAGATATCAGCATTACACATGGTCACATGGAGGCAAACCACGTAATCTAGTTACTTAAGCTATTACGTAGATTTGGAAAAGAAAAGCATAAATATAACGTTCGCTCTGTTCCAGCTGCCCTTTCATGCAGATAAAAGTTGTCGGTTTATTTGAAATTAGGAAATCTCGTCCTTAGTTCAATTTCTTATTTTTTCTTCATTATACGTCAGACTGAATAGTAAATTCTAAAACACATCACCAGTAATCCGTGTTATATTTTCTACTACTATACTTTTAACCATAAACACGAAGATGAATAGTTGTTCCATGAAGTTTAAATAAAACTAAGGTAAAGATGATAATAGCCCATAAGGTAAATTTCCGTACAATTACGAATGATTTCCGTTCGATAAAATAAGACAGAATGATAAAAGAATAAAATTCTAGAAAAAATGTAAAACTATGATTAACCAAAAGCAAAGTCACTAACCTTATCTCAAAGGTCAGGAACTGTTCTTTAGAAAAAAAAATATTGCTGAACTGCTATGTTATAATAAAAGGGACCCTAATCTACGCGCGGACCATAGCGATTATCGGCACCGTAAGTTAAATAGACGTGCCGGATTCAAATTCTAGCCGAGTTCGTTGCGTGCAGTTTTGTACAAATACCCCTGGGAAAGGTATGAATCTATCTCCTTTTTCCCGGCTACATGCTAACGTTAGGCAGGCTAGGCTATCTATCTAGCCTTGGGTAACTATCAGCCTAAGAGAAGGAAAACTCTGGATTGCAAACCACGGTGAGAGCAACGAGAAACCACTCCATTATCTTTCCTAATAATGCAGGACAATTCAAAGATAAAGTAAAGGAATGTGTAGAGACCATATTATCTCCATAGTATTCCCAGCATTCTTCTGTACAAACACATCTCTGTTGTCTCAAATCACCTCTTCATTTGTGTAAAGATTGTACAGCATTTACTTCCGTCCATACTCTCCTTCTCCTCCTTGATGCCAATGGACTCCCTTGTGGAATATATGCTACAGCCTCATCACACCAGGTATCTCTGTTATGATTTCTATAGCAAGTGGGTATTTTACGAGTTACCGGCACAAACAGTTTTGAATTCAGAGTTGTTCCGATCTAAAATATTCTGACCTTTCAAAGTTTTATTTGTTTTTATTATTCAGACTGTCTTGACTACTTTGGACCAAGCAGTAATCTTTATAATAAAGTTTTTAGAAATAAATATAAAGGTAGATTTGTACAATAGGCACTGCAACAAGAAATAATCATTTTCTCAATATATGTTTTTCATATTACAATAGAATTCTTTGTAAATTGATCCCCCAACGGAAGCCAAAGCAAATATGGTCATATGATATGATTTCTTAAAATGTAAAAGAAATATTCTTACATGGAAATTCGTAATCTGAACTTCTTTTTTGATATATTATTATTGATTAAACACTCCAGATTATAAATAAATAAAAACAGTTTTTGTAGTTTAAAAAATCACGACGTATTAGAGCATTTTTTTTTTTGGCTTCCGTAGGATTTTCAATTTACATAGCAAAATTGACCTGACCAAATAATCATTATAAAATTTAATATTTTTTTATACAGTGTAACCCGGATATAAGAGAGTTGTCGGGACTGGAGAAGAAGTCTCTTATATCCGGGTTTGGTCTATTTTATTTTATTAACACAGGCTCTAATTTGGGACCAGAGAAAATCTCTCTTATATCCGGGTCTCTTATATCCGGGTTACACTGTATTCGTAATTTAGAGTGCTTAATCTGTATGTAAAAATATATATATTATTTCTAGTTGCAGTGCCTTTTTGTGCGACTCCACCATTTTATCGTCAAATTCAAATAATAAAAAATTCGCTTTTCGTTTTTTCTTATTTCCAAGTTTCAGTTTAATTTTTCTTTCACCTTTCTGCAATATCCTTGCATGTTTTTATTTTCTTAACTTTCGCTTTGTTGATATGCTTTTTGCAGGCATCAATCTATGTCGTCTAGAATATCTAAATATCAGGTAAAATGTTTGAAACTTTTCCCAAAAGGCATCAAATAGCAAAGAAGATAAGAGAAGCCAAGAATCTTTGGTGTTATTGTGAGTGAGAAGCTGGTATATTTAAGAAAAAGCCTGCAAAAAATGAATCGGATATGATTT
Source organism: Acanthosepion esculentum (assembly GCA_964036315.1). NCBI lineage: Eukaryota > Metazoa > Mollusca > Cephalopoda > Sepiida > Sepiidae > Acanthosepion > Acanthosepion esculentum. The sequence goes on along the minus strand of OZ038491.1, from coordinate 79,932,418 downwards.
CAAAAGGAAAACGTAAGAGAAGATAAGCGAAACAAAAAGTACGTCTAAGAGAAAAAGATGTTTTGGAAACATATTCTGCAGAAAAGAAGAAAGTCGGAAAGAAAGAAAAAAAAAAGATCATGAATAATTGGAGAGGAAAAATAGGTTGTATATGGAGTTGGCTGACATTCAAAGTTTGAAATTATCCTTCAGTTTTGAACGTTCTTTTACATTTGGTCATTTTATCTCAAGAAAATGGCTAGGCTCTGGTAGAAACAATGGCTTTAGTGATGCGATACCAAAGTGAGTGGAATTGTCACTGATACTACTCAACCAGACAATCCCAGTTTACGCTGACAAAAATCCAAAAGTATCGGGACCCAATGAGGATAAAACTCACTACCCATTAGTAATGACCTCTTAGCTCACTAACCATTATTCTGCTCCGAAATGCCATTATTTATTTATCGGTCTATCTTACTATTTAACCCATATGTGAGGGGATAGTATTTGTTCAAAAATGAATATAACGATTTTGATCGGCATTTGAACTCGATTCGGCGATTTCTCCTTCCGAGCTTTTAATGTCAGCTACACATCAAGATTATTCTTAAAATCCAAAAATGTAGTACATTTTTAAAATAAAACACACAGGGTTGCTAAGCCGTAAAAAGCAAATCAGTTAATCAATCCTCCTTCATTTGCTTAAATTGTCAAGTAAATTTGCTCTGCATCTCTTGCCTTTAATACGTCCTGTGAATGTTAAGTTCTCCAAGTCTTTCTCGTTATATATCCTAAAAGATTTCTAACTATATATTTCTGATTATCAGCAACACTTTGCTATTCTTCTCAGAATTACCTAAACATTCATTAGTAAATTCACATCCTGGTAGCTTCAAGTTGTTTAATGTTTTGACAGAATAGCCCAGTATTCACTGCCATATAGGAGATTAGATATGACATAACAGTCTAGTCTGCCCTTTGCAATTCAATGTCAGTCGAGCATGCATGACTGATACAAACTGAATCCCGAAATTTAGGAAAAGAAAACCTACATTTAAAAAATGGGTAGACCAACAAAACGTAACGTTTTCAGTTAGATAATTTATTACGATATCTACGCTGTACTTCCAACTATAATTATAAATTACGATCTTTTAATTAAATATATGTGAACTTTTATCAAGTGACTCGTTAATAAGGAGAGAAGATATTTCAATTTTTTTTTTTTTTTTGCGAAATTCCGTCTCGTTTTTCCAACATTTATTTTAAGATCGGAACAGAAATTATGCTGGAAATGTAGGATAACAACAAAGTAGTGAGGGTGAGGTGGTCGAAATGGTGTAATTAACAGAAAAGAAATATCAAGGCACGTTTCCGGCTTGCATTCCAACGCGCACACTGCCACATATCTTGATAGTTGCATATCAAATAGACTGGGAATTCCATTTTATCATTTAAAGTGTTTCTCCATTTACTGAAAAAATTCTTTTCTGCGTCATTTTGATTTTTACAATCTGTGAAATATTTATTTTGTATTTTTTTTTTTCATATTCGCTTTATACACAAATATCAAAATTAATTAAGTTGATTTAGGTTAAATAACACTAAATCGCTCAAAAAAGAGCATGACATGATGAAAAAAAGGCCCCAAACTTAATAAAAACAAAATTTTATCGTTAAAATGTTTGCTATTATTACGAGAAAAGACCGAATTGTTTTTTTCTATCATTTTATTAAATTTTGTAATGCTTTCTAGCACGATCGAAATTTTGGTTAAAAATCTTGTTTTTTGCGTTAGCGGTCGGCGTAATATTTGCGAATAGGCTTTTTTCCGCTGAAAAACACATGATTTGGAAATTCATGCAAAAATCAAATAATTGTCGAATTTTAATGAAACTTTCGTTACTTATACAAAAATGAATGAAATTATTTTTCAAATGTTTTTATTAGAAAATCTTGATAAAAATTGTTTTACATATGTTACTCCCCACTTAATTAATTTCATGAAATTTCGAGAAATTAAATTTTAATCGCAAAATTTGTTTTATTAGTTAAATGCTGTACTCCTTGGAGAATGTAAGTAATCTGTTTTCTCTTTCAAACTGCTACTCATTTCCCGAAAATATGCCCCGAATCTTAAAATAAAAAATGCAATAAAACTATGACATTTAATTAGAAAAAAAATTTAATTGGTTTTATAAATATGATTTATTAAGGACATTTATTGTCTTAAGAAAAAACATTTTTTTGATGAATAATGAATTTTTACAAAAATTGCTTTCATTTTTTAAAATTTTAATTATAATAATTTATTATAATAATTTATATATAATTATTTTAAATTCAGCATTACTTTAATTGCGTTAGATGATATTGTTATTAAGGGAAAACTATAATTACTAATAGAAATTTGAAAAGCTTAATATAAATAATTTTGCACCAAGATTTTTAAAATAATTTTAGATGCTCTTGTTATGTGTATTAACGTGTCCATTTTGAAAGTATAGGTGACCATGACATTATCAAAAAATAAGAGCGAAGACTACAGTAAATTTAAAGTCAACATTCCTAAAATTAGATTACGGAGAATATTTTCCAACATTTTTAAGATTATTGAATACTTACAGATTATATAAAAAGGCGCTCACCCGTCATTTTCTTATATTATGTTTTAACAGATAAAATTACCGTAGAACAAAAATAAAGGTGTCAATACCTTTATCAGCACTTGTCATTGCTCGCCAATCACGTAAACATGGCTACTGTCGGTTAAAAACACAACTACTGTTTGTTTTAAAAATGCATTTCTGTGTTTTAAACTTAAAGTAAATAATATTTTTTCAAATCAGATTAATTATACTTTAATTCAGCTAATATTCCTCAGATAAAATTACAGAAAAGTATATTTTATTTTTGGAAGATTTTTTAATACAGAGAATTACATTGCGATGAAAGACAACTATTTTAGAAAAAAATCCCTCCTTCCAGTCAATTTAAATTAGTTTTTGAAATAGAGTAATATATTTTGCTTATTGGAATTATTAAATTTAATCTATTAGCTTGAAATTAAAACTAAAACAAAAGGTTCAAAAAAGATTTCTCATTGTTTAAATTAATTTTAAACCTTAGATATCGTGTTTTTTGTGGAGGTCCCTAATTTAGGTATTTGATTGTGAAAAACGGAAGACTGCAGTAGCTAATTTAATATATCTTCGAATTGAGAGTTTTCTTTTTGTGACAGAGAGAGAGAGAGAGTCTGGGAAACACACACACACACACGTATTTTTTTTTTTAGTGAAATTGGAGTAGATTTGAATAGCGAAATTAAATCAGAGCATTTTGTTTACTGATGGTGAAATCTGATCTAGGGCAGAAGTTGTGCCCATTGAATCTGAGTCATCAGAAGACAATGCAAATGGTCGAAATAATTTTTATCGATTAAAAATTGAAATAGAGCTGAGTAAGCTAGAAGGAACTTTGGAATTCACATGATTTTGGTTGAAGCAGCCAGAACCCCGTGATAATCGCGTGTGAAGTAGTAGGGCCGAGGGTCAGTTATAACGAGCCGGGTTTATGTATATAAACGCTTAGTTATGCTGAAAAAGGGAGACTGGAGAAAATTCTTGAAGGGAGAAGAGACAAGTAGCCCGGACAAGCTTTGGGAGGAGGAAGGCCACTATAACTTTAAGCCCCGCACAGAAATATTTATCCTCCATCGCAAGAGTCATATATCGTTCTGAGACGATTTAACAAGTTAATCACATATACTCTCTCTGTGTCTAGAATCCAGTGTATGAGTTTTTACGTTAAATATTTTTCTTTTCTGTAACCCGTTTCTTTTCTCTACTATTCTTTTCTGATATATAAAAGACATTAACAATTCAACCATTGAATAGTTGTCTGTCCGGCTTTCTGCAGATATTATTAATTTTTTTTTTTTGCTACATTCTAAATTTCTCATCGCAGACTCCACGGCCGTGTCTACATCTTCAGTCGACCGTGAATGGACGGACATCACTTCTGCTTTCTGGATCAAACAAATCACAACATGGGCAGGAAGCAGGATTAAACCAGCGGACCGGTCGAATAATCTGCGGATGCTCAGGGGACCTATGGCCACTCCCTTAAGTTCGGTTAGGACCGAGTAGACACCTCAACCCAGAGAGTAAGACGTCGGAGGTTGAGGGGCTGGGGCGAAAGTGCTAGATTTTTCTCATATTAATTTGGACCATAAGTATGAGGTACCCAGTGAGGGTCGACTTCACCACACATCAGTAATGGTCAGATAGACGAGCACGTTACCTATTACGCAAAACATAAGTCCCAAAATTTTATTATACTTCATCACAAATCCAAACGTATGAGGCACCCGGTGAGGATCGAACTCACTAGTATTGACCACTTAGCTCGTTAACCATTAATCCGCTTCGAGATATCATCTTTTATTTATCCTAGCTTAGTTTGGACGTTGGCGGTAAATATCGAGCATTCAATAAAGTAATAAAGTCGTAATAGTCAACCAGACTAGGTCACTAACTCCTATCCTACCTCGAGCTTAGCACAAGGTGACAAACACCCGGCACCTAGTGAGGATCGAACTTACAACTCAGTCGTAATTTTCGAATGGGCTGATTCGTTAAGCATTACCCAACACGAAGCCCATATTTACAAATTTATTTCCTTAGCCTCAAAGCGAAAATTGCGTGGGACCAAGTGAGCAGTGAACCCCAAACTGATTTACTTTTATTAACTCACCAATCAGTGCTTCACGGTGAAGCAGATGGTCTTGTTTTCTTTATTTTTCTTTATTTCTCACTATCATTCTCTTTTAGTGCGTCCATTTCACCATCCACCTAATTTAATAATCCGTTATAATATACTTTCGTCATTTTCTCACTTTTCATTCATCATCAACAAGGATTTCAAATCTTCTCTGGTTCTTTTCATAGGATAACAGCTTATTTCGTTTTCCTTATTTTTATTATTCCAATTTTGCATTCATTTCTTTATTCTGTCAATTCGTTTTTCTCTTTTCTTTTTCATTCATGCATCGAGATATACAACGTGCCCCGGTTGTGTTACACTCACGCATGCGCAGACGTGTGTAGAGGCATAGACTGATAACCAAATGACCGTTCTCGATAAAAGCAAGGTTGATAGCCGACCTTTTCCATGTTGTGCTATCCTGTTTCCGTTACCTCCAAAGGTGATTTTGACAAATGTCATCTTTGCTAGTTCCTTTTTCTCCTCCAGGATATGTTACTGGTTAATGATGTACATAGTGATTGGATTATATCAGAATTGAACATGGGGTAACAGCCGTTTGTTGGTACAGTGTGAGCTAGTAAGGCAGTTACTGGTGGGTGGGTGGAGTTCGAAGTAAATGGCTCACCCACCGTCAATCATCGTGATATTCACTTGATAAGATATTTTGGCAGAGTTTAACATACGAACAGACAAAAAAATACAAAAACAAAAACAAAAAACAGTGCGTCCAAAGGACATTTTTCTTTTTTATATAATGTCACCGTTTTTTTTGGGGGGGGGGCTAGCCGAATGTCAAACTCTGTCGAGAATTTATTAAGATATCTGGCAATAGCACAGAGACAAGTGAATTCATATCTTTCTCAAGAGCACTAGCGTGAAATTGCAATAGAGATATAGAAGATTCTATTAATTTAATTACTTAAAAATAAACATGAATTGTACCAAACGTCAGTTTCGTGAGACTATGGATATGTGACTGGAAAATTTTCCTGTTTGATTTCGGAAAACATCCTTTCGTTTAAACATTGTTTTTTGTCGTTGTAGAGGCTCAATGAGGAGTGACAGTACCGGCTGAAGCTGAATCGACTGCACCTGATGTGCTGTTCCGCAATGCAATCGACGTATTAGTGTCGTCGTTAGTGCCGTTGAGTCGGCGGTGATGAGTCGTCCTGCACCTTTACAAGCATGCCTAAACCGATCTTTTCTTATTCGACTTCTGTATGTTTCTATCGTCCAGTGAGAGAGATCACTTCTCACTTTTCGAGAGTCATGTTCAATGATCCATGCCTCCTTTGCAGATACTATTGGAAACAAAAAACGAGATTGTCATTTAATGTTTTGTAGGAGGCCAGTTTCTGATATAGATAGTCTTTTGAGAAAGGTATAGACCCATCTCTTCTTCCCATATCCACTATGAGCTAAATAGCTGGGAAGACAGGGCTCTTTATCCTAAGCAAGCAACCAGTCTAGCAGTAGGACAAGTCTGTATTCAAACAACCGAGGAGGCTGTTTGGGGACTTTGTGGCACACTGTGCACCAATTCTCTGTTATCAATTCTTCCGAAATGTGTGAAGAGTTCTGCACAAGCTTTCACCACTACAAACAAATAATATGTATAGCTCATCTAGTGGTTTAGTTCTAAAAAACTTCATTTTTACCCCTCATACGTTGTCATCGAAAAAAGAGCGCTTATATATATATATATATACATATATATATATATATATATATATATATATATATATATATTAATCAGAATCACCACATGCAGGGCAGTAATGTCACTAAAACACAAGGGGTTACAGGATGTGGAAGAATTTGGAACAGAAACATTAATGATGAGCAGAAAGAGAAGAGAGTAATCAGGTGGTGAGTAGATAGCGATTTAAAATTTTGCATATTAAAGTTGGCTGGAAGGCATCGAGACGGAAAAGAGTACCGCAAGCGAGAAGTTCGAGAGAAAAGCTTATACATATATATATATATATATATATATATATATATATATATATATATATATATATTAATGCCCGAATAGTGCCTTTGAACAAATATTCCTTCCCGATTCTCGAAATATACATATCTACTCTGTTTCGTATCCTAACGTAACAAAAGGCAATTTTTTAGGAAATGGCTTAATTCCGACATATTTTTGAATTTATTTGTTTAAACGTTATTTTTGAAAAGGTTACTCATATTTGAGTAGATGTTCTGTTTTTATTTATTTATTAAACAGTATATTTATTTATTTACATCTACGGGCCTGAATATTCGAGAAATCTTGTTAGGATACACTATCTCGAATATTCAGGCAAGGTAGGAATCGGGAAGGAAAATATGTGTTCAAAAGCACTATTCGGGCTTTGTTCGATCAGGTGGTCCTACGTGTCCGAGTTGGTCTAAGGCCCGTCATATCTAATGACGGTTTCTCCTAGAGTGTGTGTGTGTTCGTGTGTGTGTGTTCGTGTGTGTGTGTTCGTGTGTGTGTGTGTGTGTGTGTGTTTAGCCAGGAAATTCTCTCTTAGGCATGTCTGATTAAATAAATTACAAACATTATGTCTGCATATTTTTAGCATAATCCGTTCATATTCACGGATATTTTTTCATTAATTCAATCACATGATGCAAGAAATGCATCGTAACAATGAAAATTACTTTTATTAACCATGTACTTTCCATCTCTTTCTGAGATCATCATCAGAGGTGCAAATAACCGTGAATATGATAGAAATAATTACGTGTTTCCTACTATGGCTGAAGTGGTTACATATTCCATTTCACGGTTGGAATACTGAGTCTTATCCACATGGCTGTGATAGTTACGTATTCAACTCGTAGCTGAAATAATATTCCTCTTATGGCTGAAATAGTTAAGTATTCCCATTGTGGTTGATATAGTTACCTATTCCACTCGTGGCGGAAATAGTTACCTATTCCACTCGTGGCGGAAATAGTTACCCACCACCCTGACGGCTGGAACTTTATTTTTCTCCTAATATTTGAAAGGGCTACGTATACCGCTCATGTCCGAAGTGGATACATATTCCTTTCAGGATGAAAACAAATCTTATCCTGGTGGCTGATATCTACTATCTATATTTCTCATATTGTCTGTCTGTGTGTCTGTCGTGGGCGTCGTTACCTCGCCCAGGCCGCATTTCTCACCCGATTTCGATGCGGTTTTCACCACAAGTTTGCAAATGGCTGCCGTAAGGACATGACGGAGCCCGATTTTTGAGTTCGGACTCAGGTTCCGAAAAAATCGATAATCGAAAAAATCTGCTTACAGAAGGAATGATCGCATTTCAACCAAATTTGACACCCTCTTAGAGTCTACCATTAGAAGTGTTGTCCAGAAGTTTCAGGACCACGGACCCCTAAACAGCGCGGAAAATCGATAAAACCCAAAAACAGATACGCCCAGATTGCGCCTGAACCGCATCTCGGTTTTTAGCGAAAACCGACCGGATTTATGAGGAGGCCATTGGGAGTTACCATGTGAAGTTTCAACTCTGAAAGACCCCCAAACAGAGTGCAAATCAACAATCGGTCAACCCATAAAAAATTTTTTCCGGTTGAGTATATACTAAATGCAGATTAATTTAAGGTCACGCTATGCGCGAGAAGAAACAGGTCAGTGCGTGCAGTGGAGTGGAAGAAAACATTTGACCTCAAATTCTGGAATGGGTGCAGGGCCATTGAAATTCGTTTTTTTTATCCCTGCTACCAGTTCTGACTTAGAGCCACAAATGACATATTCGACTTTGTCAACACTTTTGCTTTAATCGTCGCATCTTACCAAAATAAGCACTTCCTTTATTCGCGTCTTTACTGAAAAAAAAAACCGCATACGTGCTGAGTGAAAATGGTTCCGTCCTCAGCAGTCCATTTTCCGATTCTTTAAAACTTTTCCACTAGCCCAGGCCGCATCCCAGACCTGACGAGGAGTTTTTGCGCTAAAACAGCAGGGCTTCCTCCCAATCCATTTCAAAGCTAATGCCGGCAAACGGTTAGCGGCTTTTCGTTGTCGCACAAACCAAACGAGCAAACGCTTCATTGCAGCTTCTTGCATTCTCATCGCCGGCATCACGTGCGTTAGAGCCAAGCTGCATATGCAGCAGGCAGCTTGACCCCGTTTACGGCCAAGCCTTGCGCTTGGCAAATCATGCGCGTGCGTAAATGCGGGCTAGCATCTTCCATTTTGCGTGAGTTCATTCATTGGTCTAAGTCATGGCCATTGTCCAGGCTACACCAATCAATGACAAGTCACGCTCCCTTTAAATACCTTCAGCGCGGCTGCATCCGCACTCACGTCTTGATTTGATTGCCATTAACGCATCTGTCCTTGGATTAATTGACAGCTTCCTGCTACCGCAAGTTACCTATTTGCTTAAACGTTTGCATTAACCATTTTATCTCCGCGTGCTGCCTCTACTGCGCAGCCCAGTCCATCTTAGCGTTCCATACCTATTTCTACCTTTTCGTAGTTCAGTTTTGTTATTAGACAGTTAACTGCTGTCGCAAGTTACTTATTTACTCAATCGTTTGCCCAACCTATTTTACCTCCACGTTACAGTTTTCACTGTAAGTTGAAGTGTACTACCTTTACTACGCGGCCCAGTACACCTCAGTACTTCACTGCCTATTTCCTTAAACGTTTGCATTATCCATTTTATCTCCGCGTGCTGCCTTTACTGCGCAGCTCAGTCCATCTTAGCGTTCCATACATATTTCTACCTGTTCGTAGTTCAGTGTTGGTATTAGACAGTTAACTGCTGTCGCAAGTTACTTCTATTCTCCCTTTACTACGCGGCCCAGTACACCTCAGTGTTTCACTACTTTTTAACCTTCAACGCTTCAACTATTTGGTTGCGTAACCTCTTCCTACAGCAACGTTTTCGTGCTGCCAGAAAGCACGGCCTATAGCTAGGAGAAGCTTTTTCCATACCGCTCGACTGCATTTTTAGTTTTCGTATACAACGAGGTTGCACCGCTTCAGCTTCGGCATCAACTTCTATTCGCATTCTTACACAGCATTTCTACAATCCTTCAAATGTCTCCTACACGACGAACATCTGCACGTCAGCAACTGAAGACCCCTAACACCGTTAACGTTACACATGCAGAACAGGCGACTGCGGAGGAGCACATAAAAACTCCGTTTACAGATGATCATATAGCGTCTACTTCAACCTCTGCTTTGCACTCTTCTGCGTGCCGTGGCGATGACCAACCCAGCAGCTCTGCAAAGGCTGCAAAAACACCCAGGCGAGGCAACCTTAGCAGGCGTTCTAAAAAAGCCTCACCGGCTAAGGGGAATCGGGAGCAGGATTCCATTGAGTGCACCTCCTTGGGGTAGAAGCGGCTGGTGTCTACTTCAACCTCTGCTTTGCACTCTTCTGAGTGCCGTGGCAATGACCGACCCGGCAGCTTTGTTAAGCGTGCCAAAATACCATGGCGAGGCAACGTTAGCAGGCATTCTAAAAGAGCCTCTGCGGCAAAGAGAAAGCGGGAGAAGGAAACCGAGGTAGAGGCCTCTTTGAGGCTTTCCAATCAATCTCAACAGAGCAGTATGTTTTGTCACATGAAACGCTTGGTGAGCGTAACTACCGTTTGTACTGCAAATCAGTTTACACATATTCGTTGAAAAGTAAGAGGAAACTACCTAAACGTACGATTTTTAATCAAGCACGGGCAACGCCGGGCCATGTTGCTAGTAATTACATATTTCTTTCATAGCCATAATTACGCATTCTTCTTGTGGCTGAAATACTTACGTCTTCACTGTGTGGTTGAAATAGTTACATATTTCAAAGGTGGCTGAAAAAGTTGCGTATTTCTCTCGTGATCGGAACATTCCTCTTGCAGCTAAAATGTTTAGGTCTTCTTGTGGCGGAAATTGTTGTATGCTTTTTTATCAATTCCAGATATCCGGGCCCAATGTAAAGTGTCTCTTTCTATTGTAAGATTCGCGCAACACAATCTTCCTAAATTCGTTTTAGTGTTGTGCGGCAATAAATTAAGCTTAATACAGATAGACAATAATAAAGTCAGTGGATGAGTGTAATGTGTTCATAGCATTCATGCGATAAGGTGTCCAGAGCATTCATCCATTTTTTTTTAACTGCGAAATTTGGATTAAATACTTAAGTCTACTGATTTTATTTCAGATATTATTGAAACAGTTTTTAATTCTAGCACTTCTGACAGACTTCTTTTCAAGTGAAAGTCTAGGTAAACGGAATGAAATACAAGTGATTCAAGATTTTCTATTTTTACCCTCTTTACACTTGAACATTTTCTATTCAGTTACGCAGCGTTTAAGGCTTAACGTGGAATTAGGCTTCCTGGTTTCAACTGGATTCTGACAACTACGAATGCTGATGACGTTGTCTGGATTGCGTGACGCCCATCAAAGTCGACAGGGATATAGATAAGGAGTTCTGGCGATTTGAATAGTTATCAGGGGTGGGAGGTAGCTAAATTAACCGCTAAACTGGTGGTACACATGCATAGTCGAATGGTATCCCAGCGAAGGAATCAAACAGCAATAAAATGAAAGTCCTTTACCCCCTATTTATTTAGGACGTAAGCAATTAATGTTCCCCACATATGCCTTTTTTATTATCTGGGAATTGCCATGCTTTCTTTAAAAGGATAGTGGAGTGGTTTCCTGTTGCTTTCTCGGCGCTTTTAAATAAATAATTTTCCTTCTCTTACACTGATTATCACTCAAGGCTAGAGACGCCAATCTGCCTTACTATTTAACCCATAACTGGGAGATGGAGAGGATATGATTTTCATGGTGTTCCTAAGGAAATTAGTTCGAAAGCGAATGCAACATGTTAGGCACGAATTTGAACTCGGTTCGTCGATTTCGCTTCTGCCCCGATAATTGTAATACTGCCTGTACACCTCTTCTCAATATTAATGGACAGTCTTTAATTGTCATTACGAACTTGTAATACACTTTTTTGGCTACTACAGCAAGTGAATATAAAGAGAGCAAAATTGTCATCTGATAGCTTCTGATATTTACTAAACATTACATGGTACAACACCAAGCAAATTTTGAGCGAAATCAGAGTCAAAATTCTAAGTAGAAAAGGGCCTTACATATTGCATTTTTGCTTGTGTCTGAATACCGAACCCTGCTGCGAATGGTAAATACACAACTATCTCAGCCACCATACAGGTTGCACTCGATATTTTGCCGAACTAGCTGACCGACTTCTTCACAAGTTGATAGTATCAATTCGCGATACGACAACACGCAGGCAAAACTGATTGGCACTATCTTCATTCACCGTCCGTGCTATGTACTACATGATGCGAACAAGCATTTTTTTTTTTACTAGTATTCGCTCTATGAAAGACCCATTAGCCACTCAAGATAAAGGGTTACTGAAGGAGATTGTTGCAACAGCAGTAAGAGTAAGCGGTAAGAAGCACAGTATATATGGAAAATATAACAGTTGATCTAAACTTGAAAATTGTATCGGTCGGGAAAGCATCTCTTGGCAGTCGTTTCCACAATGTATCGGTTCGTGAAAAGAAGCTGTTCAAATGGAACTTCTGTCTTACTAATGGAATACGAAGAAGATGAGGATGGTTCGACTCGGTGTACATGACATGGTGGGTATTGAGGGTTACAATTAAAGAATGTAGCCCGTCAGAACATTTTCTATGGAAATAGCCATAGAATAGCCAACAACGTTTGGTGTGTGGGAAGGGGTTGTTGGGTTGAAAATAATTCATCATTCACAAGGACGCATAAGTGCTTTTAAACTTTATGAGGAAACGCAGGAAAAAGAAACACAGAGACAATGTAGGAAAATGATAAGGCTGATAAGTAATATCGATTAGTGAATAGATTCAGTTATCCGTAAATTCGAACCTTGCTCTGTAGGCTATTAATAAAATAGACTCTTGATAATTTTTTAGGATTATATTATATTTCTAACTGTCTATCCCTTACTTAGCACGACTGTTACGCGCTGCCAATATTTCATAAGTAATGTACTATTCCGTTTTGATCGCGGGAAAAAACGGAAAAGACATTAGAGAAGCTACTTTGTTTCAGGGAGAAAATGAAAGAAAGAAAATAATTTTAAAAAAAGGGAAGATAGACGTGTTTAACATCTCCTGCTAATGCCTCATAAATAATGGACTATTGCGTTTTGATCGTGTGGACAGACAGGAGTCATATCAGCGACGCTACTTAGTTTCAGTGAGAAAATGAAAGAAAGAAGGTAAAATAGAAGTTTTTAACATCTGTTTCAGTGAAATGGGAAAAAGTTGTAAATTTCAAATCTTTTCATTTGTACCATTTATTTCTGAAAATAACGACCAGCATTCATATTTATGATTGTTATTGCAATAGTTTGTTTAAAGACTTAATTAAGTTTGCTGAAATGCTTAACGGAGAAGTGAAATTCTACGAATGTTGTATTGACGTAGAACTCGCTGTAACCTTATTCAATCATTAACTTAGGAATTAAGATTAATCAGGAAATTCAAATAAGAAAACTTTGTATTTTCACAGGTATTTCTTGTTATCTATAATAAGGAATAACATTTTCACAGAGTGTTAATATAACTGTTATTTTGGGATTATAAATTAGCAACGTTATCACTTATATTATTTACATTATTCGGACTGTTATCCTCATCTTCATTGCCATATTCACAACGTTTCGACCGGCCTTCTTCAGGTGATTGGAATTTCGAACCGAAACTCTTTATTTCGTCCACCGGGATGATTTTTTCTAGTTCCACGTGACCTGCCCCTTCCGGATGTCTCAGTTATTATTCGAACAGTTATCTTCATCTTCATTGCCTCCTTCAGGTGATTGGAATTTCGAACTGAACCCGTTATTTTGTCCACCGTGGTAGATTGTTCTAGTTCTACGTGCCGTGTCTCACTTATTTCCCTTTAACTCAACTCTCCAAGTTTGGTTTACCAAACATTCATACACAGATGTCCTCAAGGACACATGGCCCAGTCGATAAAGGCGTCACTTGGATCCAGTGACTAGGCCCAAAGAGTTGTGAGTCCAATATCAAGCCACAGCACTTGGAGAGTTGAGTTAAAGAGAAATAACTTATTCTGGATTTTTATGGTGGATTCAAGATATGTTCTATAATTGCTTGCATTTTAGTTCCAGATCAGAGTTTCTGTTATGGAAACCTTAAGTCTTGAAACACTTGGTCAAAATATTGATTCTTGTTCTACATTCAATAGGGGTTCCTGAAGTTTCCTTTTTGTGCCATCAACACTGTGTCATCTGCATATCTTATACTGTTAAGACTGTGGCCGCCAATAATGAAACCTGGTAGGACTTCTAATTCTCTAATTCTCATAAACTGTGCCCTCTCCCATGAATAGTTCTTGGGCCTTGATATGGTGGACATTATAGTAAAAAATATCTATAATAGTTGAATATGCTAGGTGAGATTGAATTATTGATTTGTTTTCAGGGCGTATCAATCTTTTGCGGAGTATTTAAAGCCAGAAGATATTTTTAGAGTGTAAAAATATTTTTTATAATTATGATTTATTCATACAAATCCTACTAATTAATCCATGGCTGGAGGAAAGGTGTATTCATATATTTCTCAAGGGTATTTGTGCGTAAGTGAATATAACGAATCCGACTGGAACTGAAACTCGGCTTTCCTTGCATGCGTGACACGGCGAGTCCTAACTGCAAGCGTCAGGATTGGTGAAAATAAGAAAAATAGCTTGCCAGAACACTTGCCATGGAAATAGCAATAGAGTGGCAGAGGTTTGTGACGCCTAGTCTGGGAAAGGGGTTGTCGGCGGAGGAATCCATCACCCACAAAGCCGTACCATGAATCGATCATTTTTCCAGCACATTTAGCTATTTTTCTATTTTTTAATAATGTTCACCCTGTACAAGGCTCAAGAGCCACTCGTGAAATGATGCAATGCTTAAAAAAATGATGCAATGCTTAAAATCGTTTCATATATTGTTTTTGCTTTCATCCAAATTCTAATGAAGAGTTGATATTATGCCATATGAGGTGTGTAACGCTAGATGAATGGTTCGTCACCGTTTCTTCTCCAAAGCCTCTTTTCTTATATTTGTATGGAAATGCGCCTGCTATGTAAAAATTGCACTGGTAAATGGAGCAAATTTAATGAATTAGTGTTAACGCCACATGTTTAAATTTCCTTGCATTTTATCTGCACAAACCAACGAAAGTAGGTATTTATCCGCGCACCCACCTCGCAACAGAATGTGATACAAGATCGAGGTTTAATGTAGGAGAGGCGTTCCAAATTTGTTTAAGCTCCCTCGATACTTTCGCTTTAGGGGAAACTTCAGGTAGCGAGTAATGACCTCGCCCCAACAAGGTTAGATCCTGCCTGGGAGATGGCCTCCAGGAGCTTGAGCTAATAATAATTTTAAAATACCCCGGCTCGTAATGGGAAGTAATTTTTTTCATGAACTGTTATCGCAATAGTGTATTTTCACACCAAGGCAATAAAGCCAATAAGACGCAAGGGGGCGACTGAGTGTGAGAAAATATGAAGAAAAAAGTTACTGAGAAGAGAGAAGAATAAAAGAACAATAATTAAGAAGATAGAAGATTACGATTGACACTGAATTAAAAAAAAATTAAGATTAAAGTTGACTGGAAAGTAAGAAGCCGGAAGTGAATTAATTTTGGCGCTCCCACTTACGTTACTTCTGAAATATTTTACTATATGCTTTGTGACTTATTATTCTCAGGATGACAATAATAAAGAATCAGTTACTACTTTGCCCAGGTCAGAAAAATAAAGTCCCAATATCATAAGTGTAAATTGAATTAGACCTATGACCTAATTATACATAAATAATTTGCTAATCCTTTTGAAATTGACTCCATCAAGTATTGTTATTTTTCAATGTAACAGCTGGAGTAAATCAACGCTATATCTCTAGCTCGGTCCTTAAACTCACTTGGAAAGACATTCATTTTTCTTAGTGTTCATGGTTTATGAAAACACTTGCTCAAGCCCGCTAGGTATGTCACGCGTTGCTTTCCCTCGTCTCTCTATCCGTTCTGTGAGTATCAGATTCACTAAGCCCCACTTTCTCATTACGTGTCCCAGGGGTTTCAGCTGCCTCTTCCTAATGTTAAGTATAAGCTTCCTCCTTGTTTGCATCCTCTCCAAAACCTCATCGTTGCTCACATGTTCGGTCCATGGTATCCCTAGCATTCTTCTATAGAACCATACTTCCGTTGCCTCGTCTTTCGTCTTAATTTTTGAGGGGACCGTCCAACATTCAAAATGATGTTAAGGGTCTTATGGATTATTCACAGTTTTCTGACTGATTATTCGCATCTATAATATTCGGTGATTCTAGCAATGATGACTGCAAGTCCGTTTTATCGTTTTCCTTATTATTTTCACAGATCGCCAACTTTAAATGTCTTTGATACATCTTAAAGATTTACTTTGATTTACATTAAAGCTTTTAATTATTTTACAAAACTAGATTCATGACTCGACTGGCAACGAGCTCTCCCCAATTTACAGTTGTATTGGCTAGATGTAACCATAAGTTCTATACTTTAATCTTTCAAAAAGGATATGCCATGTCAATTGCTATCTACTTTCCTCCTAATTACGCATCTTTTTTTCCCGCTGTTTAGTAATATTTCTGTTTTCTAATTATTCCACGCCAAGTACCACCCCGTGTCTTATTGGCTTTACTGACTTGCTTGTGGTGAACTCGATTAACAAAAAAAAATTATATTCATGACTACATTAAGCTATAGATGATTTTCGCTCCAGACGAAAAATTGCAGTCCTTCACATCTTCACCCGGGGGCGACTGTCTTTATTGCCCGCGCCTTGCTACACCTCTGGGTTATCGTTCTAGACCATAGAAACTGCCGGGCTTTTTTGGCTTGCAGGAATTTACTCGATACACATATATGGAGCCGAATTTTTGAGAATAAGACTAAAAACGTAAATGCAGTTTGAGTATCTTTTATCCGAAATTCCCAAATCCGAAATCCTCCAAAAACCTGAAAGATTTTCAGGTGTTGATATGACTTGCCACAAATGGAAAATTTTAGATATCAGTGAAAAGGTTCCTAGGTGATGTGCATCTGTTGTAAATGGCTTCATCTGCCCTGGATAGGGGTTACCCAGCTCAGCTACATAGCCTATATTGGCGCCAGTTTTTTTGTTAGCGATCGTCACAGCAACAGCTTCGTTTGTGAATTATTACCAGGTGTTTCATGCCCAGTAAAGGTATTATGCAAATTGTCACAAAGTGCTGCAATTATATATTTTTTGTAAGTAGTGATTTTGTTTTCATGTAAACGTACCGAAATAACAAAACATTATTTTTAGGTGAAATCTTAATTTCATCACTTAAAAATCCGTGTGGGCATTTAATGCTCACACGGATTTTTAAGTGATGAAATTAAGATTTTGTGGACATATAGATACAGGTAATGACGCTAGTCATATAATGCCATTATATGACTAGCGTCATTACCTGTATCTATATGTCCACAAAATTGATTAAATTTTTTATAAAACTACTTTCAGGGTATATCATATTTATATAAAACTACCTATGAAATGTAAAGGATATCGTATATATGCTTGGGTTCCATTCTCAACCTTCGCCATTTTATAGATGCTATATACAAATTAAAATAGCCTGTATTCGAAAATAAAAAAAATAAAAAATCTGAAAACCGAAGTACTTCCGGTCCCAAAAATTTCTGATAAAGGATTATCAACTTCTATAAAAAAAAAAAGTGGTAAAAATTTTGTTTAATCATTTCAAACCAATCAAGGCAATAAAGCTACTAAGATGTAAGGGGGTCACTGAGTCTAAAAGAAAACATTAAGGAGAGAGAACAATAAAAGAATAAAATACGTATATAAAATACCGCAACTTGGCCCAATACGGGTTTAATTAAAGGGTTAAAGTATCTTACAGCCTTGTTAATATTATAATCCCCCCATGAACACTTACTACCCGCTAAGGAGTACACAGCACCCCCAAAGGGGTATTACCACCTACGTCGAGGATCATTTGTCTAGATCAAAGCAAAGCTGATGAGTTAATTATTCCATTCTGGTACACAGCAATTAGAGAAACATTCTTATTTTAACATAAACTACTTACACTAACAATCTGTCATCTACTTAAAATTTCCATCTTTGACGTAACAGATATAGGAGTTGATTAAGCCGTGAGTTCAATCCTTGGATTTGTTAGTGAAACGCTGGTTCATCTCGAACGAACCGTAACTGGCCACAATATTCAACAGATATCCCATGTTTGCACAATGAACACTTGACGATGGCCAGAGGTTTATTGTTGAAACGTCGTGATAATAATAATATCTATAACAAACAAGATGAGAAAAAGTTCCAAATAACTAATGTATATTCCTTACGCTAATCAAACATGAAATTAAATTATTTGCATAACTCAATTAACAAGCTTCCATAACTATAAATTTTAACTACTTGAAATCTCTTTTGAGAAGAAATTTTATTTTCCCCTTTTAAAATTATTTTACAGTTTTAGTTCAAATTTATAAAAAAAAAAAAAGAAAAAAAAGAAGATCTTGAGTCGAATGAAAACAATGCATAGAAATTCAACTATAATTTTTTCAAAGTACTTATACATTGGGAGGGACAGATTAATGTCAGGGAAATATCGGTTTCCTCTTCTTTCTCGTTGTTCACCCCTGCCCAAGGAATGAACAGACTGGCGCCTTTAAGACGCGTATTATAATTTTCATTTCAATGCCAGTTGCGTTTTATGGCAAGATGAAGATCACATGTTAACGTGAATGATAGTTGACAAAAAACAGGCGTCGAAATACAAGCGTACATTCTTTATATATATATATATATATATATATATATATATATAAAATCTAAAAAATTATATATGTTTTGAATATATAGTCTAGCCGATTTTATTTAGTTTCTTCTTTTTCTTTATGTTCATGTTTCCATCAGTTTTTTATTTATTAAATATCCCGCATTGTGATAATAGAAGATTTGCCAAGGTGAAATGTTGTAAGCACTTTCTACATATTTTCGTCTTAGCAAATTGCTTTCTCTTTTAACTAGAGAAGTATTTTTTAAATCAAAATTATAGTTAGTCTCATTAAGGCGAGAAATTAATGCAGTTTTGTAAAAGATCCCTTTTGTGTTGATATAATATTCTATTTAAATATCTTGAGGTTTCTCCTTGTGGTAATTTATTATAGGTGATAAAGCTTTCCCTCTCCTTTGTTTGCATCACGTTAGTCCGATGAAGTCCTAATTGACGAAACACGCCGTACGAAATTTTTTTTTTACTTTGTGATAATCTTTTCCGTAAAATTGTTCTTGATATATTGTTTTCCCATATATATATATATATATATATATATATATATATATATATATATATATATATATATATATATATATATATTTAGATATATAGATATATATATATATATGTATAATTAACACAAATATAAAGTTATAAGGTTTGTCACTTAGCTGATTAGTGTTACATTCCGCATCCCGACCCCTGAGTTTTGTTAACGGACCCTCCAGCAATCACTCCATCCACTCGTAAGGGGCTATCAGCAATTGACTGTTTATATTTCTCGCTCTTTCTTTTACATATGCAAGGTTGATTTTTCTCCTTTCATATTTTGTGTGTGTGTGTGGGGGGGGGCACGCTCATGCGCCTGCCTGTGCGTGTAGGAAGTCGTGGTTATTATTGGATTTATACTTTCTTTCTTTCAGTTGTAGTAATTTTGACATCACGTTTTTCAGACAAAAAAATTTAGGTACCTCCATTGATTCGCTAAAAATTAAATAAAACTAAGATATTATGTAATTAGAAAAGCTTTTAATTGCGTGTTTGAATAAAATAATCTTGGACACTACTGTGTTACAAAAATAAGTTTTCTTTGAAAAATGAATTCTTGCAAGAATTGTTTACATTTGAAAAAAAATTAATTACTATAATTTATAAAGTTTTAAATCTTGTAATTTTTTTTATTAATTTGTAGCGATCAAGTGATAGTCTTATTAAATAAAAGAACTGTATTTATTAAAGGAAAAAGCTTATTACAATTCAGAGATACACAATATTTTTTTAATAATCTTGAACTTTTTTCTGTGTGTACAAATGTGACGATTTTTGTAAATATGAACGTCCATGCCCGACATTAACAGAAAATAAGTGCGATGACGACAAAAAATTAAAAAATGCTTGGTATTTTCCTACCATTTCCTCAACAAGCATATTCGTAAGTAAGAGTACCTAGTAAAATTCAATAAAATATTAAGTTGTTTTTAGTATTACTGACTAATTAAAAATTATATTAACAAAAGGTGTTTACGCTGTATTAGTCATGTAATTTTATTACAATTATATCCCTCTTAGTCTTAAATAAATTATGTAAACATCAATCTGTCGATAAATGTGTCAACACCTCATAAAAGACCCACCTCCATGTTAAAAATGCTTTTCTACGATATTTTAAACTAAAAGTAAGTAATATTTGTTTCATTTCAGAAAAAGTTTGAATCAGGTCATTTCTTTTTCAAATAGCGTTTCAGAAAAGTAAGGTTTTTCATTTTTAAAATGCATTTAAAAAATTAGGTGCGAGGTTTTATTGGCTTTACTCTGAATTGAAGATTATTCCATCTATACCAACCTTGTATTCGTATATATATATATATATATATATATATATATATATATATATATATATATAATTTCGGTTGAGCTCTCTGGGGAGGATGTGTGGGTTTGTAAACAGTGACTATTACGGCTAATAATGCAAGACTCTTCGGTAAATCGAATCGAGTTCTCTCAGTCACTGTGTGTTTATCTAAAAATAAATACGCTTAAATTCATCTTCTTCTC
This sequence comes from Acanthosepion esculentum, assembly GCA_964036315.1. NCBI lineage: Eukaryota > Metazoa > Mollusca > Cephalopoda > Sepiida > Sepiidae > Acanthosepion > Acanthosepion esculentum. The sequence continues at coordinate 79,911,734 of OZ038491.1, read as the reverse complement.
TGCCGTGCGCCAACGGCTTCAGGGTAAAATTTCCGACTGACGCGAATTCAGCCGGTTTTCGATTCTAGCCAGAGTAAACCGGACGTCTAGCCACACTGATGAGCTGTGATACAGCGAAACAGTCTGTCTGTGGATGACAATATATATATATATATATATATATATATATATATATATATATATATATATATGATGGACTCTCCCGTCAAGCAGATCAGTTCCCAGAAACTGAAAGCCCGAAGGCTTTGTGCAGGGCCATCCACACTTTTTGGAGGGACGGATACAGGGACCTGGTGCAGCGAATGCCACAAGGTCCCCAAACGACCCTCCGCAGGTTTTGAATTCAGAGTTATATATATATATATATATATATATATATATATGTCGAAAATAATCGCACAGATACAGGTTCAAGGCCCAAAGAAAAAAACCCGACACGAGTAAACAACTAACAAAAAGTGCTCGATACAAACGTAGAGCAGCTTTCCCTGACGATCTGCTTAAGTGAAATATATATATATAGTCAAACCTAGTGAGCGAGACAAACCTACCAAGGTTTCACTTAAGCAGATCGTCAGGGAAAGCTGCTCTACGTTTGTATCGAGCACTTTTTGTTAGTTGTTTACTCGTGTCGGGGTTTTTTCTTTGGGCCTTGAACCTGTATCTGAGCGATTATTTTCGACAGACGTTCATGTTCCTGGCTCTTTCTTTTTTAAAACCTTTTTTCCCTTCGAGATTGATTTGATTATTGGCAAATCAAGAATTCGAAGGTTTTTCGAGAGGAGTATAGTTACCTATATTTATATGTGTGTGTGTGTGTGTGTGTCGGTGAGTGTGTGAATGCGTTTCCCTATTTTTGTGTCTGTAGATATCTACACATCAACACATTACATGCATTACGTTACTTATATGTCTAGGACTTTGTTGCTTATTGATTTGTGTGCGTCCGTGCTTGGAGGTTATGTCCACATGTTCGCCTTGGAAGGTGGGGAGGTAATTATGTGGATGTGTTTACGTTTTCTATGATGGGCGGGTCCATTCGAATAAGCATATTTTATATTCTCTATACAAACTTTAAAAGGCTAAGAATGAAAGACTGATACCTTCATATATAAAATACCTGTAAATTTCTGTACTTATGCAAACAGTATGATAGATACGTTCTTGCAAAGCAAGGATCACACGGGCGGAAATGATCCAGGTAACAGCGACACTAAATCATGTTTTCATTTTAATGATTTTATTTTATCCGTAATACAGTGTAACCCGGATATAAGAGAAACCCGGATATAAGGGAAACCCGGATATAAGGGAAACCCGGATATAAGAGATATTTTCTCTGGTCCCAAATTAGAGCCATACTTACCTAAACAAAATAGACCAAACCCGTATATAAGAGAAACCCGGATATAAGATACTTCTTCTCCGGTCCCGACAACTCTCTTATATCCGGGATACACTGTACTTCAACCTGCACTACTTAAACTGAACCTGCACTAGTTAAACTAGTTTAAAATAGGGATGAGTTAGGTTGGAGGAGGGATAATATTTTGCAAAATAGAATTCATTACACTTTCCTCTAGCCGTAACATTTGTAAGATTTTAAAAAATATTGATTTTTCACAATTTTAGAAGAGGGGGTTCTGTTCATAAGATAGATACAGTGTCAAATCGATCACCGACTTATTAAAGAGTTATCGGTACTTAGTTTTTATTTGAAAATGTCAAGTTTGAAATTAGAGATTTTTCTCCTCCTTCAAAAACGAAGTACCGAAAACTTTAAACGGTCATGGGTCAATTTGACACTGTATTTGTATTATGAACAGGACACCCCTTCTAAAATGATTAAAAAACAATATTTTTCGATTCTTACAAATGTCTGACTTGAAGAAGGTTTAATGAATGTCAATCTACAAAACCTATTCCCACCTCAAAAATGTTTCCTTATTTTTTGCGAACGGACAACTCATTTTAAGTAGTGCCCTTAATCATTTATTTAAAAAAAATCACTGGACATATTTAATTTGTTTTAAACACATTTAAACAAAGGAGGATTCCAAGATGAAAATATTAAAAAGCAAACAATCATCTCTAGAATAATTCTGCTAGTCCCTCCATCTCAGTAGTTAGTTGGGGTAGTATATACAGTGTAACCCGGATATAAGAGTGATTTTCTCTGGTCCCAAATTAGAGCCTGTGTTAATAAAACAAAATAGACCAAACCCAGATATAAGAGAAACTCGGATATAAGAGACTTCGTCTCCGGTCACGGCAACTCTCTTATATCCGGGTTACACTGTATATATATATATATATATATATATATATATATATATATATATATATATATATATGTACCTCCATGAGATCGCTAAAAAAAGAGCATAGCATGATGAAAAAGACGCCAAACTTGACGAAAACAAAATTTTATCGTCTAAATGTTTATGTTATTATGAAGAGGAAAGACCAAAGTTTTTTTAAATTATTTTTTTTTAAATTTACCTTCTTTTTAGAACATTCTAAATTTTGATTGAAAAAACCTTGTATCTCTTTGTATTTTTTTTTTTTTTTTTAAGCGTATCACCCCAAGCAAGGCCGGTGGCCACTATCATGCATGGGGTTACAGAAGGGTTGGAGGAAGAGCAGATAGGAGTGGTAAAGGAAGGGATGTGGAGAAAGAGAAGGACGGAGGGTCGATCGAGGCAGGGGGGTTACGGGAGATATAGAGCGAGAGAAGATAGGAATGAAAGATGTCAGGAAGTGGATAGATCAAGGCAATTGGAGATGACGATTGACGCTACACTTAAACCGTTGGAGATTGTATTTGTCAGGGAAACAGTAATAGGGAAGGGAGTTCCATAGGCGAGATGTGCGAGACATGAAGCTATTGGAGTAGAAAAGACGTCTACACCTAACAGTTTCAATGGTGAAGGGGTGGGAACGGGATGCCAGCCTCGTAGGACGCTTAAATTCACGAGGCTTAGGGACAAGCGAAAGCAACTCCTCAGAGCAATTACCGTGGAAGTACTTGTAGAAAAGGCAGAGCGATGCAACATCGCGTCTGTGAGAGAGCGACTGCAGGCGAGATGACAGATCAGGGCCAATCACATTGCATATCCGTCTCTGGATCTTATCAAGAACCCTGAGGCAACACGCAGGGGCCCCAGACCATAAATGGCAGCAATACTCCATGCAAGGTTCACCGGAACTAGTAAAATAACATATACAATTTTTAGCACGTTTTTTTGAATGACACACATTAATTTGGAAAATCTTGCAAAAATAAAAAATAATTGTAAAATGTTAAGGAAACTTTCAGAGACTATACATAAATGATGGAAATTATTATAAACATGTTTTTTTTTATTAAAGTCATGGCCGAAATTTTTTTTTATATATTTATTACCGCCCACCTCCCAACTAATTTTCTGAAAACTCTAGAAATTCGATCGAATCTAGTTTAGTGATTACAATAGTTAAAAGCACACGGCTTTGAAGAATGCAAATCATGTTTTTTTAATTGGGCCCCCCTACCTGAAAATTAGCTCTGAATTGTAACATACAAAACTCATTAAAACAAATATATTATTTAACTTCAAATGCTTTTATTTGTTTTAGTTGTTTTTATGAATATAGACAATATTTTCTGAAAACAATTTTTTTTTGGATGAAAAATGAATTTTTAATACAATTATTTGTTATTTCTTAAATTATAATAGATTTTTACATTTAAGTTGTTAAAATATAAAATTGGTTAAAAGCCGCATCCGCTTTCCTAGGTGTCCTTATGAGATAGATCTTTTTTAGCGCGTTGTAAATTGTATCGTTTTAACTAATCAGAAGATCCGCAGTAATTAAGAAATGTAATTTTGTGTTTATGATCGGTCTGTAATTATAAAGTACGGAAGACCAACCAGAAACAATTAAATTGTTCTCCGCTGTTAAGGCTTTACTTTTGCGAAACGTGTGGAGAAGTTAATTTGATTTTTCAATTTCAACTGAGAAAGGTACCTACAAGTATCAGTATCATCTTATGAAATTTATATAATCTTATTTTTATATTAATCTCAGTTATGACATTTTTCCATAAATGAAATATCAAAATTAATAATAAAATGAATGAAAATACAAATAACACAGTAAAATGTAATAAATGTACATAAAATTATAGTATTTTATGTACACTTCTGATAAAATTTCATAAGAAAGGTACGTATAAATTAATTAGATACTTTTCTTATGAAATTTAATCTCATTTGTAACAGTCTTATTTTAATTTCTTTATAATATATTTCCATAAAGCATCGTAAACGTAAAGGTGAAAGCTAAGTACAAAAAAAAATTAGAGCGCTGAAAGTTTTCCTTAAAAATAACGAGGTAAATAATTTGTTCACTTAAATCTAAATAACTTCACTTCTCTCCATTTCCGTAGAAGGAATTATCCTCACGTAAGCTATCTAAACGTCATGAAAATGTCTTTCGTCACCTGTCAAGGGACAGGTTATGACCTGCTTTGTTTTATTTTCAAATTACATCTTTTCGGCAGAGAAGCTAAGTTAAGCTTGGTTCAAAATATTTTAAATAAACATTATAATTTCTGATTTTCTTAAAATAAGTTTTAAAAAAATGATAATTGATTTTTAAAAGAATTTCAAAGTTAGTTTTTCATTTTTTTTTAATAAAATGGAAAAACAGGATTGCCATCATTGATTATCTGCCAATTTTGATGACTCAAAAAAAAATACAAGATTTTAAGGAAAATTTAGGACGTGCTAGGAACGATTACAAAATGTAAAAAAATACCCCCAAAATACTTTGATCTTTCCTCTTAATAATAACATGAACATTTAGACGATAAAATTTTGTTTTCGTCAAGTTTTGCTTCTTTTTCATCATGCTAGGCTCATTTTTAGCGATCACATGGAGTTACCTATATATATATATATATATATATATATATATATACACACACACAGTGTAACCCGGATATAAGAGAAACCCGGATATAAGATATATTTTATCTGGTCCCAAATTAGAGCCTGTGTTAATGTATATATAATAGACCAAACCCGCATATAAGAGAAACCCGGATATAAGATACTTATTATCCGGCCCGACAACTCTCTTATATCCGGGTTACACTGATATATATATGTGAAATTAGTACAGTATTATTAGTTGAATAAATCACTAAGTATTAATTAGCTGCACAAATAATTGAATAGAAACATTGAAATAAAGTAAGTTCATATTTGTGTGTGTGTATATTTTTAAGATCTCTGCTTTTATTTCATAACATTTAAATGGCATTAACTTCCCTCGATTTGGACTCTTCCAGAATTGTCTACCTTTTGCTGTACTATATATATATATATATATATATATATATATATATGTGTGTGTGTGTGTGTGTGTGTATATATATATATACATATATATATATATACACACACACACACACACACACATATATATATATATATATATATATATATATATATATATATATATATATATATATATATATATATATATATAGTACAGCAAAAGGTAGATAATTCTAGAAGAGTCCAAATTGAGGGAAGTTAATGTTTATTACAATACCCTTTAATATTTTGCTAAATGTGCTGTGATTTTTTTATTTATTCATATGATGCTTAAAGAGAGAAACACTGTTCTACTATAACTAATTTCACAAGCATCTTCTTACGTTTCTGTTTTCCTTTTTTTGTCCCCTACTCTAACTCTGCTTTACATAGATATTCACAGCGGGAGAATTATCTGGTGATTCTCGCTGGAGATTAGAGTAGAGTAAACCTCATCAGTATTCTCACCAATGTTGTGAATTTAGCTGAGGATTAAGTGACATTAAGTACTCTCCACCACTCTTTTAAATATTCTTCTTCTTTTATATTGCGTGTCCTTTCAGGACGTAGGCGATCATGGCTCTTCACTCCCCCCTATTCCTTGTAGCTCTCAATATGTTTTGTTCTTTTGATACTTCTACCAAACCCTGTTCTGTTAGCCACTCACTATGTATGATACGCGTTGCTTTTCCTTGTCTCTCTATCCGCCCTGTGAGTATCGGATTCTCCACGACCTCCTTTCTCATTACGTGTCCCAGAAATTTCAGCTGCCACTTCCTGATGTTAAGTATAAGCTTCCTCCTTGTTTGCATCCTCTCCAAAACCTCATCGTTGCTCACATGTTCTGTCTATGGTATCCTCAGCATCCTTCTGTAGAACCATAACTCCGTTGCCTCGACTCTCTTTGAGGGGACCGTCCAACATTCAAAATGATGTGAAGGGTCTTATGGATTATTCCCAGTTTTCAGACTGATTATTCGCATCTATAATATTCGGTGATTCTAGCAATGATGACAGCAAGTCCATTCTATCGTTCTCCTTAGTATTTTCGCAGATCGCCAACTTTAGGGGTATTTCATATAATTCCGAGGGTTCTGAATGATTTACACTATTTGTATCTCCACTGGTGTGAAAAAGCTTTGGGCCAGCCAGATAGAAGGATTTACACTATTTAAATTGTTTGGACAGTTGTCCTCATCTTTATTGTCATATTCATGACGTTTCAGCCGTTTTACGCTCCGGCCTTCTTCAGGTGACATACGTTGGAATTTCAAACAGAACCCTTTATTTCCTTCACCGGGGTAGATTGAAGAAGGCCGGAATGTACAACGGCCGAAACGTCGTGAATATGACAACAAAGATGAGGGCAACAGTCCGAATAATGGAGATAGTTACAATACCTCATCTCTGAAATTTAAACAAGATAAAATGATTATACACATTTAAGTTATTAAGAATATAATATTGTTCAGCATTATACTTTATCAGTAGTGTTTGTAGAATTTAAAAATTGAAAACTAAGTTGTTGCAATTTCGTAGGTTCCGTGTAACAGAAGATACAGCGCTTTAAGCAGACTGAAGCGGAAAAAGGCCATGGATAAGTATTGGGCTAATGAAAGATCTGAAATGATAAAGTAATGATATGTAAATTTGTAAGTAGAAATTGAAAGTACCTTGTAGTTGAACTACAACTGCTTTTTTTACACTAAATTCATAATGACTAATATTTTGGCTGAAACTAAGATGAAGTCTGTGACTTTGAAAAGGATTCCGTATTCAGAATGACGTTCAGAGTCTTTGAAATCATTCACAGTGCTCTAACTGGTTTTTCATATCTATAATATCTGGTGACAGCAAGTAATCTGCTTCACTCTTTTCAGTATTGACAATGACGTTAAGGGTCTTTCACTTTTTTGACGCTGCTCTAACTGCTGTTTCATATCTATAATCGATGTTTGTGGTAAAAGATCAGGTGACAGCAAGTACTGCTCATGACTCCTTCCAGTATTTACAATGACATTTTATGGTTTTGGAGATGATTTACAGTGCTCTAACCGATGTTCAGATCTATAATATCCGGCAATTGTGGCAAAAGATTAGGTCACAGCAAATACTTCACTTCACTCCTTTCAGTATTGACTATAACGTTAAATATCTTGGAGATCATTCATAATTCTCTCATTTTTCATATCCATAATGTCCCTTAATTCTGGCAAAATCATCAGGTGACAGCAGGTAGACTTCATCACTCTGCTCGATGTTCTCTTCAGTTTTCAAACATATTTAAACCTTACTTAACGTGCTGATTAATTTTTATCATCATCAGTGTCAAAGGATCCTCTCTGGAGATCACTTGATAGCAACTTTTTCTCAGTACTCTAGCACTGTCTTCGGGATTTTAGCTGTTTTTAATAATGCTATTACTTGAAGAATTACAATTCTTCCTTGGATTTTCATATCTTTCCTGGCTTTCTGGTAATGATCAACATTATCAAAAACTTCATATTTCGAAGATTCTCTATTTCCCTGGTAAGTTCCATAAGTGTATCCCGTTTTCGATTTTCGATCTTCACATCTACAATCTAAACGATCATATTGACTTTGCTTAAATGGGTGACATTTGCTTCTTGACAAATCACACGAAGATGCTGCTGAAATTTAATTTTCTAATAGACGGCGTGATTGGAATAAAATGTCTGGAATTTTAAAAATATCTTTTGTTAAATAATTTTCAGTAATTAAACGGTTTATCTCAGAATGTTGACAGACTTTAAAGGAGTTGGGGTAAATCACCTGAATATTTAATACAATGTAACCCGGATATAAGAGAGTTGTCGGGACCCGAGACGAAGTCTCTTATATCCGGGTTTATCTTATATCCGGGTTTGGTCTATTATATATACATTAACACAGGCTCTAATTTGGGACCAGAGAAAATCTATCTTATATCCGGGTTTCTCTAATATCAGGGTCTCTTATATCCGTGTTACACTGTAAAAGAATTTGGTTGGAACAAAGATGCCACAGGTAGATTTTTCTCGAAAAAAAGAAAAAGAAAATGAAAGAATAATCCTCCCAGCCCGTCTATTTGAAATTCAAGGGTATGCTAAAGAATTTTCATTACAAATTGATCTATAAAATTTTGTAAATCCTCTTCTATGTACCATGTTCCATCAGGATGTCGGTGATCATAGCTCTCCACAACTTCCTGTCTTTTGTAGCTCTTAGTGCGGCGTGTCTTTTTGCTATCCTTCCTACTCCCTGTTCTGCCAACCATTTACACAAGCTCATTATGTAGGCTATTTGTAGCTTTCCACTGTCTCTCGTGCCTTCAATATCTCCTGTGAGTGACAAATTCTCTAAAACCTCTTTCCTCATTCAGTCAGTTAATACGTGATACACTATTATTACAAAAGTAGATAACATCGCAATCTCATAAATATAAAATCTCATATAAAAAAGAAACAAATTTAACATTGAAAATTCAATGAGATTTTAGTTCATATTTTAATATCAAATTAAGATATTAATAGTATCCGATGTATATACAAAAAAAGATCTATTTTTGTCGGGTACTTCACGATTTTGTGGGTCCGCTCTGTTTGCTATAGAAATTCATTGTACATCGATCCAACCCTTAACAAACGTTTTCTAACAATACCACGGCCACATATTCAATAAATATTATAGTAATGGAGTCCTAGTATCCAATGTGACTCAACGTTATATGAAGAAAACCTTAAGAAGGCTGTTTTTTTAAAGATTGCACCAAAATGTAAACAAACCATGTAGATCGTATATTATTCCAAATTAAGGGTTTAAATAAAGTTTTTTTTTTCGCGAAATAACTTTCTTGTATATATAAGTGTATATATTAGATATTATTATTATTGTCTAAATTTGATATTAACATTTGAATTGAAGTTTGTTGAATTGAAGTTCCTTGAATTCTCAACGTTAAATTCGTTTCATTTTTATATGAGAGTAAGATTTTGTCCGCTTTTGGGATAAGAGGCTAGGATTTTGTCCGCCGGGTTTTTTGGCCGCTAGGTTTTTGTCCGGTTACCCTATCTTAATATACCTAGAGAAATATTGCCTGTCTTAACATACCTATAGAAAATAATAATGTTCTTTAAGAAAATATACACGAGTCAAATAAGTGTGAATTTAAACGTGACGCTGAAAATATTATAGCAATTAAGCTCGAAAGAAAGAGAAGTGCGGAAGAAAGCGAACATAATCAAGATGTATTTTGCCAGAAGAGCAAAATGTAACACAAGATCGTACATTTTTTCTTTTTTTTTTTTTTTTTAACGCGGGGACCTACACAGTTTTGTATTAAAATTACCCCGCTTTACCACAGATGTCAAGATGCGTCTGTAACCTTATTACTTTAGGGTAATGTGGAGGTGCTGCTTGGAAACAGGTCTCCAGGAACTAGATTTCTATAATTATTATTAATGGTTTCCGGCTACGAATAACCAGGTGCAAGCTAACTTTCGCGAATGAGCGGGAGAATAATAATTAAAAAAAATTAAGAAAAAGTGAAAGAGCAAAAAAATAAATAAGTAAATTAAGAGAAAGAAAGAAAGAGAGAAAGAAAGAGAGAAAGAAAGAGATAAAAATAAGACGAAAGTGTCTCGTTCTTGCTTTCTTTTCTTCAAGAGCAAGAGAAAAAGCAAGAGAGAAAGAGAGAGAGAAACTAATATCACTCATGAATAATGTGTATGTGACTAGTGATACTAGTTTTAAAATCTTAATAAAAAAAAGTTAAAAAAATGAAACTTTTTGTAAAAATTCATTATTCATCGAAAAAAGATTTTTAAGACAATAGTGTCCTTAATATATCTTAATCATAAAAACAATTAAAAGTTTTTCTAATTTAATAATGTCTTAGTTTTATTGCATTCACAGCAGATTTTCGGCAATTGAGCGTCCAGTTTTAGAAAGGGAAATTGATGATTTCAATTCTCCAAGGAGTTCTGCTTTTAACTAACATAAACAAATTGAATTTCTTGAAATTTCATAAAATTAAATAAGTGGTGGTAACAGATATAAAAATATTACTATAATGATTTTCTAAAAGAACATTTCTGAAATAATTTCATTTGTGAATAAATCCTGAAAGTTTCATTAAAATCCAACAATTATTTGATTTTTGCAAAAATTTCCAAATCAATGTTTTTCACCGCAAGAAGGCGCTAAAATTTCCCGTTCGCTGAGGCAAAAAACAAAATTTTTAACCAAAATTTCGAACGTTCTAAAAAGGATAAAAATATAATTAAATAATCAAAAATACTTTGGTCTTTCCTCTTAATAATAACAAAACAATTTAGACATTAAAAACTTTGTTTTTATTAAGTTTCCGACATTTTTTTTATAGTATGCTCTTTTTTAGCGAGTTAGTGTAGGTTCCTATGTAAGTCTTATGACAAAAATAGGCGAAGAATTAAAAATGTTTTTCTCTCCAAAATTCGATTATTGTTTCATTTATGCGGTTTATTGAGTTCTACTTGCTGCAATTACTCTTATTTTGCGTGCTTGAAGTTTTATTCGGTTTTAACATCTTGAGCTTCTTTCGTGTCTATCTCATACTCTATTGTCATTAATAACATCCAGTCACTAATAAAAGCTTTTGCCGCCCTTTGCAGACGCAGGGTTGCATTTGGTTGCTTTTATGTTTTATTTCTTTTATTATTATTGTTGGTGGTGTTGTTGTTGTTGTTTTTGTTGCTGTTGTTGTTGTTCTCGTTGTTGTTTTGTTTTGTTTTGTTTAACAAAGATTTTTTCACCGGAAGTCTGTCTCATCAGGCACGCATGTCTGGGGATGGCATAAATCCTTAGAAGCATCAGTTGTGGAAAGAAAAATAATTTATAATGCTTTTATTCTTCGTTACTTTTTCTTTCTTTCTTTTTTTGCTTTTTTTTTTTTTTTTTTTTACACTTCTGATCCCTCTTTGTTCCTTCCTTCTAGAAGGAGGTACTAAAAAGTTCGTAGCCCAACCAAGAAACCCATAAAATAAAGAAGTAATTGATGTTTGGTTAAATTTTGGGAAGTGGTTCGGATCGAGAACTTTTCAGCACCCCACTTCGTGCATTTTGATTCTTCCCTGTCATTCTTTTTAACCGTCTTTTTTTATTTCATTAATTTCGAAGTCTTATTTGTGGCTATGATGCAGTAGTGGTGTCCATACTGATTTCGTTAGCAGGCAAATAAAATAGCAAGCGTTGACCGAGGTTATAGAAGTTGTTTACTTGCACCCTACCTACCACGATGCTACGTTTGATACAAGATCCAAAATGACGTGGACGCGGGTGGTGTCAGAAATTGATCACTTTCTTTTTTTTTTTTAATCGGTATCACCTCAAGCAAGGCAGTACGGCCACTAACACGCAAGGGGTTGCAGGGTGTGGGTGAATTAGGAACAGAAACATTGGTTATGAGAAGGAGAAAAGATCAATCGGGGGAAGAGTAGATAGCGATTGACAGTGCATTCAAATTTTAGCAGCTAAAGTTGGCTGGAAAGCATGGAGCCGGTAGGGATTTCCACAAAGGAGAAGTGGGAGAAAAGAAACTGTCAGCATAGAAATTACGGCTACATCTTGCCAGTTCAACTGTAAATCCATGAGATCCCGACGCCTGTTTGGTATTGCGCCTAAATTCTAAGCGCAGTACAGTCTAGGTACGATATCGAAGAGCTCATCCGAACAATTACCATGAAAGTATTCAGAGACAGGCACAGAGGGGCAACCTAGTGGCGGTGGGCAAGTGATTGAAGCCGAGCCTCTCTCGACATTTCTTTTCTCGGACTTCTAATACAACCCCAATTGATCCATGATCCATGATCCACAATTTTTAAGTGCAACAAGAAAGTGGAATTAAATTTTGGGAGATTTTCCATCTCGGGGTTCCAAAAACCATGAAGCGATGACTGAAAACAGTAGAAGACATAATTGATGGCTTGAATTTGCACCAATGAGTAACCTTGATATGAGAACAAACAGGTGTTAGTGTACTATGCGATCTACCTCAGTATTTGAGGTCTACCATGTTGTTGAAAGTTATGTCTTGTATATGGTCTACCTAAGCATTTTGTTGAGTCATGAGACTTCTTCTGGACGAGACCTACTCTACTCTTTAAATAGTTGGCTTTCATCATGAAGCTGTAAAACGTCAAACTGACTTCGTAGATCAGCTGAAATAGAACGCTCTTGAAAATTGAACTTTTTTTTGTTAGACATTATTATGAAATTCTGCATTCTCTCTTTTATATATTATTATGAAATACTACAATGTCTCCGTGTCTATTTTTATTTTTCTCAGAAAAAAGTAAAGCTGATTTGCTTATTGGCGTTTTTCGAGGTGAATAGATGTTTATAGCGTTACTATTTTAAATGCCCTTTAGTGATTTTAAATTTTTAATAAACATTTTCAAATGAATAGGCCTAAATGTGTAATAAAAGTTTTACTTTGTATTATATTTTAATTCTTTAAATAAATTTGAAAGGTCACTGCATCAGAAACATTCTGGAAGACCGCACATTGTTTTAGACCGCATACTAAAATAGAAACATTGTAGTAGACCATATACTACACTAGGAACTTTCTGGAAGAACGTATACCACAATAGAAACACAGTGGTAGACCGTATACTATGCTTGAAACCGCATGCTACAGTAGGAATATTGTGGTATACCTTATATTCCATTAGGAACGTTGTGGTAGACAGCATACTACAATAGAAATATTGTGTTAGACACAACAGAAATAGAAATATTGTGGTAGATCACATGCTAAAATAGCACTGTGTAAATATTGACGAACTGGTCTGATTAACAATTACTACGGAGAAATGAGTTCCGTCCTCACTGGATAGCCCATACGTATATCCTTGTACCAAACTTAGTAGAGTAAATTACTACAGTTATACAATTTGTCTTCAAGGTGAATCTTTTCATTTCTTCTTCGCCAAATGAAGAATGAATTAAAGTCATGTCTGCTCACCATTTCCTTCATTTACCGTTTTCATAATTTTCTCTCCATTCTCTAATCCTATTTTTATCTTGATTTGTTTATTTACATTTCAGTTATCTACGTGTTTTATGCGCGTGTCCTCCTCGACTGTTTTTTAAAGTTCATTTTATATTTATTTCTGTTTTTCCCATAAATTTTTCCTATTTGCATTATTTCTCCTTTAAACTTGCTATTCCAAAAACAATTCTAGACGAAAGTAACAGCAGAACTACGAACCGTGCCTGTATCTTCCATCATGGCACAATTTCTAACCTTCTTTCAACATCGTTATTAATAAAACTCAACGAACAAAAGTCTCTCTTTTTCTTCTTCTTAAGATGTTTGTTCGTAAGTGTTGAATAACCAGAAAGACAGGTGCTTGGATGCTGAGTCGGGAATTCCACTCCGCAATAGGAATATGGCGCCTTATTAACAATTGACTAGTTTTCTTTCATCTTTATTATTGTTTTTTTTTCATCACAACTCTCAAGTCATTACATTCTACCATCAGTAATAAAGAATGAGCCTTTAACGAGCCTTGAATTTTGTTTCCTAGATTCTAGGAGCACTGTCGACATAGAGGCAGGCTTTACCGATTGATTACAAAGGTTAACTGTAGGAAAGGCAAATACCTAGTAAATTCACTTTACTTATTAGGAATTTTTATGGCACTAAACTGACGACATGGCTTTACAAAATGCATAGACTGTTATCCCAAATGGCAAAATACTCATCAGAACTCTGACGACCCTAACTGAGTGGGGAGATTTAAACCACGTGGGTGCGGAGTTCTGACTGTAATGTATGGTTTATTTTTATATAAGACAAG